>OX578144.1:35915221-35922721 GCA_951213105.1 Amaurobius ferox | reverse complement strand
CAGAATACACATCATTCTTTTGTTCTCAATTTGACGGTTTCCCAATACATTTTCCTATTTAATATTCCATTTGTCAACGCTTCAACTTTCTTTTTCATTTCATAAAGGAAATTACTTGCTTCTGCAATCTTCTCATAAAAAGGGAAAGTATTGAATTCTATTTCTCCACATGATGTATGTATAAGACCGGAAAAACCGATAGATTTAAGCCTGACGTGCATTCATTATCTTGAAAAAATATCGAGTGGAATATATCGCTGCGGTGAAAAATATGGAAATTTTATCATTCCTAACGATTATATCATAATAAAAGTACTGTTGCCACCGTTTATAGTCAAATTGTTTGTCTGGAATTTCCTGTTTAACAAATATTTTGCCAATAAATGGTTAGTATTTTACTACTTATGTTATTGCTATTTTTTCAAGTTATATTACACCATTGGTAGATTGAATAAAACCCCATCACTTTATAAAGTCCGACGATTTAAAATCAGATTTTTATGAAGTAAATATCTTATGGAATAATTAAATAAATATATTCTTCAAAGAAAAAAAATAGTATGGCATTTACTGTTAATTATTTTGGTAATATTTAATAAGTTTGGAACCGTCATATTGCCTTGTTTTTATAGAATTCAGTACTATGCAGCCATCTTGCAGGTGTGAGGTAACCTAGTGGTTAGTGTGCGGGGATTGCACTCGGACGTCCCCCTGTTCAAGCGGAATACGATTACATTACATATGTGGGTTCGTAAATCCTCCCCAGAGTTTGGTGGTAGATGAAGGAGGGACTGGTCCCCGTGGATACCGCACCCACTGGGTTCCCGTCTAAATTGTATGTTCGTTCTAAAGATACCCTACACCTACCTGTAGGTCGGACGGTCTGAATCGAAGAAGCAGAATCATAGTTTGCAATATCCTAAATAATATTTTGTAATTTTACAAACAATAAGAGCGATTGTATAGCTGTAACTTTATAGTTTTTATATCCTTTCATTCAATCTAGTTAACGCAGCTTGTTACTTTTTAAAGTACAAAAACACAAATGTTATTACATAACCTTAAAACCATTGCGACATATAAATTATCCATATAGCTTTATGTGACTGTACAATTACATTAATATGCTGTTCGCATTTTATCCACTATTTTGGCTTTACACAGCAAAAAATATCTAGAAATAATAATGCTTTGAGTAAAAACCACCACACTGCATTTCGCGCACATATGTGTTACATCAGCTTAAACATCATATTTTTATTTATTACCAGAAATGTAATTCGCCTTCTGTATATTTACCATACGTAAACCATGATTAAAATAATAAAACGAAATAATTTTAAGAAAAAACGTATCATAATGTTTGATTCGCGTGTATGCGACTTACAGATAGCGTCTAAATATAGATTTAACTTTTATCGATGGAAATTACATGGTAATGCTACTGTATATTTATAGAAATCACGAGGGATTGTAGTAAATCTAGAATTACTTGTTTTCGTGATGGTGACTCAGAATATAGGGATGAATTTAAGAATTATGGAAAATAAATAGGTTATTGGAGAAATAATAGCTGGTATAAAAAGTCTTTGACATAAAAATTGATTCAAAATCAATATAGCTGCTGCTTGTGCATGACAATTTTTTTAACTTCTTTGATAAGAAATACATAAAAGTTAAGTGACTGTAATTATTTCAAGGGCGTATAACATAGAATCATCATCATATATCTTTGTCGGAAGGTAATGTACAACTGTGAAGATTCCAGCGACAAACAAATAATAAAAGGGAAAATATCCATACAGGGATATATAATGTCGAAATCAACGATATAAATATTCCAGCTTCAGGGTCATAAAATAGTCCCTCACTCCGGACCAAATGACACGCCAGACGTAGGAAAAATCCAGAAGTGATATAAACATTAAAATGAAACTAAACGAGAAGTATTAATATGGCTTGTAAAATTGTTATATCATTGGCGGTTGATAACTAGGAATGTTAGTCATTTGAACAAAATATGCAAACGGTTCCCATAAGTAGTTATATTCCTCATATTTGTCTAGTTTTGTAGTTAGAGGATATGTGACACCACCCATAGCTTTATTTAATCTACTGCTGATACCTATATTCCAATTTTTATTATAGCTTTGATTGTATAAAAGATTTCCTATCCATCTTCATAAATTGTTTGCAATATAGTTAATTTATTTGTCAATAGTTGTTTGAAACAACAAAAAAATTATTTGTCAATAAATATTTGCAACCATAACATACTTGTAAATTTTTATTTCTAACATTCCGAATTCCTGTGTAAGTACATAAATAATTTCAATTTATGTCAATTTCAGTAACTGTCAAAATAATTCAAAAAATAATTTCTGCAATTGTGTCGGAAGTGCTTAAAGCTATATTACAGATAAATAATTTCTGCATAAAAATATGATTTCTACTTCATATTATTGTGAGGAACTTATTCCGAATTAGAAAACTATCGCTCCCGGGTTCGATTGTGACATTGGGGCAGAAAGTTTTATTGATTTTTATTTACGGCCCTAATAGCAATTCAATATTCGCCCAATATTGGTAGCCAATATTGGAAATACTGGACCAATATGAAAATGTCAACATTTTGACGGAATTGGCCAATATTGGCACAATATGAAAAAGTGGATATTTTGACGGAATTGGCCAATATTGGCGCAATATGAAAAAGTGGATATTTTAACGGAATTGGCCAATATTGGCACAATATGAAAAAGTGGACATTTTGACGAAATTGGCCAATATTGGCATAATATGAAAAAGTGAACATTTTGACGGAATTGGTCAATATTGGCACAATATGAAAAAGGGGACATTTTGACGGTATTGGCCAATATTGGCACAATATGAAAAAGGGGACATTTTGACGGAATTAGCCAATATCGGCACAATGTGAAAAAGGGGACATTTTGACGGAATTGGCCAATATTGGCCCAATATGAAAAAGGGGACATTTTGACGGAATTGGCCAATATTGGCACAATATTACGCACAATATCATGCAAATATTGGCGTTACATTGGAAATATTTTCAATGTAAATCCTATATTGGCGTAATATTGTAATGAACATATTTAGCCAATATTGGAGGTCAATGTAGCCCCAATATTTGCTCAAGATTGGGATTACAATGGAACGATTACATTGGATATATTTCCAATGTAATGCCAAGATATACAATATTGGTCCAATAATAGACCGATATCAAATATTACTAGGAGCGTAATTACTGTTAAACGGCTAACCGATATTAAATAAATTCGGTTAGTAAGTAACGGAAATTTATGACTGTCTGAAACGAAGCGTAAACAGCTTCCCCATCTACAATATAATCAAGTAATTTATTTTTTACCTTAAATGCAAGATATTTTCAAGTTCAGTAAGTTACTAGGAAAAATGAAACATACGCATTTTTAATATGACAGTTTCCCAATACTTTTTGCTATTTATTATTTAATTTCTGTCGGTCATATTTTTCCCATGTAGGAAATTACAAATTTCATCAATGTCCTTGTACGAAAGGAAAATATTGAATTCTGTATTTCGTATGCATAAATACGTTAAACAATCGATGTGATAAAAACATATTATTTCCTAGATCTTAAAAGTTTATATGTAAAATTGAAACAAATAAAACTGTATTTTGCGAGTCGTTTAAGATGAAATACGGTCCATTTTAATATATTTCATTAGTTGTTTTCATTTTTTTCATTTCTGATCGTGGGTTTGCTAATTTATGTTTGAAGTCACACAATATTTTATTTTACGTTTTGTGTATAGGTAATATACTCTCTGTTGCAAAATTATATATGCACTCATAAGAAATCCAGATACAGTCCTAAAACTCCGCTTGTATGTATCGTTTAAGGAGATATGCAAATAATTAGAATTTGGAAGCAGGGAAACATGTTGTTAAGAAATGGTGGAAACAAGAAGATGGCATTTTATCAGGTGGTTAATCCTCTCCTGTCAGCTATGTAAGCCGATAGTCGGTTCGGCATAGAGTCAGTAAAGTTGCTTATGTCATTCGACAGAATATTTTGCAACTGGTTATCTGCAACTGTTGCAACAGATCAACAAATTCAGTTGTATTCTTAGAAAGCTGTAATTGCCGTCCCAGCATGTCCCAGACGAGTTCTATTACTGATAGGTCCTGGATGGTCATGGGGGGTATAAAATCCTCAAGGACATTGTTGAGAAAGTTGTGCAGTATATGGTCAAAAGTTGTCTTGTTGGTAAATGGAACCTAAACTCCTTTATAGAATAGCAGAACAATCGATATCAGAATATTGATACCGATGTGCAAGCGAGCCGCCAGATGACTTGCAACACATCTAGAGGAGATCGGTTCTCTTACGAAACGGCTCCCAGATTGTTACACCATGTGTATGGCAGAAATTCACAGGACAACAAATGTGGTATCGGAACGCTGATTAGTCCTCCATACGTGTATGCGTCCTCCAGACGTGTATGCGCCCTTCACCGTGCAGCACTGAGAGAGAAGCGGGATTAGTCACAAAAAACGAAATGCCTCTAATCTGGCACTGTCCCGGCTGAAGAGCTCTGCCCTAATCCCAACAGCTATGCCTATATTGAGGAATCAGCGGTAGGAGCTTTAATTTGACGTCGACACATAATCCAACCTTCCGCCTGTCGTCTCCGAATAGTATCCCTTGATACAAGATGCATGGAGAATGGTTTTCTGAAGTATCTTCTAGTTATACACAGGATCTCTAAAGGATCACTTATTAAGGATCACTTTCCCGGCCGACCAAATTGCTGCTTAGCGTCCACGGATGAGTCGGACGTTCTGAGTCTTTAACACTCTTAAGGGTCCGGCCGTCCAAATTTCTGCTCATGTCCCAAGACGAGTCGTACGGTCTGGGCTTTCGACACCCTTAAGGTTCGACCTTAGGGTCAGCCGAGTAGTCTTGGTTTTCGACACCCTTAAGGATGTATTATAAAGTAATTATGTTAGAAAAGAATAAAATACTTAAATTTTATATCGCCGATATTTGTGCATCGATATCTGTGCTATACTTCAGTATCCAACAAGCTCGTTGCGTGGAGTGCCTGCAGTGTTACATCCAAGTGCTTCATCATAGACAACGTATGTTATCCGCTTCGGACAAATAAAACTGCATTTAATTAATTTATCGAAAATGTATAATGTAAATAAATGTAAATACCAAAACATTAAAAAACTAGAATATATCGAAACCTTTGGGTACCCTGAACTATCATCGCACACAGCACACATCTATTGTTTCTTATTCGAAATATGAGTAATAGATTGCTATTTCACAGCATCATCTAACGAGTAACTCAGTTACTTCTATTTTTCTTTCATTTCATATAACATACATTATTTTTTTAATATACTCATTTAGAATTGAATTTTGTACTTTGCTCATCACTAATTCTTTTACGACTATTGTGTTCTTTTCTATTTAGGTGCATTTTTATAGTTTTCTTTATGACGTTTCATATTATTTTTCAAATTCTTATAATTCAAATATATCAATTCATTCCACCGTTTGCTGTAAAGTATACATTTTTCAACAAGTCTTGATTGCATATTTCTGTAAGAAAAGTTTTAGAAATAGCATTAAATACTAAAATAAAAGAAATTGACCAAAATATGTGCCATGCTTGATAAAAACAAAATGCTTTCCAGTCAGTTCAAAAATAGCTTGGAAAATTAATTCTATAACAGTGCCACCACAAACAATGCAATAAACATTAGAAAGGTTACATAATAAAAATAATTCTGACCGTCTGACTGTGTGTGTCTGAATCTAAAATTTGAAGCGAAATTCAATATTGTATTAAGTGGTTGTTGTTGAGACCCAGACCGTCCAACCTACCAGAAATGTGTAAGGTAACCGTTTGGACGGCCGGGAAGTGCCACCCAATTTAGACCGAAGCCCAGTGGGGGGAGGCATCCACAAGGACCGTACCCACCTTCCCCTACCACCAACCTCTCGGAAGGACTTAAGGACCCACATGTTTAACGTGATCGTACTCCGCATGAACACGGCGGCAGTTGTGGCAGCGTGCAAATCCAGCGCGCAAACCACCGGGCTACGGCGTCTGAAATGTGGCAACAGCACGCAGTGTTCCCAGGAGGTCACCCACCCAAGTACTAACCGCGCCCGATGCTGCTTGACTTCGGTGATCTAACGAGAACCTGTGTTTTCAGCACGGTCGAGCCGTTGGCTATGGTATTGTATTAAGTGAACTAACTCATGGTATGTCGAAAGCCCAGGCCAGCCGACTCGTCCGAAGACATAGAGCAACAAGAACTCATGGTATGTGAAATGGATTAAGTGAACTAACTCATGCTACGTGAGATGAATTAAGTGGATTAAGTGACCTCATGAAACGTGGTTTAAGTAAACCCAAGGAACTTATTGGATTAAGTGAATACATTGAACATGGATTAAGTGAATACATTGAACATGGATTAAGTGAAGTGAACTCATGGAGCATGTATTAAGTGAACTCATGGAACTCATTAGATTAAGTGAACTCATGGAACAAGGACTAAGCGAACTCATGGTATTCATTAGAGTAAGTGAACTCATGGTGAACTCATTGCATTAAGTTACATGGATTAAGTAAACTCATGAAACTCATTGGAAGATTTTTTTAAAACCCGAACGAAATTTTAGTTATTTTATATTCAAGCACGATTTCCACACAAATCGATTCCTTTGCCATCGAAAACATTTACGAAGAACTTTTTACTTGTTGTACTACGTAATATACGAGTATAAAGCATTATTTTCACGAAAATTTTTGATTTGGAGATTTAGATACCAATATATATTTTAAGATCTCCTGAAGACTTTTTGCCTATTTTTGAAATGATGTCCGTTTGTCGGTCTGTCTGATGCCAGTGGTCGATTGTCCCCGGTCTGATGCCCGTGCCCAGCACACATATTAATGGATTTTCACGAAACTTTATATACGGCTTTGTTATAAAAAATCTGGAATTAAATATATATTTTTTTTAAATTCGAAACCTTATCTTTTTATAAATTTTATCGAAATTGTATATTTTATTAACTTGGCTGTAAAGGACAAAATTTGATATAATCATGCATAAAAACGGTTCAATTGTGGCTCACTGATCCTGATACTTAATGGCTTCAATCATTGTTATGAAAAATAACTGCAATACAATTATTTTTGTTTGTAACGCCACCTTCGGCTCAACTATGACGGCCCTTTGGGGTAAGTTATCCCCACTGAGGGGTATCCTTGTCAAGTATGGTATCAATCGAAAGATCTTTTCAAGCCCTTTAAAGTGAAGGGTTGTTCGTACGCTATAGTTGTAATCGATATTTTAAAATACCGATACTGATATTCACCATAACAATTTTTCAAATTTTTTTTGTAAAATTAAAAAAAAAATAATATGAGAATGTCGAGTTGCGCCACACTTCAGTT
>OX578144.1:35562721-35910221 GCA_951213105.1 Amaurobius ferox | reverse complement strand
GGAAAAAGTATAAAGACAAATGATTTTTCATCTAAAATAATAATAAAATTTCCATATTTGAAATCAGAAAATGGCCATTTCAAATAAAGACTGGGTTTCTAAGCAAAATTAACACTTGCCCCATTTCTTCATGATTTTTGTACGATGTCAAAAGGAACTCATCTGTCTGGCTTTGAAAAAAGAAAAATTCTTGCTTTTAAAGAATGTGGAATGAGTGGGCAGGAAAATTCGAAAAAAATTAAAAGATCTAAAACTGTAGTTTATAATTTTCTAAAAGAGCCTAGAATGTATGGTATGAAAAAACGAACTGGAAGACAAGAAATTCTAACGCATCGACAGAAAAGAATGGTTGTAAGAAGAGCTTGCAAGAAAAAAGAAACTGGAAATGAAGTTAGAAGAAATTTGGACTTACCATGTTCCACACAAACAGTTCAAAATGTTTTGAATAAACATCCGAATATTTGGTATGGAAAGTAAATGTCACGTCCGCCTTTTAAAAAGGGACATAAGGAACGAAGACAGGAATTAAAAAAAAAAAAACATTTCTCTCGATACAAAATGGATTGATGTAATCATTTCAAACGAAAAGAAGTCCAATCTTGATGGGTCAGGTGGTTTTCGCTATTTTTGGTGTAATCTGCGTAAAACCAAAGAAGTTTTTTCCAAACTTCAATACGGTGGGGGAACAGTAATGTTTTGGGACACATTTGCAGCAAACTGAACCAAGCCTATAGTCTTTATCAACTACAAAATGAACTCAGACAAATATGTTGATAAGTTAGACGAACATTTGTTACCTGAGACCCCACTAATTACCTCAGTAGACTATATTTTCCAACAGGATAACGCTTCCATACACGTTTCTAAGAGTGCAAAACTCTGAATTGAAACTAATTCAGTGAATTTACTTGATTGGCCTGCGAGTAGTCCCGATCTCAATCCAATAGAAAATTTATGGGGCTTTCTAGCCCGAGAAGTTTATAAAAATAGCACACAATATCAGGATATTGTGTTAGCCATCAAACAAACTTGGAATAACATTTCCATAGACACTTTAAAAGAACTTTCAGCATCTATGACCTCTCGGCTTATTCAAGTAATTGAAAAAAAAATGTTGTTTTCCTGATTATTATAAGAAATGTTAAATGATTTAGAACGTGTCCTTATGCATTTTCTATATTTTCTTTAGTGGTAATATTTATAAGGTCAGCTTTTGTAAGGTTCATATTTGTTGTTTCATGTGTTGTAAATGTTATTGTACAATTTCACATCAGAGGTCAGAAAAATCAAAAACTCATTTTGATAAAGTGAAAATAAAGTATATTTTCATTTAATTATATGTTGTCCTTATACTTTTTACACACAATGTAATACTTAAATTATTAAACTATGTTGCTATGAAACTAAAAATACAGGGTGTCTATTTTATATCCAACAGTTACGAAGCAATTATTACTATTAAACATATTCCTGATAAGTTGTATTACAAGAGTTATGATTTCAGGGCTTTATTCAATAATATTGACATTAACGACATATTTCCGATCGTAATAGAATTGTACGATTAATACGATTTGCAATCGTATATGGCAATGGAAAAATATAATGCATTGGTTAAATTGGTGTTGTATGAAACTGTACTTTACAATGGTATCAAATTTTGTCAGCGCAAATGTGGAATACCGATGGGAGGTACTTGCTCATCGGTATTGGCAAATATTTACCTAATTAAGTTTGAAACAGGCATACATTTATTAAATGAAATATTGTGCGTCAGATATATCGATGATATCTGATTGAGTTACAAGAGTCCTGTTTTTCAGATAGATTTTATTTTTTATCCTATTACATTAAAATTAATCGAAACATTCCATAATGAGAATGATAATTTAAATTATCAGGATTTAAGTATTGACAAGGCAATTGACAAAACAATTTTTAGTTTATATGATAAAGGAGTTAATTTCAGGCTTAAAATTAACTGTACTGCATAATAAAGCACTTGTTTACACAAAAAATATATTCCATGACATCGTTTTGAATCAACTAATGCGAAGCAAAAGTTTAAACACTAGATGCCAGGATTGATATAAAACGAATAAAGAATACTTGGAGGAGGCAATTAAACAGGGTTTCCCCAAGAAGTTTTTAAATGATATTATTACCAGACTTTATGGCATAACCGTAACTGAGAGTTGTGCTAGGTACTTAAGCTAATAAGGGTCGACTTTGATTGTAGTGATTCAGTGATTTGGGGATAGAAATGTCGTGTGTTTACGGCCACATATTTCTATGTAAAATAGGTTTGTTCTTGTATGCTTTATTTACTTACTTTTCTAAGGCCCTTGGGACTACCGTGTATATGCACACACACACACACGCATATATATATATATATATATATATATATATATACAGAGTGCCCACTTATATCCGTTACACCCCCTTAACTTCTAAACGGTGACAGCTTAGGACATAAAGTTGGTGTCTAGGTATAGTAAAAAGGCTATGCGCTACTCGATGAGACAACTTACAACGGCATCTATTGGCAAATTTTGGAATCATCGTTATATCGTAAAGGGTGAAAGATACGTGAAAAAAGTCAATTAGAAAGTTGTAGACCACTCTCGATTTAGTGCGAAAAGATACCTTGCGCACATTAATACTCAAAACAGAATGCAAAAAATGAACATTTGTTTGATTGTGAAGCGAAGTGAGAAAAGACCACCTTACGGACTAAATACGAGCCTGTATTGTGGAGCAGGGGAAACGTACGTGATTCGCATTCATGAGGACCATGGTTCTGTCCCCACCGGTTGCGTGTTTTACTGAATGTGTCTACAAAACATGAAAACTTTCTGCTGATCTTGCAAAATCGTCTCTCCAAACACACAGCCCAACTCAACCATGTCTGCTATAAAAATCACATGGATCTCATGTATTATGCAAATGAGGATGGAACGTCATACCTGTTCACCAGAGACTACTACTATAAAAAAGATGTTTCTGATCGGTTGTACGTTAAAGCGGAGAGTTATGGCAAAATTTGACAGTAACGAGTACTGCGAGATGTTGTTAATTTACGGTGAATGTGGGCGTAAGGCAAAATCAGCTGTAAGGTTGTATCGTGAACGTTTCCCTCAAGGTCCGCATCCTACACAGCAGACCATCTTAAAAGTTGTAAAAGGTTTAAGGGAGACGGGTTGCGTGACCAGCCGACCTCGAATTCGTACACCTCGTAATGTAGGACGCAAAGTGCAACCTGAAGATGTGCTAGCATACGCTCTCGCCCATTCTCAGAGCAGCACAAGAATGATCAGTGAACATTGTAGCCTCTCAAAAAGCCGCGTCTGGAAAATCCTGTATGAATCAGGTGCTCATCCATACCGATCCACACCTGTGCAGGGATTGCTGCCAAGATATGCTGAGAGACGTTACACGTGGTGCAACTTTGCCGCATAGCCTTTTTACTATACCTAGACACCAACTTTATGGCCCAAGATGTCACCGTTTAGAAGTTAAGGGGGTGTAACGGATATAAGTGGGCACCCAGTATATATATATATATATATATATATATATATAATATGTGTGTGTGTGTGAAGAATATGGAAGAACACCCCCATGGGGGGGTGTTCTTCCATATTGGCTGATATATATCTTAGTTTTTATGAAAGAAGATCACATATAAACAACGAAATCATATACCTACGTTATGTGGATGACGTAATTATTGGATATGAGAATGAAAACTACACAATGAACTTTGATTTTTATCCACCAAACCTAATCTTGAAGGAAAACCCTCTTAAAAATAACAACGAGGTCGAATTTTTGGATTTGAATACCAACTATAGTCAAATCCCTCTCATATTCACCATCTATGATAAAAGAAAACAATTTAAACTACACATTATTGAAATTATACATTGGAACTCCAACATACATTTGAATGTGTTTCGCAATGTATTCTTGGGAGGTTTAATCAGAATAAAAAGAACTATCAAAGAGGAACATTTAAGTATCAATTTTGATCAAGAATTTTTAAAACAAGCATTTTTTAATAAATATCCAATTTCATTTATGCGTAAAAATATTGATAATTTATACAGAACCAATTTTGCATATGGTGTAAGACTTAAGTCTTTTTTGAGTTCAATTAGAGACAAAATCATCGAACCCTCCATATGACAGGACCGCACTGTGATCACAGGACCGCAGCTGGCACTACATTTCATTTGAGTCGGCAATTCAGTTGGCATTATTTGTGGTGATATGGCTCTCGTGCACTTCTCTATCCAGGTCTCGTGATGATTTCAAAGTCACTCCGGAGGTTGGCTTGGGCCAGGGCTGGCGACCAGGAGTGAAAATGCCGCGGCGTTTTTGACGAGCTCGTTGAACTGGGGAGTAAGGTCACAACCCCTTACCGCCATAATGTAAGCTTTTTGCCGAGCCTTCCTTCCTTTTTACATGTTTTTTTCACTTTGTATATTTCAATTTTTCTATATATATAGTGTTTGGTACCCTCATGCTGCCTTGCGCAAAAGTTACTGAAACATTTTTATTTCCGATTTTTCAATTTCTATATATTTATATTTTATATATATATATATATATATATATATATTATGAATTAAATATTTGTATTAGAAAATTATTTGTATTAGAAATACCAGAGATTGAACATTTATTGAAAATGGTCTGTAGAGCAAATGTGATAATAGAATGGTCTGAAGTGAAAATTTGAAATCAAAATTGACTCTAGGACGGACTTGTGGAAATTATAAAAATAACATTATAAATGAAACAGGTACTAAAAAGAGGTATGAAATAACCCTCTTTGTTCCATATATAAAGTGAGCAAATGAAAAAAAAATTGCATGTGGTTAAAAATTGGTGAATATATAACAAAGATATAAGTTCTGAGAAACAGGAAATTAGAAAAATACCTTACTACTTTTCAATCAAGGACCCCTTTGCATTGGGTTATTCTAATATATTAATTAGAATTAATTGATTCCGATGAAAATGATTTTCATTTCTAAAGATGAAGTTTGAAGATGGTATTTAATTCCAATGAATATTCAAATGAAAAATACATGAATTACTTTATTTTTGTGTTTCACTAGCAGTATTACCATTCATCGTACGAAGGATATAATGCAAAGAAATTTAAAAATTAAAATTTGAGGTTAACTCTCAATATTTGGAGTCTTTTCTCGAAATTTTATAATAATTCTCATAAAAAGGGAAGAGGGATTTATCACGAGCTGTTGTAAACAGATATATAGGAGCGCGAGTTACAATTTTATTTATATATAATCACAGTTTTAAAAACAATCAATAGCTTCTTTGTAGATAAAATTTATAGACTTCTTATCAGGGAAGATTTATTGCGGGGGATTTATATCGTTAATGTATAAAACTTCCATAATTATAGATAAATAATCAACGAGCGGGCCAGGTTATAGAATTTTGAATTGCATTTATTATTGAGAGGTTCAAAAAATCAGAAATCGCGTTACTTTGGAGACTCCGTGAACGATTAGATGCCGCTTGTTTGGTGGTTTATGTCGCGAACGTTTTGGTATACTCGACAGAGAAGACAAAGTTTTGAAATCAAACACATTTATTAAACATGAAATAACAAGGCAGTTGATCGAAAACAGTGGAGTACAAGCATTTCTCGCAATAACTCAGAGTTACACTCGGTAGGGTAACCATTAAGAACACCCCTGGAGGAAGAGGAACCAAGAGAATACACATATTTTCTGATACATAAAATAAACACAATATTCCTCATATTATACTTAACATTTATATACGACATTTGTATACTTTGAACATATACGACATTTTCATATAACATCATCAATGATTCGATACTCACGAGGATTTGACAATTAACACTCTATTCGTTAGGTGGAAGACTAAATATATATAAAACTTTACCTCGTCTCTTTTAAATATAACATTTACAATTCTGTACCATGGGAAAGGATATCAGGATGGACTCTCGGCATAAACTCATCGAGATTCTTGCGCAGAACAAAATCCATAATGGTCGGGAAACTTGACTACACAACATCATGCTGGCGGAATTCGACATCTTGGTTGGTTACGGAGATTGGTTGATTCGTACCTTAGGACACAAGGCGGAGTCAGGCAAATACAAATCGCTGTAAAATGAGCTTTCCCTCTAGCCCTATTAGCGATTCAAGCCGACCAGTGAAAGAACCATTTACTCTTTTCACAAGATTCATTATTCCATTACTACCAGGCTGATTCATTTAAAAACACGAGTGACTCATCTCTGAACCGAGCCAAACGACTCTACGCACAACTTGTCGAACTATGTTACATATTTTAATCACATCCTTCCACTTTCAAAATTAATCCACCTTTTCTTAAAATTCGCGATCATACGCGAATCAAACACACACGTCTACATTTTTCCACGACTCCTTCCACACTGCTTCCAAAATCCTTTTTCAAACGCGCGCGTGCGCAAAACCTGCAAGTTCCCAACTAGCGACTGAGAAGCGAAAATCCAAAACTATTACTATTTTTCTGGAACATAAACACTTTTGCGATTTTAGAGTTCACTTCCCTTAAAAGTCAATGTAATTGAAAACATGTAGAAAAGACATTTACATTTCGAAATTGACACTTTCAATCACACAGAAATAAAACAATACTTTAATATACAATTTTAACACAGAGGTGTGAAAGCCTTATCACACTCCTTCGGGGCCCGGGAGAAAAATTTCCTGCAAAGCGGGGAATTTTTCCACACAATACTAGGAAAATACCTGCATTAAGTTCCCAATGACATATGTTCCATTGAGAGGAATTTAGTGTAAATTTTGAGCGATGTACATGTACATCAAAGAAAAAAAAACAAAAACAAACAAGATCATGACCAGCATAATAACCAAAATCCAAGAGTGGCCTAAAGTTTGACTCGTGAGTCAAAAAAAAAATAAGTCTCAATACAAGCATAGACCTTTACAAGACAACACCAAATTAACAAGACACAAATGATGAAATTGCCCCTTTTAAAATTTAAACACTAATACATTTTCTGGTGAGTACCACAGAGACATGAAAATTTAATTTACTCAACTCACAAAAAGTTTAACTAAACAAAAAGTTTTCTTTCTTCAAAAATTTTACAATTAAAATTCTATAAATTTACTTTTCACAGAAATCAATTTATTAACTATTATCCAACCTTGCCAACAAATTACTTTAAAGGACATTTAAAAAATTTACTAATTTAGAAAATGAGACAAATTTTCAAACCAAGAATGTTGATCAGGCACCCAGGCAAGAAACAAGTCCATTAGAAAGTTGCAAACCTAGAGGTGGCGGTACCCCCAACCAATAAGTCAACAAACACCAAATGACAAAAAAAAATTTCTAAAATTTACTAGACCTTTAAATTAAAAAAAAATCATTCACACATTCATAAAATAAAACAGAGATAAAAATTATCAGTTATCCTTAAAAATCCTTACCAAAACTCTAATCCATCAAGTACTTAATTATCTTAAAATTACTTTAAAACATTACTGCTTATCATTAAAGTAAAGCAAAAAAAAAATTATTATTTAAGTATTTAGAATTTTAAAGCACTACTTCAACCTGATTAACATGGCACTCACATTCAGAAAGCTGCACTGGCACAGAACTTGCAGTACAGAACATTCAGCTGACTGACACATAAAGCAAATTACACAGAAGTTCAGAAATATTGGATCCATTTTAACATAGCATACAGTTTTGCAAAACATTTTGTGAAACAATTGAAAATATAATATTATGAAACATAATTGTCCATCTCACAACAATATCAGTCTTTTTTTTTTTTTTGAAAATGTGAGAATTTCATAATCTAAACATTTTACTTTACTTTTGAGCCAATTGCTCTCTTGACATATTGCCTTAATTGACAAGTAACTTTAATGAATAAATTGGCCTCTTGGGCGCAAGTCATACTTGTGTGAATTAGGAACATTTTGAGTTTTAACCCTATTTTGATGGTTTAGAAAATATCTACTTTTAAATTGTCTTGTTTCTTGAGTTGAAGAATTATCAATGTTATCATTATATGTGCTAGAAATCAATTCACTACGTCTAGGAGGTAAAGGAGTTAATCTATTAACGTGGACCAATTGCTGATTACATGGATTGTTTTTGTGTTGAATGACAAAGTTAACTTCAGTACCACCTCTAACATGATTTTGCTTTTCCCCCATATGCAAAGTAACATTCTGTGCATTTACTACCAAATCTCTAAAAGATTTGCTTCCATTTTCCAAATCGTTAATATGTACCTCTTCACTACCCAAATGTGGCACTACATTATTTTCCGAAAAATTTCTGCTCACATACTCTTCCCGAATGACCTGAGACTCATTCACTACCGGTGCCAGATCTGCTTTGCATTTGGCACATGCATTCGTATGGAACTCTTTCGGTTTACAGTCCTCTACCACACGAACATTTTTTCCACTACTCATCTGCGAGTCAGGCACAGCAATACGCTTTGCGACACTACTTAGGTTTGAGTCTGCAATTTCCGACTCATTTGCCGGTTCATGATTTGAAATCGAAAGTAAATTATTCGTACATTGATAACCAACAAAAGGAATGGAAGAGTTTGAAAACTTAAAACAGAAGTGATTATAATCTATAATAGCATTATGTTTATGTAAAAACTTGTTACCAAGGATTACATTATATGAAATAGGAGCTGGTGATTTTAACACAAAAAATTCGGTAGGGAATCTTTCTTTTCCCAAATTTAGTGAAATAGTGGCTAAACATTCAACTTTAGTATCTTGTGAACTAAAGCTACGCAAAATTGTTGGTTTGTATGTTAGCAACATATGTGCAATGGGTACAGTATTTAAAGCTTCCTCATACACTAAATTAATTGAACTACCCGTATCAATCAATATTGACACTTCACTGCTCACTAATTTTCCTTTTATAATAGAAGAAGATGACAAAGAATTTGTAATATTATGACAAATATTATTTTCCTCAAAATGTGATGTTTGCCTATCAAAAGTTTTTCTATTATTATAATTGTGCATGGGATATCTACTCTGATTCCCAGAAGAATGATTTTTGGAATTTTGCAAAGATTTATATGACTCCTTATTTTTATAATTTTGCGTTCCTTGCTTTCTATACTTCCACTCATTTGCAGACATTTGCCCTCTGTGTCTTTCACCCTGGTGATACCTAGTTCCAGGACTGGTATAAATTTTCCTACATTTTATACCGTACACATCTCTTTTTTGAAAAACCTTTTTCCAACACTGTTCTTGAACGTGACCTAATTTACCACATTTGTCACACTTTGGACGCGGTGAACGCTTTTCGTTAACTTTATCTGAATTAAACTTAAATTTTTCTATTTTACCCCTAAGAAATTCAATGTCCCTTTCCTGTTCTAACACTTTTCTTTTTAAATCTGACATACTTTCACTTTGATCTGGTGTGAGAACATATTTTTCTGGTGTGAGAACACCTTTTTTTGTAAGTACCGGATTAGTCAAGTACATAGCATTATTTTCATTTAAAATAGATTCCTCAAGAATTGCAAGTTTTCTAGCCGAATAGAAATCTCTAGGGTTTTGTGACAACACCAATCTTTTTAGTTCCGGATATAAACCATTAATAAATGAAGTTTTTAAAAGTGTTTGCCTGATTTTATTCTCACTTTCGGAATCTACATCTTCCGGAACAACCTTAAATGAAGCAGCTTCGATTCTCATCGAAAACTGTTTAACCGACTCATTTGGTCTCTGTGTAAAGTTCACGAGTGAAATTATGTTTTTAGTAACATTTTCGGTCACTTCAAAATGATCTTTCAAAATGTGAATAATTTCCTGCAAATTTTTACAATTTCTGTGCTTTGGATTCTCTTCAATCAATCTATTTGCTTCCCCCTCTAAATTCAATCTCAAACAAACCAATTTGTCACACTCACTCCAGTTTGCATGAGTGGCTACTAAATTTAACTTTTCCAAAAACTGTGACAACGAAAGCTCTGAATTTCTCGAGAATTTTGGAATATGATGTGCGAACTTAGGTGTGAAAATATGGAATGATTTTAACATGTTATCATTTACCGATGAAGCACTGTTTTGATTTGGCAAAGTGCCAGAAGAAGAATTCAGACATACCGGCGATTTATCTGATATATTTTCCTCATTAGATTTAGCTTTGTGGCTAACATTTTTAACTTTACTTCTAGAATTAACAGTATCCGACTCAGTAGCAATATCAAGCGACAAATTCAAGGAGGAATTTAATTTTTTACTTGAATTTTTACTCATCTTACCGACATTTACTTTTTTGTTTCTAGTAATTGGAGCCATTTTGCATAACAATCAAATATACTCGTATAGTTTAACACAATATGCAATTGCAATGTTCTTAAACAGTATTTACAATAAAACCAGTTTTTATCAAATCAAATGACATAAATATGCAAACAAATCAATTTTTTTTATCAAATGGCACATATCAAATTCCAAGAACACTCGTTTTTGAGAACACCGAAAACAGAACATGGAACTCTGTTTACTTAAGAAAACACTCATTTTAGCACAACGGTAATTTTTAACCTTCAAAATTTCAATTCTTAAGAAAATTTTTAAAAATTTTAATTCTCTCAGCTCTTCCCCACTCACCGAGAAAAGTAACGGCACCAATTCTGTCGCGAACGTTTTGGTATACTCGACAGAGAAGACAAAGTTTTGAAATCAAACACATTTATTAAACATGAAATAACAAGGCAGTTGATCGAAAACAGTGGAGTACAAGCATTTCTCGCAATAACTCAGAGTTACACTCGGTAGGGTGACCATTAAGAACACCCCTGGAGGAAGAGGAACCAAGAGAATACACATATTTTCTGATACATAAAATAAACACAATATTCCTCATATTATACTTAACATTTATATACGACATTTGTATACTTTGAACATATACGACATTTTCATATAACATCATCAATGATTCGATACTCACGAGGATTTGACAATTAACACTCTATTCGTTAGGTGGAAGACTAAATATATATAAAACTTTACCTCGTCTCTTTTAAATATAACATTTACAATTCTGTACCATGGGAAAGGATATCAGGATGGACTCTCGGCATAAACTCATCGAGATTCTTGCGCAGAACAAAATCCATAATGGTCGGGAAACTTGACTACACAACATCATGCTGGCGGAATTCGACATCTTGGTTGGTTACGGAGATTGGTTGATTCGTACCTTAGGACACAAGGCGGAGTCAGGCAAATACAAATCGCTGTAAAATGAGCTTTCCCTCTAGCCCTATTAGCGATTCAAGCCGACCAGTGAAAGAACCATTTTCTCTTTTCACAAGATTCATTATTCCATTACTACCAGGCTGATTCATTTAAAAACACGAGTGACTCATCTCTGAACCGAGCCAAACGACTCTACGCACAACTTGTCGAACTATGTTACATATTTTAATCACATCCTTCCACTTTCAAAATTAATCCACCTTTTCTTAAAATTCGCGATCATACGCGAATCAAACACACACGTCTACATTTTTCCACGACTCCTTCCACACTGCTTCCAAAATCCTTTTTCAAACGCGCGCGTGCGCAAAACCTGCAAGTTCCCAACTAGCGACTGAGAAGCGAAAATCCAAAACTATTACTATTTTTCTGGAACATAAACACTTTTGCGATTTTAGAGTTCACTTCCCTTAAAAGTCAATGTAATTGAAAACATGTAGAAAAGACATTTACATTTCGAAATTGACACTTTCAATCACACAGAAATAAAACAATACTTTAATATACAATTTTAACACAGAGGTGTGAAAGCCTTATCACATTTAATCAACAAGTTTGTCACGCTCAAAATAAGGAAGCAGTCAGAAGTACATTAAGATGACCATAAAACAGACGGAAATTTAAATTTTAAATATGGACCGTACCAAGTTTACACATGGAAATTTCATAAAATTTTGTCCAGCCGCTCTCCCGTGATGAACAGGTGGATTTCCAAATTTATTTTTATAGTTTAAGTGCATTAAACGTGACGTATGCATGCTTAATAAAAGTTCTTAGTATCCAAAACCGTTTTAAATTTAAGCACAAAAGGGGCTCAATTTTTTTCTCCATTAACGCTGATACTGAGGTATGTAAAATAATATGTTGCCTTATTTTCAATAGTTTCAGGCATTCACTCTAATAAATTAATCAATTAATTGCAACGTTTTAATCCATAGTTTGATTAAAAGAACAATTTCGGTATTTAAGTCTTTACTCCGTTACCCTACTTACAACAATAGAATAAAAAACTAAATGTTGATGAAAGATCATAAAATAAATCGCCTGCTGTAACTATTTTAATTACAAATTGAAAAGTGATTCAGAAGTGTGAGACTAAGAAACTGAAATAATATATTTGTCATAAGTTTGAACATTATAACATCATTAGGAATCGAGTGGTGAAGAACAGGTCAGATACAATGGCGTCGAAATTGACATTAAATCGGACAGTGGTTTATGATCAATAAATAAAAAATCGAACTTAGACGCAGTTTGATAGGTGATTCAGCGCTCAATCACGAACCAGTCCGTAAACCAACCTTTATTGGTGTGGGGCAAAGCAACGGCCAATCAAATGCTGGGGTCAATAATGAATCAGTAATTTCTCAGCAGACATGTAAAAATGCTATCTAAAAATTAAGACACAGTTGCTCGAAAACACAGTAACAGCAAGACTAAAAAAACAGAGATGTGAAAGTATTGTGAATATGCAATGCATAACGTTGAGAAAAGTCAACTGGTGTCCTAAAAGTCAAGGAACCAAGCAAATGCTGTACCGGAGTACGAATGGAGAAATGGCCCACCTGTGTCACATGCAGTTGACATATGTCCTTTTTTTTATATATTTATGAATTGAGTATACAACTAATTTTTCACATTTGGCATAACTAGGCCATTCACCACTCTGGTCAAAACAGTCTTTACAAAAGAGTAAAGTTGGTCTAGAAATTTGAAGACTTCGATCTCATTTTGTTAAAAAATAGTGAAATATATTGTAACTAATAATATTGTAACGTGGGGGTAGATTGTAGAAGCTAAGAGAAAATATTAAGTGTCCTCATTTGTTTATGAGTTGTTCCTGCTTTGAATATTATACTGATTAATATTGTTTTTCTAGTTGAATCGTTCTTTTTGTTAGTTCATTTTAAATTCTCTTATTTAAAAAAAGTATGAAAATTCCCTTTTACCTTAATTACTTTTGCAGGTGTTATATATTCTATCATTTAAAGCTATGCCCGTTTTTCCCTTAAACCTGCCATTTCTGTAAATGTATATCTATGTATGCCTATGTAGTTTACCTAACCATATATATCCTTATAGTCTCTGCATGTCTATGTGTATTGTTATTTATGTATTTGTACTGCCATCCCTCGTAAATGCTCTAAACCTTTGGGGTGAGCTGGACGACATGGATAATTAAGAAATGCAAACAATAAGGACATGTTTGCAAACAATATCAAGAGTTTCTGTAGTTAAAACGAAGATAATATTTTTATGGACTAGCGAAGTGAAATCCATTCTTGATTTCTAACGAAGCGAAATCAACATTTGTCCGAATTTTGTTATCACTTTCATTCGAAAACTGCAATGTGAAATACGTGAAATTGCACGCAGATTTGTAAAATCGTAGATTTGCAAAATTTCAATTAATAAACCTAACTGTGACAGGGCGAAATGCCCATTTATAAACAGCTCATGTTAAATACGATTTCCACAACTGAACAATAACTATGAAACAGCTAGCCAAAGGTATGTGCACTTTATGCATTGCGATTTAAACCTGCTCCTGTATATTAAAAACATTATTGAGATAGAAATATCTTACTTTGATTTCATTGTTTACCCGTATTCTAATTTGTTTAATTTAATATCCAAATTCTGTTAACATAATGCTCTTTAGTATTAGGATTCAAAAATATTGAAGTTGAGTTTTTATACTTCTGATTTCAGAAGTTTTTGTTAAAGTTTTTTTATAAGTTCTAATTTTAAATACTTCGCAGTTTGCATACTTAATATGTGAGAGTATATTTTGCTTGCAAATATCACTATAGAGCTTAAATAATCAGTATAATTTTATTTTACTTTATAATAACCGTAATTAGTCATCAGTGAATAAGAAATTGGAGGGATATTGCACTCATAATGCAGATTAATAATATAGCTTGTTAAATAAATGTTTTAAATATTACTAAAATTATTTAAGGAGCTAACAGCTAAACTTAAATCATCACAAAATGTACATGAAGAGAAACGGATAGAAGATAAGTTTAAATTTTAGATGGAACCAAAATTTAGATCAGAAACAAAATCTCATTAAAATCGGTGAAGCCGTTCTCCCATGATAAATGGGCATATTTTCATTTTTTTAATAGATATATGAATTCTAAATTGCCATGCTAATATTTTCTTTGTGCAAAATTTAATTGGACCTTGAAGGGCTCCATTCAATCATAACAAGAAATATATTTGTGTATGTAACTCAGTGTTTGTGACTGACCATGAGCAATAAAAAATGCTTAAGTCCACTCTAGGATACGAAATTTCTAGAATTGCATTCAAACAACTTAAAAAATCTGATGTGAGCAGCATATGCCTTTTCCTGTAAACTAGAATTCATTTTCTCTTTATTTTTTAAATAATCCTTGAAATTGAGTTTAATGGCACTAAATGACATGCATAATGAATTGCAATTACACTAAATTTGCACTTTTAATTTTGCTTTTGTTTTAACTTGGTAACTGGGCTAATTCTCAAAACCGGCGTATCAAAAATGCGAAAGAATTAAAATAACTCGTGAACGGCTAGTCCTAGAGTAATGCTGTTGGTTTTAGTCCTTTCATCGTCACAAATTACCTATAAAATAAGTCTTTAATCACTGCATTTTCAGATTTAGACGAGTTTTGTAATCCATTTCACAAAGGCAGATATTTTTCTCCTCAATCGTACCAAAATCTAATCAGCACCAGAGTAACCCACACGTGACTTATCTGGCAAATTTTGTGAAATTTGATCTATTAGTTTTTCAGCTAGAGTGTATACAGATATTTTTTGCGGGCCGTATAGCAAAAATGGCGGGTTCCTTTATCCCGAATCGTACCCAAATCTAATCAGCACCAGGTTCACCCACAAGTGACTTACTTATAAACAAGGGTTGCCCGAAATAATGGAAACACGTAGGAAAAGGAGGTGTTACGCACCTAATAAGATGTTGGGACACCTTTGGCGGATAAAACTGCTTGAATCCTCTTTGAAATAGACATATAAAAGGCCTGGGTGGTTGCAAGTGGTATTTGATACCATTCTCTATGTAGAAATTGCTGCAATTCAGTGAGTGGTGTTAGAGAAGGATTGCGTTATCTGAACTTTTTTTTAACACAGAGTCAAGCGGCTTGATGATGTTTTAAGTTTTGTGATTGTGCAGGTCAAGGAATGTGTGTAACGTTAGCATCAGATACCTCAAACTAACTTTGAACAGTTCCAGCTCTGTGAGTGGAGTACTTATCAGCCTGTAAGGTGAAATGCCCTGAAGGAAACAATGTATGTGCTATAGAATGAGCATGGTCTCCCAAAATGATTATATAATAGCTTCCAATCACCCTTCCAAGTATGGTGATAATCGGACCAGCGGAAAATTACGACATTACTGCCCAAATCATCTCCGATCCGCCAACATGCTTTACTATTAGGACGAGACAGTTGGGGTAGTAAGCTCCCACGTACACAGGTCCAGAGGTAGATAATCGTGTGAAGGCTGAATCACCGGAAAGCGGTATATGTTTCCAGGTATCAGTAGTCTATGTCTTATGTGCCTGACACCTGTGTAGTTTCCGTTTTGCAAATCCCTGTGACAAAAAGGGTTTCGTAATAGCAGCTCTATCATGAAATCCATGCTTATGCAATTCCTTTCGTACAGTATGGGAGGAAACTGTGCTTTGTAGATGTATATTAAGATCAACGGCCACTTTTGCCGCAGTGTTCTTCCCGTTTGCGGTGACAATACTATTTAATTTTTTCCTGTCTCGGTCAGTGAATTTAATTTTCCGTCCTTAATTCTGTTTCCCAGAAGATGTTTTGCCTCAAACTGTCTTGACTCTCCTATACTGCCTTGACTCTCTACACGGTGCCTCTTGATAGCGCCACTAACTTTGCAACGGCGGTGACTGACGCATCGACTAGACGGACGCCTAAAATCTGTCCTCTTTTGAAACTCTGTCAGGCCGCTCATTTTGTCTTCAACGCATTTGTACGAAGAAACACCTCGAATGCAATTTAACACAACCTTCGGAAGATCATCACATCTATTAGACACAAACGAAGAATTGGATGGTCCACTTTGCTTTGCTATCAGCGTAAACTCATACGTGCTTATCACTTACAAACTCATAGAACTTCTCATTTATATGTGTGATGTTTGCGATATTTTGGACAATCCCTGTACATTGCACACACACAAACACACACACCCGTCAAGCTAAAAATATATTTTTCGTATTCTGGACGTCAGTAAACATGTAGATTCCTCGAAAAATCGAGTTGCTATTTTCGGCATGATTCTAATACTTTCCCTATACATTACCTACATTACCATGTATTGCAGGGAAAGTAACATGTTAGATGCAGCGGGTTATTGAAGTCTGAAAATGTCAATGCTAATACTTTGTATTTAACAAGGATGATATTTTTTTCTGTAAATGCTGAAAGAAAATAAATATTTTAGTGAGCGCAAAATATCTAATTTATTAATTATTTATTGTGTTGACGTTAACTTAAATACTTTTTAGAAACAATTCATACAAATACCGCTTTCAAACTGAAATTTCTCATGCTACCGAAGTAATGTAATTAATAGAAATTATTTGTTTATAAACTCTTTGTTTTGTTAACAAATAGTATATAATTAAAAATTAGTTTTAAAGAAATAACAAAAATATGCTACACATAAAAATGCAGTGTCTAATTTTGAACTACATAATAATGTGTTTAATAATTATAAAACTTGAATTTGTTTTGAATAAATTCTTTAATTTATTACGCTATATTCACACTATTTTGATATTAATGGGTTCATAATTCAAATATTATAAAGAACACGATTATAAGTTTTAGTAATATAATCTTATTTTATGTAATAAAAAGTTAATTAATATTTTAACTATTGTCATATTGTATGTCATTAATACATTTGCCAATTTAACCATTTCAGGGCTATATTTCAAATTTTAGGGAACAGTTAACAATTAAAAAATTTAAAAATCTAACCATAAAATTGCAAACTTTATAACTATAATAGTGGTCTATAAAGTCAAGCCATTTTACCATGATTTTGGATATAATAATCACCCAAGCTTTGCAAATCCTTATTATTAATTAAAATTTCTCTAAAATTAAACATAAATATTGAGCGCGACAATGTCTTCATGTGGTTAAAATCTATCGTTTTAAAAACGATTCTATTAAATATGCTCTAAAATATTTTCAGAAAATAAAATCATAATTAAGTGTGCCATTAATTCTTGCACGCTTGCATATTAAAAACATTTGATGGCATTCCCCATTCCATTAACCTTTAATTACTGTTTTTCATCAACATTTATTAACCTTTTCGTGACTGCTTGTGATAAAGTCGAGATCGGGTAAGAATTAAAACAGTAATTATTTTTTAACATGTTAATTGCGTTCTACGCAATTCATTTTTCCATTCGACGCTTTATTTGTAAAGTGCGTATTCGAATAAAAATATATGAATTTATCAAATTTGTAATTTTCTCGTATAATTAACTGTTTTGAAAGTTGCAGTTTATCATTTTTCCTAATGAAGTTGCTTCTTTCAGCATATTTACGAATATATTTTTTCAGTTCGTGGGAGACAATTATAAATTGGTTTACCGATGTTATTAATTTGAAATAGGTATATATATTATGGATGCGGCTATATTCAAAGTTATATGAAAACATCGTGGTAATGTAATTTTGAAAATTAGTAAAACTATTATTACTGAATATACCATGACAAGAAGGTATACACGTCATATGACAGAAATAAAAATTTGCGAAGCATTGTCTTCTATTTAGCGTCATTTTTTTCAATTTGGCGAAGTTTTCTTCAATCTGGCAATATTTTAATAAGTCGCCAAGTTTGCGACATCCCACCAAATGTTTAGCCTAACATTATGCACGGACGGAGAAATGTGTTATTATTTTGGTCGTTTACTATGTTCATTCCCAGATATTGAATTTTCATAAATTAGTCTCCATTTTCCTTGATTTATTGTCATTTATATCAATTTGGCGACATTTTTGTTAATTTGGAATCATTTAAAAATTCTCGTCAAGTTGGCGATATGCGGCTAAAATTTGTCTCCAGAATTTTATCAAGCGTTGTGACCGGAGAAATAGGGCATTCTTATAGTAGATTCTTGTATTCTTTCCAAGATATTGAATTTCCATCAATTTGTCGTCATTGTCGACATTTTTATTATTTTTTGTCTGGCCAGGCCCTCGAGCATTCTGCCCTAAAAGTAATAAACTAAAAACACGCAAGAATAATATTTCTTACTTTTGTTTGAAGAAGCTGTAACTATTTTGAATGTTAAACCAAGGCTTAATTATATCCTGCGAATGTGGGAAGCGGGATACAGTTAAGCCTTGGTAAAACATGCTAACGAAATGAGCGTAGCACTCTGAGTTTCGTGGTATCTGAAATAAAAACATATACAATGATAAGAAATAAAATATCATCAGGGTCTCACTTTCAGTATCTGAAGTCATGTGCTACGTAAAGCTTCATTGTTACATCATAATTTCGCTGTGAAAGAATTATAGTCATTGCATAATGTAAGGAACTGTCTGCCCATATCATAGCCTTACTTCCAGTATCTGATGTCATACGTTACGCAAAGCTCCATGGTTACATCGTAATTTCGCTGTAAAGAAGTATGTATAGTCACTGCATTACGTAAGAAACAGGACGCCCACATCATGGGCTTACTTTCAGTACATGGTGTCATACACTACGTAAAGCTTCAAGGTTATATCATAAAAATTGAAATGTTTGTCGTGATTGAAACACGTTTGGCAACATTTCATAGCAGTGTTACTCAGAGACAGATAAATCAGAGTGTTTATATAGCAGATCACAGAGCCAGATCTCGGTTTATTTTACCTATATTCATATGTATAGGGAAATTATTGTGACAAGGTCGAAAATTCGAATTCAAGTTTTTGACAGAAGAGGGAGCATTAAGCATCTCTAACCTCGATTCAAACATTTTTGGAGTGATATCTGTAGAAGTGATGTATGAGTATGTTGTAGAGCCTAGTTCGACGATGAAAGGTTGCAATTGAATCGTAGAAACTCAATTGGAAAAGCGTTGGTTGGCCGATAAGAATATTTGGGGTTCCTGCTCCATCTAGGACAGCAATGCTCTTGGTACTTGAGCAAATTCACCTTGCTGATTAGTGCAATGATGTCTGAAGTCAGAAATGGACCCTAGTACGACTAACACAGATTCAGTTGACTCGGGGATATTGTGCGCCGATTTCAAATTGGAAAGCCAACGATCACATAGGAAGCTAACTAACAGCGATCAAACAGGGAAAAAATCAGATGTGGGCAGCAGATGACTGTTCTTAAATAATGCAATTAATTTACTACTTTTACAGTTTAAAAAAATGTTATTCTTATAGTAGATACTTATAGTCTTTCCGAGATATTGAATTTTCTTAAATTAGTCGTCATTTTCATTAATTCAGCGTCATTTTTATCCATTTGGCGAGAATTTCGTTAATTTGGCAACATTTAAAAATGTCGCCAAGTTGGCGACATTCCGCTAAATTCGTCGCCAAAATCTCGTCAAGCGTTATAGATGGAGAAATAAGTTATTCTTACAGCGGATAAATGACTATTGGCGTTTAAATACAAATATCTTCCTCAAAGTATCTTTTCTCGTGAATGAGACGAGTTAGATCCACGAGATTGATGTCACCAAATTTATCGCATGATATCACATATGAAAAGTGAACATGTTTCTTAACAGCTAATATTTTTTTTTATTTATGGGATTTTTTGATAAATTTATTTGAAAAATGTGCAATATCTCGAGAACGGTTCATGCTAGCGTTCTAAAGTTTTTGTTAATAGTTTTCTAAAGAAAAAATTACATAAGAAATGTCAATTTGCGTAACATTTTTAAAGGTTTTGATTTTTTGTTGATTTTTTCAAAATTTCACTCGAAAATTTATGGGGGTTCTGAACATTCGATTGCGTTTTGAAACAATAGGCTTCCAGTATTCACGGATTGTGGTTTTTGTAGCAAATTTTATTCGAATCGCTCATTTCGTTCGTGAGATATCGTCTCCACATCCTCACTGACACACACACACACACACACACACACACATACTTTCACACCCACCCACCCACACACACATACACACACAGACACACACACACGCACACACACACACGGAGACATCACCTCAAAATTTTTCGATTCGTGATCAGGGATGCTTGAAACGTGCTCTCCCGTCGAAAACTCGAATTCGAATTTTCGACTCCGTCACAATACTTTCCTGATACATTATGCGTATTAGGAAAGTAAAAATATAGCATTAAGAGACTAACCAGAGGTAAAAAATAGCTAGAAGTGCGAATTCAGGTTGACAGTCAGGAGGACACTCCAATCCGACAGAGAGATTAAAATGCAGCAGAGTAGACTTCGACGAAAAGTATTTGCAATTCCGCCTAGTAAC
Source organism: Amaurobius ferox (assembly GCA_951213105.1). Classification (NCBI taxonomy): domain Eukaryota; kingdom Metazoa; phylum Arthropoda; class Arachnida; order Araneae; family Amaurobiidae; genus Amaurobius; species Amaurobius ferox. The sequence continues at coordinate 35,889,342 of OX578144.1, read as the reverse complement.
TCAATTGGCAGAACATTGGCTGACCAGTACGGACATCCACGGTTCGACCAGCGACTGAGACAGCTTCATTTATTTCACAATGTTAGTGGTATGCATGTTAGATTGTGCGAGTCTATGAATACGATATCTCACGATCAAAGGGGGTGTTATGAACGTAATTTGATTCAATTATTGAAATCAGTGGATGCTAGAAAGCTATTAATTTGAAACGGGATAAAATGTTTTGAATATTCCTTAGCCTAATTTTCCAAAGAAAAAACAAATCATTAAATAATCAAGACCATTAAAAACTAATCATTTCAGACGTAATTTTTAATTGAAAAAATAATGATACAAATTAGATACACAGGGACCGTTCTTGAGATATGGCACGTTTTTCAAATAAATAAAAAAATATACATGAAATTAAATAAGTATAGCTGGTATTATCAGACATGCTCATTTTCCAAACGTAATATTATGAAGAAAATGTGTTAATTGCTGTCATGTATCTAGTTTTTTCAATAGTTTTGTATTTTGACAGATAATTCGTTAATACTCATAAACTTTAAGGGATATTAATTACAATATGCTAAAAATATTGCATGTGATCATAAACGAGTCCCTATGTGTGAACTAATAATTTGCCAACTGTACCCGATTTTAATTTACGATCCACAGCACTATGATTTTGTAATAAATTCGGTACCAAAAACATTGCACTGTGGATTTGTTACACTATTATTTCGCTGTCAAAGAAGTAATTATTTATAAAGTTAATTATTTATAAACAGATCATCGTACCTGGCTTTTTGTATGCCTGCCCAGTATGGGGGGCGGCTGCAAAGAGCCATATCAAGAGATTGCAAGTTTTCCAAAATAAAGTCTTGTGTTGCACAGTTAATGCTCCGAGATATGTCCAGAATGAAGTAATCCACCACGACTTGAAATTCTCTGGCATTGCAAAGCAGGTTGGGCTTCTTACTCAAGCATCCTTCAGGATCTGAGTGCATATTTCTATACCTTATCATCGCTATATCAATTGGACTTGCTTTACATTAGATGTGGGGTTATGTATCATGAGATACAAGCACCCCGTAAAGAAGCGTCTTGGCTTGGCTGTCAAAGAGGTAAAATTATGTGCTGACCACATCATATTCCTTCCAATGCCTAACCGTATTTGGGCATATTACACAAAGGAATCATTAGTTTATATATCAAGTAATTTTGCTACACCGAGTGAATGCAATTTGATAAACTGAGAATCAATAATACATAAAACGTCTTATTTATTTTCGATACGAACTTTCTTTATACTTTCCCCTAATGCATTAATGCAAATTTAATGATGAAGAAAATAACTCATCTAAAGCGATTTTAGTTTAAGAAGCAAATGTTGTATTTGCAAGTAAACTTGGAGTCTAATGAATATTCCAATGAGGGGAATAAATGAAGTAATTCATTCGATGGTTTGCTTCATTATTTTTGAATCAATGGGAGTGATCCAATGTTAATATGGGGAAATTGTCTGCTATGAAAACTAGGAAATAATAATGTAGTGTAGTCACCACAAAAATGTTTTTTAAATTAAAAAAATCTGATATGGGCAGCACATGACTTTCCTTATATAATGTAATGAATTTACTACTTTTACCGAAAAAAAAATACGTTATTCTTATAGTAGATACTTATATTCTTTCCAAGATATTGAACTTTCGTTAATTAGTCGTCATTTTCATCGATTTAGCGTCATTTTTATCCATTTTACGAGATTTTCGTTAATTTGGCAACATTTAAAAGAGTCGTCAAGTTGGCGACATTCCGCCAAATTCGTCGCTAAAATCACGCCAAGCGTTATGGACGGAGACATAAGTTATTCTTACAGCAGATAATTGACTATTGGCGTACAAATACAAATGTATTACCCAAAGTACCTATTCTTATGAATGGAACGAGCTAGATCCACCGGAATGATGTCACCAAATTTATCGCAAGATATTACATTTGAAAAGTGAACATGTTTCTCCACAGTTAATATATTTTTTTTAATTTATAGGATTTTTTTATAAATGTATTTAAAAAAAGTGTAATATCTCGAGAGAGGTTCATGCTAACGTTCTAAAGTTTACATCAGTCGTTTTCTAAGAAAAAAATTACATGAAAAATCTTTATTTCCGTAAGTTTATTAAAGGTTTCGATTTTTTGATGTTTTTTTCAAAATTTCACTCGAAAATTTAGAGAGGTTCTGAACATTCGATTGCGTTTAAAAACAATAGACTTCCAGTATTCATGGAATGTGATTTTCGTACCAAATTTCATTAGAATCGCTATATCCGTTGGTGAGATATAGTCTCCACAGACTCACACACACACACACACATACATACTTTCACACACACGTACACACACACTCACACACACACACAGACATGACTTCAAAAACGTTTGATTCGTGATCAGGGATGCTTGAAAAGTGATGTCCCGTTGAAAACTCGAATTCGAATTTTCGACCTCGTCACAATACTTTCCTTATACATTATGTATATATGGAAAGTAAAAATATATCCCCAATTATGGTTGATTTATGAGAAATAATTTAAATTCGTAAAATTGGATTACAAGTATTGTACGTTTGTGGAAACAGATATTATCAAACAATCTTATTAGGCGACAGTAACTAAACATATATGTTCAGTATTTTTAAAGTGGTTGGCAGCGGTCTGTAAGAATCGTTGTAATTATTTCACAACTTTGACAGTAAATGAATGCATAGTAATTTACTTTTCATAAGTTTTGAAGATAAAAATATACATATATTTTATTATACTACGAAAATATATGTAATTGAAATATAAAATTATGTTTAAAGAATAATAGGGATTTATAAAAAGAAAAAAAGAAAATTCGACTAACCCCAAAAATCATATTAATCACAATTAATACTTGTTACTTTCCTTATATACATAATGTATAAGGAAAGTATTGTGACGGGGTCGAAAATTCGAATTCGAGTTTCCGACGGGAGAGCACGTTTCAAGCATCCCTGATCACGAATCAAACATTTTTGAAGTGATGTCTGTGTGTGTGTGTGTGTGAAAGTATGTGTGTGTGTGTGTGTGTGTGTGTCACTGGGTCTGTGGAGACGATAACTGACGAACGAATGGACCGATTTGAACCAAATTTGGTACAAAAATCACAATCCGTAAACACTATAAGGCTATTGTTTTTATACGCAATCGAATGTTCAAAACCCCCCAAAATTTTCGAATGAAATTTTGAAAAAATCGTCAAAAAATCAAAACCACTAAAAAAGTTACGCAAATAGACATTTCTTATGTAATTTTTCATTAGAAAACGATTGACATAAATTTTAGAATGCTACCACGAGCCGTTCTCGAGATATTGTAAATTTAAAAAAAATATCAAAAAGTTGTATAAAATAAAAAAAAATATTTCCTATTGATAAACATGTTCACTTTTCATATGTAATTCCATACGATAAATTGGGTGATATCATTCTCGTGGATCTAGCTCGTTCCATTCATGATAAAAGATACTCTGAGTAACACTTTTGTATTTGAACGCCAATAGTCATTTATCTGCTGTAAGAATAACTTATTTCTTAGTACATAACGCTTGGCGAGATTTTGGCGACGAATTTGGCGGAATGTCGCCAACTTGGCGACTTTTTGAAATGTTGCCAAATTAACGAAAATCTCGCCAAATTGATAAAAATGACGCTAAATCAATGAAAATGACGACTAATTGTTGAAAATTTAATGTCTTGGAAAGAATACTAGTATCTACTATAAGAAAAACCTATTTTTTTACTGTAAAAGTAGTAAATTCATTACATTATATAAGGAAAGTCATGTGTTGCCCACATGAGATTTTTTACTTCTAGTAGTAAAAGATTTGCCACTATTTGCTGCAAGTGTTTCAAATTGTGGATAAGAGATTATTGCATATTTCAAGGAAATTTGTTGTTTTGCTAGAAATATTTAAATATAATGCTCATGCATACAAGCCAATGTAGGTTCCAAAAATCTATGTATAAATTCCTAATTTCAAGACATTGGCGTTTCAACTCTGTTATATCATTAGACGGCTCATTGTCGTCTGCGTTTTGTTGATATGGAGTCGATACATATCGTTTAGCAACGTATCGATACTATATCGATATTGTTTTCAATTGTATCGATACTGCGATGTATTGATGTCACCATTATTCAACTTAAATATCCAAGATTTCATATTTTATAAATTAAATTTGTCATATTCAAATACTAAATTAGAAACGTATTATGATTGTTATTTTATGTGAAACTTATATAAAAACGTCTGATATGAGCAACACTTGACTTTCCTTATATAATGCAATGAATTTACTGACAGACAATGAATTGACATTTACAGTTTAAAAAAATGGTATTCTTATAGTAGATACTTATATTATTTCTAAGATATTGAATTTTCTTCAATTAGTCGTCATTTTCATTGATTAAGCGTCATTTCTAACCATTTGACGAGATTTTTGTTTATTTGGTAATAATTAAAAATGTCGCCAAATTGGCGATATTCCGCCAAATTCGTTGTTAAAATTTCGTCAAGCGTTATGGACGGAGAAATAAATAATTATTATGACAGATAAATGACTATTGGCGTTAAAATGCCAAAGTATTACTCAATGTACCTTTTTTCATGAATGGAACGAGCTGGATCCACGAGAATGATGCCATCAAATTTATCGCATAGTATTACATATGAAAAGTGAGCATGTTTCTTAATAGGAAATATTTTTTTAATTTTATATGACTTTTTGATAATTTTTTTGAAAAATGTGCAATATCTCGAGAACGGTTCCTGTTAGTGTTCTAAAATTTATGCCAATTGTTTTCTAATGAAAAATTACATAAAAAATGTCTATTTGCCTAACTTTAGAGGTTTTGATTTTTAGACGATTTTTTCAAAATTTCACTGGAAAATTTACGTGGGTTCTGAACATTCGATTGCGTATAAAAACAATAGGCTTCCAGTGTTTACGGATTGTGATTTTTGTAACAAATTTCGTTCAAATCGGTCCATTCGTTCGCCAGTTATCGTCTCCACAGACTCACTGACACACACACACACACACACACACTCACAGACATCACCTCAAGAATGTTCGATTCGTGATCAGGGGTGCGTCAAACGTGCTCTCCCGTCGAAAAGTCGAATTCGAATTTTCGGCCCCGTCACAATACTTCCTTATACTTCATGTATAATATAAGGAAAGTAAAAATATTCACTACGCAATTCGAGATCTTATTTATTATAACATGGGTCGAATTATGAAACTGGTATAAATATTGCAGAATCTAGGAATATTTATCCAGATTAAAACTGACTGGGCAGGAACTTTGACAACAAAATTCTTACTACTCCAGAAATTCAATTATCTAAAATACGCTTAAATATTAATGCATAACTCTTATTTACAGAAACTAATAAAATCAATCAATTACCTGAGAATAAAATTATTCTTTGTATTTAACCAAACTATTTTGAAAGTATTTTTGGAGATGAAATATATGCAGAACTTCCGCATTCTTCAGTATTTTTAAAACGGACTACAAAGTATTTGTAGTGGATTTGGGAATAATTGGTGGTAAATGGATACATTAGAAAGGATTATATACTAAGTACGTTTTTGTAATGAAATCTTCATTGATCTTTCTTTAATGTGTCTTATATCCAGTCCCAATCAAAGCAACTGCTAAATGTGTAACTAACAAAAGTCCCTTACGCTTGTGTATTTTTTACTTTCCCTGCAATACATGGTAATGTATAGGGAAAGAATTGGAATCATGTCGAAAATCACAACTCGAGTTTTCGACGGATCTACACGTTTCGAGACCTCTAGAATACGAAAAAACCATTTTTAGCGTGACGTCTGTGTGTGTGTCTGTGTGTCTGTGTGTCTGTCTGACTGTGTGCAGATTTTCTATCCACTCTAACTAAAATACTAATGGACCGAATTTCACAAAATTCAGCAGATGAGTCATTTGTGGGTCACCCTGGGGCTGATTAGATTTTGGTATCCTTCGGAAAAAAATAACCTGCCTTTTTTTGCAAAATGGCCCGCAAAAATCGTCAAAATCTAAACTAAAGAACTACGTATGCTCAAATATATCCATTAAATGCTTGTTTAATACGTACTTTTCAGAGAAGAAAAGAAAAAGACCAACCCCATCACACTAGGACTAGCCGTTCTCGAGATATTTTAGTTTTTCGTATTTTCCCTACGACATCTTTGAAAATAAGTCCGGTTACCGAATGAGAACGAAAATTGAATTAAAAGTGGAATAAATTTAATTAAAATAAAGAGAACGCGTATATAAGTCTGCAGGGAAAGTCATATGCTGCCCACATCAGATTTTTACTTTCCCTGCAATACACGGTAATGTATAGGGAAAGTATTGGAATCATGTCGAAAATCGTAACTCGAGTTTTCGACGGATCTACACGTTTCAAGACCTCTAGAATACGAAAAAACCATTTTTAGCGTGAGGTCTGTGTGTGTGTCTGTGTGTCTGTGAGCCTGTCTGTCCGTGTGTCTGTCTGTCTGTGTGTCTGTCTGTCTGTGCAGATTTCGTATCCACTCTAACTAAAAAACTAATGGACCGAATTTCACAAAATTTGGTAGGTAAGTCACTTATGAGCGAGTCTGGTGCTGATTAATTTTGGGTACAATTTGAGATAAAAGAACCCGCCTTTTTTTGCGAAATGGCCCGCAAAAGTTTGTATTCACTCTAACTGAAAAACTAATGAACCGAATTTCATAAAATTCGGTAGATGAGTTACTTGTGTTTACTCTGGTGCTGATTAGATTTTGGTACTATTAAAAGAATAACCTGCCTTTTTTTGCAAAATGGAACGCAAAAATCGTCAAAATCTAAACTAAAGAACTAGGTATACTCAAATATACCCATTAAATGCTCGTTTAATACGTAATTTTTAAGGACGAAAACAATAAGACCAACCCCATTACACTAGGACTAGCCGTTCTCGAGATATTTTTATTTTTTTGTTTTTTCTCTACGCCACCTTTGAAAATGAGTCCAGTTACCAAATGAGAACGAAAATTGAATTAACAGTGAATTAAATTTAATTAAAATAAGAGAATGTGTATATAAGTCTGTAGGGAAAGTCATGTGCTGCCCACATCAGATTTTTTATATTAAGTCCGCTGTGTTGACTTGTCAGATGAGTAAATAATGGTTTGCCCCATCTCTGAGCGGATAATTGGGGCAAACGTCGCACAGAATAAAATTTATAATTATGGAGCATTATAATAAACGGACAATTTTCTTATTTTTTCTCTATAAATCACTTATACAAAATAAAAAGAACAAGTTTGCATTTTAATGTATATGTTAACTATATATAACCTGTGATATTTAAAAAAAAATCTGATGTGGACAACACATGACTTTCCTTTAATAATGCAATGAATTTACTGCATTCACAGTTAAAAAATCTGATGTGGACAGCACATGACTTTCCCTGCAGACTTATATACACATTCTCTTTATTTCAATTAAATTTATTTCACTTTTATTCAATTTTCGTTCTCATTCGGTAACCGGGTTTATTTTCAAAGGTGGCGTAGGGAAAGTACGAAAAACTAAAATATCTCGAGAACGGCTAGTCCTAGTGTAATGGGGTTGGTCTTATTCTTTTCGTCGTTAAACATTACGTATTAAACGGGCATTTAATGGATATATCTCAGTATACCAAGTTCTTTAGTTTAGATTTTGAAGATTTTTGCGGGCCGTTTTGCAAAAAAAGGCAGGTTATTTTTTTCCGAATCGTACCAAAATCTAATCAGCACCAGAGTGACCTATACGTGACTCATGTACCGAATTTTGTGAAATTCGGTTCATTAGTTTTTCAGTTAGAGTGGATACAAGCTTTTGCGGGCCATTTCGCAAAAAAAGGCGGGTTCTTTTATTCCGAATGGTACCCAAAAGTAATCAGCACTAGCCCCGGCCACAAGTGACTAACCTACCAAATTTTGTGAAATTCGGTCCATTAGTTTTTTAGTTACAGTGGATACAAAATCTGCACAGACAGACAGACACACAGACAGACAGACAGACAGACACACAGACAGACAGACAGACAGACAGACACACAGACAGACAGACAGACACACGCACAGACGTCACGCTAAAAATGGTTTTTTCGTATTCTAGAGGTCTCGAAACGTGTAGATCCGTCGAAAACTCGAGTTGTGATTTTCGGCATGATTCCAATACTTTCCCTATACATTACCATGTATTGCAGGGAAAGTAAAAAATTGTATTCTTATAGTAGATACTTATATTCTTTCAAAGATATTGAATTTTCTTCAATTAGTCGTCATTTTCATTGATTTAGCAGAATTTTTATCCATTTGGCGAGATTTTTGTTAATTTGGCAACAATTAAAAATGTCGCCAAGTTGGCGACATTCCGCAAAATTCGTCGCCAAAATCTCGCCAAGCGTTATGGACGGAGAAATAAGTTATTCTCACAGCAGATAAATGACTATTGGCTTTCAAATAAAAAAGTATTACTCAAAGTATCATTTTTCATGAATGGAACGAGCTAAATCCACGAGAATGATGTCACCCAATTTATCGCATGGTATTACCTAAGAAAAGTGAACATGTTTCTCAATAGGAAATATTTTTTTTTATTTTGTATAACTTTTTGATAATTTTTTTTGAAAAATGTGCAATATCTCGAGAACGGTTCATGTTAGCGTTCTAAAATTTTTGTCAATCGTTTTCTAATGATAAGTTTTCGAAAGAAATAAGTTTTCGTTGTCTAATGAAAACTTACATAAGAAATGTATATTTGCGTAACTTTATTAGCGGTTTTGATTTTTTGGCGATTTTTTCCAAATTTCACTCGAAAATTTAGGGGGGTTCTGAACATTGGATTGCGTATAAAAACAATAGGCTTCGAGTGTTTACGAATTGTGATTTTTCTACCAAATTTCGTTCCAATCGGCCCTTTCGTTCGTCAGTTATCGTCTCTACAGACTCACTGACACACACACCCAGGCATCACTTGAAAAATGTTTGATTCTTGACCAGAGGTGCTTGAAAGGTTCTCTCCCGTCGAAAACTCGAATTCGAATTTTCGACCCCGTCACAATACTTTCCTTATACATTATGGATATAAGGAAAGTAATAATGCTAAATATGTTTAATACATTTTTAAGAATTTCGATATATGTCTGTCATTACTACTTACTATGAAATAAAAAGGTATATAAAATAGTTCAGTAGGTCGCATAAAATCTGAGAAAGGCTGTTCGGATGTTACAGAAAACTATATTTTATTCAATTAGACCGGGCACCATTCTTGCTGCATTCCCGCTCTTACAGGAAGACAGTTGGTCTGGGGATTTTGACAAAAATAATCCTATATCGGCCAATTTTAAGTACCATTTGAAATCTTCTTTTAGATCAATTGTGGTCTACTTTCATGAGAATAACACGCATAAACTTAACTGAAAGTTACATTTATATTCTTATTAATTTCTTTAAAACTTTTATTCCTATACAGCAGATCATTTAGAATAATATATAATCGTGTTTTTCAGGAAATTATATCTCTATTAGTCTTAAACTCAGGTAAAATAAGTCTTGGCCCAAGCAGAAAAGGAAGACATTGTAAATTTCGTATAGTTAATTTCATTTCACTTATGCAAGCAGAAATATTCTTAAACTCTCTTCAATATTAAATCATCTGATATTTTAACTATATTGATTTTATCACAAATCACATATATTACATTCATCACATTATAACAATTCCCATGGAAATTAATCATACAATTAAAGACTAGCAAAGCAATTAATCATATCATAATATTTAAATATTTTACCATTTTGGTAAAAAATATTTTATCAAAAATGATTGATATTAATAAAAAATGTAATATAGATAATTGATAATGATATATATTGATTATGATTGATGATTTGATGAAAAATGTTTTATCATTTTGACATAATATTTTAATTTTTTATCATTTTTATCATATCAGACATTGAGTTTACCTGCGAATTAATAATGTTTTCTCTATTAAAAACTGAAATGACATTAGACGATAAAAGAAATTAATCCCATTTTATTCATCATTAAATTTGCATTAGGTATTAGTTTAAAGTATGCATAAAAGATCAGTATCGTAAAAAACAAAGACTTCCGCATATTAATTCTTATTCTTCGCTAGCAGAAAATATAATAACTAAAAATTGTAATACTTATAATTATTTAAATAATGATTGTCTGTAACCAAATATAAATACCCGCCACAGTTTACGTTTGTAAGTGGTATTATATCTGCTATGACCTAATTATCACTGTTATATCTGATCCTTTTCGTATAAGCATAATTTTCAATTTCAATTTTTTTTTTAATTTAACAGCGATTCATAAAAATATAAACTCTAATTAATTCATTGAACTTTTATTTTATCAAAGAAAAAATTACTGTATTAAAATAAAAAAAAAATCTGATATGGGCAACACATGACTTTCCTTATATAATGCAATGAATTTACTACTTTTACAGTTAAAAAAATGCAATTCTTATAGTAGATACTTATATTCTTTCAAAGATATTTAATTTTCTTGAATTAGTCTTCATTTTCATTGATTTAGCGTCATTTTTATCCATTTCGCGAGATTTTCGTTAATTTGGCAACATTTATAAATGTCGCCAAATTGGCGACATTCCGCTAAATTTATCGCCAAAATCTCGCCAGGCGTTATGAACGGAGATATAAGTTATTCTTACAGCAGATAAATGACTATTGGCGTTCAAATACAAAAGTATTACTCAAAGTATTTTTTCTCGTGAATGGAACGAGTTAGATTCACGAGAATGACATCAACAAATTTATCGCATGATATTACATATCAAAAATGAACATGTTTCTTAACAGTTAATAGTTTTTTTTTTAATTTATGGGTCTTTTTGATAAATTTATGTAAAAAATGTGCAATACCTCGAAAACTTCATGCTAGCGTTCTAAAATTTATGCCAATCGTTTTCTAATGAAAAATTACATAAGAAATGTCTATTTGCGTAACTTTCTTAAAGGTTTTGATTTTTTGATGATTCTTTCAAAATTTTACTCGAAAATTCAGGAGGATTCTGAACATTCGATTGTATTTTAAAACAATAGGCTTCCAGTATTCATGGATTGTGATTTGTGTACCAAATGTCACTCGAGTCGCTCCATTCGTTCGTGGGATATATTCTCCACAGGCTCACTAACACACACACACACATATACATACACACACAGACATAGACACACACGCACACGCGCGCACACACACACACACACACACATACTTTCACATACACACACACAGACAGACATCACTTCAAAAATGTTCGATTCGTGATCAGGGATGCTTGAAACGTGCTCTCCCGTCAATAACTCGAATTCGAATTTTCGACCCCGTCGTAATACTTTCCTTCTACATTATGTATATAAGGAAAGTAAAAATTGACGTTAATGAACATTTTAGAAGTACAAATTGCAGTTTTACATATACTAGGGGTTCTGATTCTGCACACATGGGATTTTATCATGCTTTTTAGGAAATATAATGGATTGAAAACTCTGAACAACCATTATTGTTTCCTTACGATTGTCATAACCATGGAGTAATAGATATGTAATAATAATCGATAACTACAACATTTGTTTGCATTTGAAAGTAGCTTTTGATGTAGTGCTATTGGTGGTCGTGTTTAATTGAAGATACAGAGGAAAAAACCTTTCTTGTAAAGTGTTTGGAAGCTCTAGGCACCCTGTACTGGCAACTAATTTCAAGATACGGTGTTCAAACTAACGTTGCAATCTAGACAAGAATTAATATATCTACAATTTTAATGTTTTCAGTGTTTTAATTCAGTCCACGGAAATTGTATGGCAATTCTACAAGAAACCAATCACATAGAAGTTGAGTGTCGGCTATACTTGCAATGCTAACGTAATTAAAGAACAGTTTTCCTATAAGAATCATTGCAAAAGTTCCTTAAATTCAATAATAATCAGCAATAGTTTCAACTATAATCAGTTAGAGGCCATGACATAATCTTGGGACTTCAACTAGTGGAAGCGCTTGCAAAGAATGTTACAGACGATCTTACTTTTTCAGTAAAAAGAAAAAATTCAACACTAGCATGTCATTCTGATAGAAAGGCATAAAATGTAGAACTTTGTAAAGAGAGGAAGGGTAATTTTCAAAGAATCATCAGGGGTAATCAGGATTTAGGCTGACTCAAACAGAGAGAAATAAACAGAGTTATCGCAGGACAAGGACGTGTACTACCTTACTTAAATGGGATATAAAAATACAACAACGACCAAAGAATATGCAGGTAAACGGGATGATTCCGTGGCATTTTTTGTTAAGAAGTGTAGTAATTAAATATTTGATTTAAGTATTAATTTTGAAATAGCTTTAAATTCAAAATGCACCAAATTAATTTTAATTAAATTGTGTTCGGTATTAACCGAAAATAACTAGCCTGTCCAATATCATTTACTAAACATTCTAAAATAATCATGTGCCGATCGTTTTTCCGCCAATGATTCATTTTTAGTTAATATTTTAGAAATTATTATTGACATTCAAAGGATCAGGAAAACATAACTTGTTACATTGTAAATTTTTCAATTTTTTAATTTAAAACATTTCTCATACATGTTCTTATTGTATGAAAATCATAGACTTTGAGGAAATAAAAATCTAATGACATAAAAATAAATTTTTACCATTTTGGAAAATAAACTAAATGACTTTATGTTGTTATTAACAACTTCGTTATTAACTATTCCCATCTTCTTAAATATTTAGATACAACACAATACCTATAAGAGTATTTTGACAAGGCTTTTTACTTGCCAGCCTAGAGTTGGCATGGCTGTGGTAAAATATCCTTAACGCTGCGCTCACATTAATTATCCAACTTGGAAATAGTTCATTCAGAGTTATATGTATACTCGCATTAACAGACATCCATATAATGATACATGTCAATTTTGTAGATTTGAAGGAGCATGTTTAAAACTCCCTTGTCGTTTACATCTTGCAATCTGTCTGTTTTGTCTTCTCTCCTAATATTTATGTTTGAGAATATACTTTTCTTTGCTCATCTCGGTATCATAAGACGCAAACTAGCGGCCATGTCCTTTTTTGTATTGATTGGACTAGGAGTTTGTGAGCAAATTTTATTGTCCTTTTGCAATTGGTTTCGTGTTCTACTGATTCTTGCGTCACTTTAGGTTGTCCGTCGTATGCTTTACGGCCTGTCGTAAATCGAGTAACATAAAATTGTCAAATCCTGGCGTCCTCAGACACGATATATTGTCCTTTATTTCTGTACTTTAGTTTATGCCACTCTTCCCCTGTCAGCTTTATGGCATGAGAATGTCTTTGCTTAAATCCGTTGCGTCGCATCTTCTTTGAGCTTAATTTTGCAAATGATGCTGTTATTTATTTAAAATAAGCATTTTTACTGAGCTTAAAAATGCGAATTTGCTCAAAATTATGTCATTACGCATTTTATTACGTCCCCTTACCCACTGATCAGGCGCAGCAACTTGAGTGAACCACGAGAACAAAATTTGCAGGATTTATACAAGAATACCATGAGAAGCTAAATAGGAATTGAAAATTCCAAGACATTATACACTAATTAGAATTCAATCAAACCACACAACTTGGGTGCATTGTAAACTCTAGAACCATTAATAAGATTCAATTGCCGCGTAATTAAATATTAAATTTCTGATCAGTTAGGAAATCAATTACTAGATAAAATAATGTAAGTAAATCACTGGTACTGTAATAATTATAAATATGAGTAATACATGAAATGGAATTATCGAATATAATATCTAATCCAAGAGCATTAAATAATCCTATTAGCAAAATATTATTAAAAATAATCCTAATGATATACACAGAAATTGATAACTGGCATTATTTCACAATAAATATCAATGTCAAATTGTATTATAATTGCAAGTATTCTCAAATCAAGGAGCATAATATTCCATAATTAAATACACAACTTTTCCTTTTATTGGAATTTCAAGCAGAAAAACAACAATACTGAAATAAGACAATCAGGTTAAACTTCGTATCTTGTGAAGACAAACAAGTTTAAAGCGAATGTAAGTATAATTAAGATATAAAGATACTGTTTTGCGTAGCAGTTACTTTCCAAGTGCTAAAGACCTAAATTGGGTAATCATATGTAACCTACATTTATGTAGCAACCTTATATTATAAGAAAGACACTCTCATTGCAGATAACAGTATCCAAGAACCGGTTTCGAGCTTACCATATGTTCATACACATGAAATATCCATTTACTGCAATGGCAACAAGAAAATTTGCTATTTTCCTCAATTTTGGGACCTTTTAGGGGAACTGCCAATTTCAGTCCTTCGACGTAGCCGACATAAAATATGTGTACAATTTAGCTAGGGCTACATAACTCTACAAAGACCAAGTACAATATTACATGAAACAGACTGGAAGGGGCATTCTCAAGTCCACGAATTATATACACGGGTTTTATCACGGCTAAGTGGAATGTTTAAATTTGTCAATTCTTTAGAAGTTCTCAAAATTGCAACAAATAAAAAGTTTTCTTTCTGCCATTGCAGTTAACAGTTATTCCATTCTGATGAGAGCATGTTAAGTGCGAAATTGGTTCATTGATACTATTATCAGCAGTGCGAGAGTCTTCCTTATTTGGGGGAATATTCCTATCTGATGGGTTGTTGTGATTTTGAACCTTATATTATGACTGCGAATAATATGTTTCGGGGATAGACAGAAATAGATAAGTTCTCGTGACCAACTCTGTTGGTAGACGTGGTAAAATGGCCACAATAGGAGGCACAAATCTTAATCATGACGGTCAAATCCTGTTTGTGGTCATCAAGTAATATGCAATGGATCAATAAGGTTTAAAAAATCTAGGATTTAGATTTTTCTCAGAACCCTACCATCTATATCGGTGATTTTAAATTCAGAAGTGTTACAACAAATAGGACTATCCTGAATAAAGAAAGCAAGGACACTGACAAAAATGCGAATATAAAATCAGAATAAGAAGCATGTAGACGGAATTTCAACTATAAAAAACTGTAGAGAAAAAATAAAGGAAAATCTCAAAATAGATCGGAAAATGCTATTGATATTAAAGAATATTAATATAATAAAGTAATCACCACACATATTTGAAGATTATATACCCAATATTTGGGAACCTGCATTCTATTTCTGCATGGATTACAGTATCTTTGACCCAGGCGATAAACGTTTAAAATTTTAATTTTTAACATTCTTAATATAGATATTTCATTCTACATTATAAGTATAATAAAATTTATTTAAAAAAAGTAACATTAACTGTATACCTCAGAAATAAATAGATTCCTTAAAATAAGACGGTTGAACTTGTAACCTAAATGCTTTGCTTAAAATTACATTTTAACTAACTTTATAAATTATGCATTCACTACTCACATTTTAATAAATATTTGATTGCATTTTTCATTCCACTTAGGTTTGGAGTTTTTTCTTCCATTTTTATTAAAGTGTGCGTGACTGCTTAATTAAACGAGAAGCTCGTTAAAGAATCAAAGCGCTAAATGTTGTTTTAAATTAATGATTTTTTGTTGGCACACTTTTAATCGTACGTTACTGAAAATACTCGTTAAAAATCATTACTTTCTGAAAGTTTTGTTGCTTTTGCTGTAACGTATTTTGTATTATACCTAAAATTAGAAATATTTTCTATTTATACTTAAGTGGAAATCAATTTTTAACGACTCATATCATAGCAGCAATTCGAAACAAAGACTGGTGTCTGGCCAATCGGAGTTGTGTCTAGAACCAGATAAAAATGGCTGGCTGCTTTGTGTATTTTAATAAAATTCAGCAGTTTAAAAAGTACATGCTCCGTGCTTATTGAAACACAAAACAAATATGCATAATATGTATCGCTGATAAAATGTAAATTTCATTTTTAAGAGTTATTTTTATCATTAAGATTATAAAATATAAAGTGAAATCTATAAAAAAAATTGTAAATAAATGACAGCAAATAATTTATTACTTTCCTTATATACATAGTGTAATGTATAAGTACGGTATTGTGACAGGGTCAAAAATTCAAATTCAAGATTTCGATGTGAAGGCACGTCTCAAGCATCTCTGAACACGAATCAGGCGTTTTTGAGTTGATGTATGTGTGTGTGTGTGTGTGTTAGTGTGTTGGCGTGAAAGTATATCAGTGTTTGTGTGTGTGTGAGTGAAAGTATCTATATATGTGTGTATGAGTGTGTGTGAGTGAAAGTATCTATATATGTGTGTATGTGTGTGTGTGAGTGAAAGTATTTATATATGTGTGTATGTGTGTGTGTCAATGAGCCTGTAAAAACGATATGTCATGAACGAATCAAGCGATTGGAACAAAATTTAATACAGAAATCACAATTAGTGATTACTGGAAGTCTATTGGATTTACACTCAATCAGATGTTCAGAACCATCATAAATTTTAAAATGAAATAACAAAAAAATCATTAAAGAAATTAAAAATTCAATAAAGTTAATTAAATAATCATTTTTTACGCTATTTTTCAATAGAAAAATATTGGTCATTTTTAAAATAAATTTATCAAAACTCACATAAAAAAATATATTAGTTATTGTGAAATATGTTCATTTTTCATATGTAATATTATACGATAAATGTATTATCATCATTTCGTAGATCTAGCTCTCTCCATTCACGATAGAAGGCAGTTTGGGTAATAGCTTTGTAATTTGACGCCATTAGTCGTTTATCTTCCATAAGACTAACTTATTTCTCCATAAACAATGCTTGGCGAAATTTGGGCAGCGAATTTGGTGGAATATCGCCAAATTGGCAAGTTTTTCTGATATTGTTAAATTGACCAAAATATCGCCAAATTAATAAAAATGTCGCCAAATTGATAAGAATGGCGCTAAATCAATGAAAATGAAAAATAATTGAAAAAATCCAATATTTTGGAAATAATATGACTCAACCATAAGACTCAGTCTGTCACGCTTGGCAAAATTATGGCGACTAATTTCAGTGGCATACTGCAAATTTGGCGACTTTTCAAATGTTGTCAAACTGAGGAAATTGTTGCCAAATTGATAAAAATGCTATCAAATTGACAAAAATATTGCAAAATTGAGAAAAATGACACCAAACTGGTTGCAATGTTTTACAAATTTGTAATTTCGGCACATGATGGGCCTTTTATTATATAAGAAATGCTCTTCGAAATATCGCCAACTTGGCGATATTTGACTCCACATTGACGAAAATGTCGTCAAAATTGCAAAAATGATGCCAAGTGAATGAAAATGACCCCTAATTGATGAAGTTATTATTTAAATATATATACACTAGTGCTTATTAAGGACGCTATCAATATTGATAATTGTTAATTTATAGTTGAGTAAAATGTAAATTACTTGGGTATGAAATAGTTTTGCATGTTGTCATTCGGATGAACAATTTACCGCGCCAGATGTACAATTTAATGTTAGAAACACTGTGGATCACCATGGATCTTTTCATCACTTTTTCAAGGTTAAAGATTTAAATTCATTGCATTGTATAAGGAAAGTCATAGACTGTCCACATCAGACTATCTTTCCTTATTTCTTTGTCAATACTGAAAAATCTAGCAAATATTAATAGTGATAAAAACTATTATAATATTTATACTTTTTTAGCTTCGAAGAGTCAGCAACTAAACAAAGAGTAAATCTGCTGTATATAGCAAACTTGCAAATATCTGTGGTGACTGACGACGTTAATAAGCAGTTATACTAATTACTAAAAAGATCTGATGTGGGCAGCACATTATTTTTCCTCAATATTGCATTAAACTCACTTTTTTACATTGAAAAATGATGTAAAATAACCATATTCTTAACGTTGACTTGTACCTTTAGCGCCTTTCATGGGTGATGACATACAAAACAATTTTGAAGTAGCTAATTCATTTATATTTCGTGTAACTCTAAACTGACAATTATAAAAATTGATAGCATCCGCAATAATCAATACATTCCATATATTAAAATATTTTAATAAATAATTATCCATTTGGCGTTATTTCCGTTATTGTAGCGTTATTTTGAAAATTAGGATGTCCTTTTGTCAATGTGGGGCGACATATCGCCAAATTCGTAATATGTCACTGAAAGAGTCGCCAAATTAACCAAATTTATCGTCAAGCGTTACTCACAAACGGGGAGACGAGCTTTTCTTATATATATAAATGATGACGAATTGTTGGTCGTAAAAATACGAAACTACTATACAGAAATCTTCTATCGTGAATGGAAAGAAATACATCCACGAGAATGATGTTTACACATTTGTTGCATAATATTGCATAAACTCGAAAATATTTCACTATATTTTTTTTAACTTTATGTAATATATTAAGTGAATGTAATAGAAAAACTTGAAATATATAGATTCCTGTTTATGCTAGTATTCTAAAAATTTCTATCACGCGTTTTCAAATGGCAAATTACATAACGATTATTTACCTAACATTATTGAAGATTCTGATTTTTGAATGATTTTTTTTTTCAAAATATCAATAGAAAATTTGGGGTCTTCCGAACATTTGTTTGTGTTTAAAATCAATAAGTTTTCAATATTCTCTATTTGAACTATTTGTAACAAATTTCATTCTAAACGCCCCATTTATTCCGAAGATATTGCTTCTACAGCCTCATGGACACACTAACACTGACACTAATTCTAACACACACACACACAGATACATCACACCAAAAACGTTCGATGCAAGTTCAGGAATGCTTGAAACGTGTTGTTCCGAAGAAAACAGCAATTCGAATTTTCTAGCCTGTTCCATACATTATCCTATGTTAAAAAATATGATTATGTGTAAACATATAATTTATCCACCTGTTATAGGTTAATTATCTTTCATTAGTTCAATGAGTTTAACTGTGGAGACGCATTTATGTGGTTACAGTATTTATGCGATTTTATATACGTGCAGCGTATATGATCTTAGCTCATATTTTTTTAATTCTAAAAATGTTCATGAACACGTAACAACTGGAAACATTTTCCATTTAACCACGTTCCATATACCCCTTTTCCAGGTAATCATTTTTCGTAGTACTCCATAATGCCTGGAGTCATTGAGTTTGGCCCTAATTGGTCCACCAGAGGTAGGCCACTAGATGAAGACCACTAGAAGTAGATCACTATAGGTGGGACACTATATGTGGTACAAAATGAGTATATTTCATTAATGATAATTGTTCATTCTTCTGGTTGGAAACCTCTGGTTCACTTTTTTATTTCCTTTGCCTTCTTTTTCTTTTTTTCAGTAATGTTCACCCTTTTCCTGAATTTTAATTTCGTTATTATTTTTGTCAATGTTAGAAATTTTAACTTCCAAAAACCATTTTTTCCACTTTTTTTTTGCATTTTGTTTAAAAAATTTATTTTCCTCTGGTTTAGATATCTTATTTAAATTTAGCATATATGAACAACTGAACAAGTGGTTTGAATCCTGGGTTGGAAGTTCACTTTCCTCATTGGTATTTTACCATTCATTCAGGGTGTATCACTTCTCGTTCCTTCTTCCTTGGTTGATTTACCCGTTTTTCCTTTTCTCGCTGTTGGGAACACCCTTTCCGCGCTTCAGTCCCATTACCTGGTCGCTCATCAGTCGCCGATCTTTTTCTCATGAATGAAGGTTGCGATTCTTGTGCGTCGTGACGAATAAGTCTGATTTTGCCTTTCGAAACCGGTCGACGCTATTACTAATGTGTTTTACGCTAATCTTATTAAAGTTATTTGAATGGTAGAAAACTGTGTCAAGACTGTTGTTGTTGAGACCCAGACCGTCCGACCTACCAGAAAGGTGTAAGGTAACCGTTTGGACGGCTGAGAAGTGCCACCCAATTTTGACCGGAACCCAGTGGGGGAGGGATCCACAGAGACCGTACCCTCCTCCCCCTACCACCAAACTCGCGGAAGGACTTACGGACCCATATGTTTAAGGTGATCGTACTCCGCATGAACACGGCGGCAGTTGTGGCAGCTTGCAACTCCAGCGCGCAAACCACCGAGCTACCGCGCCCGAAATGTGCCAACAGTACGCGGTGTTCCCAGGTGGTCACCCATACAAGTACTAACCGCGCCCGATGCTGCTTGACTTCGGTGATCTAGCGAGAACCGGTGTTTTCAGCACGGTACGGCCGTTGGTTGTGTCAAGACTGTGGAGATACTGTGTCAAGACTAGCAAGAAGCACGATATACACTCACAAGAGCTAGATTAATTTCTGTGATGTCGATGTTGTTCTAGTTGTTGTAGGTCACATTTATTTTTAGTTCTGGTGAAAAAGACAGTTGTATGTCATCAAACCGATTTACACCCTTGTTATTGTTTTTTGAGGGAAGGGAGGGGGTTACTCCCTGTTTTATACAAAGTCTAATTCTTAACTTTTTTAATTGTACATGTGATTGTCCTTTGATGAAACATTTTATAGGAAAGTATATTTAACTTTGAGGACTTTTCAACCTCATCACAATACTTTCCTTATACATTACACTACGTATATGGGAAAGCAATCATCTGCAAAATTAAGTGCATGTGTAAGCTAATCTCCTTAAAACGTATTATGTGCTTTTAATGAGCTATGTCGTTTTACAATTCTAAAAAAATAAAATAAAATAAACGATGTAAAGAGTATATGGTGGCAGTCTGCGTAGCGAATTTAATATTTTAAGAGATATGCTAAAGGAGTGAGTTGAATATTTATTCACATTACTGCGAACTTCTCTGCTTAACAATCATGACCAGTTGCTCTTTTGATCTCTCACTGAACTTAATAATTAAACGCATGCTTAATTGCAAAAACTTTAAACAATAAATACAATTTGTTTCTTTTAAAACGGTGTAGCTACAAGAAATATGGAATTTGACACTTCAAGATATCTGATTCATTTAGCAAGATCCTTTCAGTTGCTTCTTTCAATGGACGTTGAGTACACTAATACCAAATGCCTAATAATTGTAGATGGAATTTACGTGCTTCTAAGTTCTACTACCTTAAATGTTGAGTTACGCCCTTTCTGAAACACCTTGTATTTTACAAAAAACCCTATCACCTTAATGTTAGAATCGCGTGAAAATATTTACAAAAATTGAAAGCGTTTTGTTCAAAGTTATACTAATGGAAATTGTATGGAAATATAAGTAAGTGTTTAAGAAATAGTATAGGTTAAAATTCATTTTATGATCATTAGGAGCAAAATACAAAAAAAAAGAATATATCATTTAATTTTTACTACATCAGAAAAACATGGCATGTGTAAAGAAAAAAATCGTAGTAGGGAAGAAAATTATACTTAACAGTTTTTTTTAATTTATATTTTAAAATCGCTAATTTGGTAAATTTTCGTAGGTATTAGAACTTTCAGGAAATACAAATATTCTGGGAGATACAAGCTTTTTCTAGAAGTCCCTACGAAGAGTATATATAATGAGTCATATTTCAGTTGGAGAGCAGTTGATGTGATACGAGCTGCATTGAAGTGTCAGCTGTTAAATTGATTTTTGTATCTGATGTTCTGTGTGAGATATCTGCTACAATATATCATTCCTGGAAAGAAAAGAAAGGAGGAAAGAAAAATAATTTACGCTGTACTTGTAACTAAAGATATTAGTTATCAATAAATTCGGACACACTCTTGGAAAGTAAACACATGATTCCTGAGAATAAATCGTAACAACGTACTTCTCCTTTAGAGAATTTAACTTTCAACACTTCCTTGAGGAAAGCAGTATTGAAAGTCATAATCGCATAAGGATAGTTTTATCAGGGAAATATCGCGAAATATATTCCATGTAAACATGACGAACGTTCAGCAGCAGAATTAATTGAAAATGTATAATCGCCAAAGAAAAATTTTCGAAATAAAAACAGGGTTGTTATTTTTTGTCAAAGAAATGAACGTGTCTGTTGTATTTGCAATAATCATTTGCAATTAACTTGTAATTATCTTAAGTGAGTTCTGATTCTATTTAGTTAAAGTTGTTTCAACTGAAATGGAAATTTATATTTATTCTAAAAGTAAGAGCTATTCAATTATCCAATTACATATTATTTGTTCGAGAGATATAGTGATCCCAAACTCACAGACCAAGACAGACACATATACATCACAGAAAAAGTTTCATCCATATTCCAGTATGCTGAAACATGTATATATTTCTTAATAAGGGAATAAAACTTGTGAGCCATCACTATAAGTTCGTTTTACACACAATATGCTTTGTAGGAGGAAACAAAAATAAATTAAAATGAAATAGAATTGATATAAATTACATTTATGTTTCATGTAACTTAATTTATAAATACTAACTTAATTAGTACGCTACATAAAACATAAATGTAATTTATATCAATGTTCTATGTTTAGTGTAACCTATGCTTGTATCAATAACCTATGCCTATGGTTATCCTGTAGATTTATAGCTTAACAATCATTGATTAACTTGAACTCGCTGCAATGACTATAGTAAATCTACAAACCTTTATATCCATACTTGAGCAAATAGTTATGAATATAACCGGATTTCACAAATCTTGTGTCTCAATATTCAAAAATATGCATTTAGTTAATGATACTACTTTAAATAGTATTACACGTTTAAAATAACGTATTTTAGTAAATTATAACTTTAAATACTTTGATTTAACATAATATGTAAACATTTTAGGATTATAGATTTCAAAAGAATTACTTTTCATCGTTTAAACTCTCAAAATACCATGGTAGGATTTTCCTGAGAACCTCCATATTTATATAACATCTAGGTAAACGATGATGAAATAAAACAATTCTAGGAAGTTATTCTTTTTTAACGTCCTTATGCTCCAGGTACTGTATCGTAAACAATAATTCGAATCAAAATGTCCTCCACGGCAAACATAACCTAAGCCCAAACACTATTTTTTGGCACTTACGAGATGAAATTTCTATCGATTGTGCTTTCCATTTTTCAAATTTGGAAAACAAAACCCGTTTCGAATGTAATAAAAAATACACTTTGAGGGTTAGACGCAGTGTTTCAAAATTTTAAAAGCCTCCATGCGGAAAAGAACCTCATGTGTTTGCTCTCAGTTCATTTTGGTTAAGTGCACACTTGTGCTCGAGCAAGTGTATCTGGTAACAAAACTTTGTTACCGAGAAAGAAAGACACGGCAATGAGGAATGTTCCCGTGGGATTGTTTACTTTATTTCAGGTTGAAGAAACAATAGTCTTTAAAGACATCATTTTATGATGAATATTTAGAGTGGAAATATATATTTGTTTGTCCTACATGAGAAATAAGAAACTTCAATAGGAATTATTTTCTTTTTAGTAGCTTTCTTTAGAAATGTAACAGAATATAACACTTTTTATTCATTTTCGAAATGCACTTCTTGAATTTATTTCAATGCATTGTTTCTATTTTGGAATAATTTTATCGACTATTTAGAAAAAAGTCTAATACAGTAAAAATTGTTCTAAAAGTATAAAGTATATTATTATATTTAAAACAAAAGTAGCTGACATCGCCGCCGCCGGTGTTTTTCTAATTTCACACCCAACGAGTGAAAATGTATCAAACAGTAAATATTATAGAATATGAAATATAACATTTAGTACATGTGTAGAGGAAAGTCAGTAGAATACGCTGAAATAATCGGTTTTTAGATTTTAATTCTAGTTTGAGATATATTTAATGTCAAAGTCAAAGAAAGAGTGTTTGACATATGAGTTCGCAGCCTGTACAGACTAGCAATAGTGCGGCCAATAATATTTGCAAGCACGTACCTGCATATTTGGATTTTTACATGATGAAACCCTTGTGTTAAATTTCGATTTAATTTACGCGTAAATATATTATTATTTTCTTTTGAAGTGAAGCATTTTCTTCATTATGGACAAATATTTAACTGATCGATTGCGAGTACGAGGGGTCTTGTTTGCAAGGTCGAAGTACAGCTGGATGGTTTGATAGACGTATTAGTCATCCCCTTGTATGGGGCAAGATGTATGTTACTCTGCGTTGTCAACAATGGATCTGAGAAGGCACATACAACCGCCGCAGAGGCTCAAGATGCCCTAGATCTACAATTGCTCGTATCGTTCAGTCAGAAAAGGAGTCACGTCCAAACAAATGACGTCGTTATCATCCACTCGTCATTTGCCATTCTTCATGAATGTTGTGTCAAGAGATACTATTCAGAGACTACTGGCAGAAGGTGGGATTATGTGTCGACGACCATTATAGCGTCTACCACATACCCATCAACACAAGCAAAGCCGTATGGCCTGGTGCCGAACTCGGTCAGCTTTGACAGTGCTCGATTGGAAGCATTTCTTTAGCAAAGAATCTCGCTTCTCTCTCAGTGCTGATGACCGCCACATAAATGTGCAAAGGAGGACTGGCCAGTGTTCCGATCACGCAAATGTTGACGAGCGGAATTGTTGTAGCAATTGTTGTCGAGCCGTCACTTGTAATGTGATAGGCTAGGGAACCATCTCAAGGGACATAACACCTCTCTATTTGTGTTGCAAACCAATCATACTGTTCGCTTGTAAGTCGGCGATATCCAGCAGTCAATTGTTCTGCTTGTGCTGTCGATCCACACAGGATCCAATTACCAACAACATAAAGACACATACTGCATGATATTATGTACAGGATGTTCCTTGATTTAATACCCTCACATGGAAATCCAGTTCCTCAGACCTACCACCAATAGAACAATTCATGGAGATACTCGGACGCCAATTGGAGCTTTCTCTGAATACCACTGAATTTATTGACCAATGTGCAACATTTTTAAAAGACACGTCCGCAGAGACATTAGAAATTTATGATTTACCTGTCTAGTTGACAGGGGATGATTTATCAATTACTAAAATGTCATATATATACAAGTATATGATATATATATATATATATATATATATATATATATATATATATATATATATATATATATATATATATATATATATATATATATATATATATATATATATATATATATATATATATATATATATATATTGTCACAGCGGGATCCAACGGCATCAAAAACAGCAACGGTTTCCCGCCAGACCGAGAAAGTCTAACTTTCAGAGAATTTGTAACCCGGATTCAAAACACACCTCTCGTCAGTTGGAGAATCCCAACTGATGACCTGAAAAGGAAACCCAACAAATTCCAAAATAAACAAAGAAATACCTTTACCTTGAAGGTCTCGCCAGCAGTTGAAAACACTTAAATCAACACAAATAAATGCTCATAATTTTCATTTAAATTTGAATTTTTTATATGCCAGATATTAGGAGTTAACACAAATTACAGATGCTGATTCACAGTCAGCAAACTACCACTGGACCACACTTTACTAAAATCATCGGTTCTTTGCCGGAATTAAGTATTCATTTCTATAAATCATTATGCAACAGTATTACATATAAATATCACATATTCTATTATTAAATAAAAGTTGGTATGGTCAAAAGAGAGGAAGCACACTCGAGGAAAGCTTAAGGCTTGGATATTAACTGTATTCCAATTCTAATTTAATTTTTCTTTAGAAGATCAATTTAATAACAATTTAGCTCAGAAGATCTTGAGGAGACATCAAGAGAACCTGTCCGATGACACGAGGACAGACGAAGGCACCACAGCCTCAATTTATCAAAAAGGACGCTTACCTCCATGTCTGGAAGGACACAAGAATTTACATCGTCGAAACATCCACCACCGAACACTCGGGGAGAAAATCTTCCCCGACCAAGGAAGGCGGCAAGCTCGCAGCAGGCAGGATACATGCAGCGGCCCGCACAGGGCCCAGGCTTCATCAAGGACTCTGTCAGGGAACGGTCTACAGGCATCCGGAACAGGAGGTTCCCGGACGGTTAA
The DNA here is from genome assembly GCA_951213105.1 of Amaurobius ferox. Classification (NCBI taxonomy): domain Eukaryota; kingdom Metazoa; phylum Arthropoda; class Arachnida; order Araneae; family Amaurobiidae; genus Amaurobius; species Amaurobius ferox. The sequence goes on along the minus strand of OX578144.1, from coordinate 35,863,237 downwards.
CGGTGGCAGGCAAAATGTCGAGGCTCGGCATCTGCAGATCCGGTCAAGCAGTGGCAGCGGTAGCGGCGGCTCTCCCGACCCACAACTACGGTAACCCAACCTTAGGGTTGAGTCCCAAGCCGTACGTGAGTTCGAAGATGTTTTTCAGGGAGAGATAGATCAGAAACACAATTCGCACCACTTTTAAGCATTCCTGGAGGATTCAGAACCTGGCCAATTAAAAAACACAAAGAGCTCACCTCTTCTCCTTTCCACCAATACAAAATCACAGGTCTTTCAAATTCATCCAGGGATCAGCCCATCCAACGACAATTTCTCGAGGCACGTGCATCACAACATGAAATTCAGCACAAGGTTGTGTCACCCAAAAACAGAGCAAGGACGAAGACATATGTCTCCGCCAGCAACTAGTGCGACCTTGAACTAACGGACGCTGTTCCTCGAGTGTGAAAGAATTATTATATGAAATGGAAATGGCCACAATTCTGCACAGAATTAGATAATAAAATATATACAACGACTAAAATATATACAACGACGAAATATATACAAATATATACTTTGAGATAATAAAATATATACAACGACATGAGGGTTCCGGGTCACAATTTAAATAAATACTAATATAAAGGTTTAAAAAGTAATGTAATTTAACAATTTACATAAAAGTGACGAATTCCGTCACGACAATATATATATATATATTTATATATATATATATATATATATATATATATATATATATATATTTATACTGAGTGGTATTATATTACATTTTTACGTATATTTCATATTTGTATAGTTCTATATATTTATATATATATATATATATATATATATATATATATATATATATATATTTATATATATATATATATATATATATATACATATATATATATATATATTTATATATATATATATATATATATATATATATACATATAAATATCACATTTATCTCATCTAAAACTAACAACTGAAAAATGTCAAACAACTTGCAATGTCATTCTTCTTTTTTTCTTTTTCTAATTATTGTGTTATATATATATATATATATATATATATATATATATATATATATATAGAAAGAGAGAGAGAGAGAGTTGTCAGAATCGCACGAAATTCTTTATATGTGACTGCAACGCTGATTATAAGTAAGTGATACAAAATCAAAGCAAAGAGATGATTTATTACAGGAAAAACTACAAATGGAGTTTCTAGCACCCTGTAGGGCCACCCCTAGCGGGAACACACGGTGCGATACTGGCGGGCATTGAGACATGCAGATCTCATATGGTGTCCTGCGTCATCTCATACCACAGTTGTTACAAGCGCGCCTCTAGTTAGACCAAACTCGTAGGCTGTCCAACTGGCCATCCCAAGTGATCCCAGATATGCTCGATCGGTGACAAATCTACGGATCGGGCAGGCCATGGACGGGTGGTAATGTGGCGGATGCATTCCTGTGAGACCCTAGCTGTGTGTGGCAGAGCATTGTCCTGTTGAAAAATGCCTCCTTAGAGCCCTGCCATGAGTGACAACACATGTGGGTGCAGGATGTCACGAACGTACCGTTGGGCTCTCATGGTTCCTTGGGTTAATATTAGAGGTGATCGGTTGTCGTATGCGACGGGACCATATACCATCACACAATCTGTGAGAGCGGTGTGCCGCTGTTAAGCGAAAGCAGTACTGAGGCGTTCACCACAGGGCCTCCACACACGTATACGATTGTCATCACTGCTCAAATTGAATCTTGATTCGTCGTTGAAGACGAGCTGGTTCCATTCGACTGCGGTTCAATCCCGTTGCGCGCCACACTACTCCAAACGGAGGCAGTGTGTGGGTGTCATTGGAAGCACATGTAATGAACACCGCGATACCAAATGTCCTTCAGTCAAGCGTCTCGCGATGGTACGGACAGACACAGGGACCCGTAGTGAAGGTGCTCTCTGTCTCTGGATGGAGGCAATGATGCATTTGGCGCTGTGCGTGTGTGTTGGGTGATATGACGGCTATTGGTCTGACAAGGGCGTTCTTAGCCTGACCGTCGTGTATGCTACCTATCTCTTGTCCACTGGTCCCAATACCTCCTCACAGTAAAGTCTGAACGGCCAAGATGGCGGGCTACTGGCCAAGATGATCATTTGGTTTCCATCATCCCGATGATTCTTCCCCTCTCGATCCCTAACAGCTGATTATATTATCTTCGATGGCAGCGTTACGACATCCCTAATGGAAAAGCGTCCCACTGGAACACATTAGGTACAGGCAAACTGTATCTGCGTACCTTTTTTCTGCTCCAGGGACAACGAAGTTCAACGCTTTCTGGTGGCATTACGCAATGCGCAATTACACTGTATTTCTAATAATTTGCGCATATGCCTGACACTTACCTTCATGCCAAGATTCGTTATGATCCTACAATTACTTCTTGGTGTGCAAATTTTTATGGCTATAAGTGTATATATATATATAAATATATATATATATAAATATATATATATATATATATATATATATATATATATATATATATATATATATATATATATATATATATATATATATATATATATATATATATATATATATATATATATATATATATATATATATATATATATATATATATAAGAAAAATGTAATAATAAAAATTCAAGTAATATTAACATCACCATAGAAGCAAAATCACGATCATAATGCCGATAAGATAAAAGAACAGCACCGGCCCAAATTCGATGATAAGTCAGAATTAAATTACTCTTCAGCTCTGAGTATTTAATTCTAGTTAACCCAATCAAATGCCTGTTTCAGATTGAGTAATAGTACAATACTATAAATATCCAAACTCAGACTACAGGCATCAGAAAAGGAAAAAATGAAGATAGGAAACATTAAGAAAATTATCATGTGGCATGAACTCTTCTTCTTTCACCGCGTGTATACGCGATCAACCTCAACATCTTAAATTATCTAGAAGCACCGACATGAACAAGTCGAAATACAATCAGGGAGGCAGTACGAATATTCACAGTAATCTTCCCAACCCCGTCCAGTGAGACAGACTAGGAGACCGGACATGCAATTCAGAATATGAACAATCTGTATAAGCAATTCAGAATATGAATATCAAGCAAAGATTAAAATTCTTACTAAACAAGTAATTCCTAGAAAAACTGGATAAACGAGAATTCCACTATGCACCATTATAAGGGCGCTCAAATCGTAGTTTCAAAACTGGCAAAAGTTACAATTTTTAAAATTCAAAATTTAATTAAAATTCAAAACATATTTTAATTAAAATTCAAAACATTAATATTAATGAATCTTATTTTTCGATTATTTGATTTTTTTAATCTTTTTAAATTATTTCATTATATTTCATTTTAATTTATTTATTTAATTAATAAATAATTATATATATATATATATATGTATATATACACACACACACACACACACACACACACACATATATATATATATATATATATATATATATATATATATATATATATATATATATATATATATATATATATATATATATATATATATATATATATATATATATATATATATATATATATATATATATATATATATATATATTATGTTAGCCACTATAATTGGGAAAGTTTTTTTGCATTTTATCAAGTGGAAGTTGATACACTGAGTTAATAATTTTAATAACGAACTTGGAAGGATATGCATTATTACTTGATGTTTTACATTTAAAAAAAAGGCAGAGAGAAACTAGCTAGGCCTAACTTCACACAAGCTGATAAATATAATGGCGACAATAATACAAATGCTAATAACTATAAGCACTAGATAAAAAATATAAAAATAATAATTAACAAATAGTTGAAACCAATATAAGGTGAAGGTGACAAGCAACCAAGTCAAAAGACAATGAAAGAATATAGCCTAAATACTACAGGACAATTTAGAAATGCACTTGATATTAGGACAACTCGTACATTACAAATTAAAATCGACTTCAAAAATTAAATTCGACATCTGCATCATCTTTTATTCTCAGATTTTACATAAATAAAAACCGCAGATATATATTTTTTCAAATTTAATTCACAATATATCTACAATTTCAATTATGATGAAACACAAAAAGACATTCAACCACTTAGCTCCTTTTTAAAATTTCTGTATTTTGCAATTGATAATCGTAGATAACATTTTGTATTGAGAAACCTTCACTGGGGAACATAACTTAAGCCGAAAACGTAGTTATAAACACTTAGAAGATTAAATTCCAGATGATTCAGTTTTTCATTTTTCAAATGCAGTAAACTAAAATATATTCAAGATGCAATGAATCAAATCTTTGAATTCAATACATAGAGCTAAAAAATTTTTAAATCCACGATGCAAAATAAACGTAATGAATGCAGTTGTTCTCAGTTTGTTTTGTGCGATAAACGCTTGAGCTCAATGTATAATTTTATGAATAATTTTAGCTAAGACATATAAAACATATTTTAGAGGATGAATTTGTAACTGTAAAATGCACTTATATTTAAATCTCATATACAAATATCTTACAATGGTATATATATATATATATATATATATATATATATATATATATATATATATATATATATATATATATATATATATATATATATATATATATATATATATATATATATATATATATATATATATATATACGAGTATATATATATATATTTATATATATATACATTTATATATATATATATATATATATATATATATATATATCAATAAATATATATATATATATATAATAGAAGTTTGAAAATCCAATGAACGAAAAGTAAGAAGATGTAACACGATAAACCTAACTTTTTAAAAAACCCCACAGAATAAACTATAATACAGCAAATCATCAATCAAATGGATAAAAAATACAAAACACAAGCTATCAAGTTACAGAAAATCAACAAAATTAAAAGGTATGGAAACAAAAAAGAAAAACTTAAACTAAATTTAACTATCTAACTGGCTTACAAAACAATAGTAAAAATAAAAATCAACTAATCCTCAAGCAGATGGAAAAAAATAAATAAAATAAATATTGAATTAACAAGTCAATGAAAAAAATATAATGCAAAGGTATGGAATCGAAATAAGTATAACAAACGAAATCAAGCACAAACGCCATAAACGTGGACGAGGCTCTAAGCCTAAATCATGAATTGTTAACCTCTACAAAAATCTAATCATGTCCAAGTTTTTTGTAGAAGCAAACACAAAAATGTATGTTTCTGAAGAAATAGATAGATTATATCTATAAATATATATATATATATGTATATATATATATATATATATATATATATATATATATATATATATATATATATATATATATATATATATATATATATATATGTATGTATATAATATACAAAAAATTCAACAATATTCAGACCAAATTTTACGAACAAATTTATGAACTAATTTAAACAGCTTATAAATACCATTAATATTTTATACACTAACCATTAATTTAATCTTTTTTGAGAATAGACCTTGGAGGTTGTGTGAGATCAGCAAGGATTATTGAAATATCAATAAAAGGTTTGCTTTCAACCTTATTGTAATTACATTTGGCTACCTTTTTGCACATTCACGCTGCATTAGAGATCACTAACTTTGACTTGAGGTGTATGACAATAATCGACTTGAGTTGGTTTCTATATCACTAAATTTCTTCAAGGCATGCATTTTACCGGTCCGGATTCGATCCTTCTCGGTTTTGATGTAATTTGTTCAAGTCTTGCCAAGAAGCAAAGGTTACTCCCATGTAGACATCATGATTTTGCAATATGATGATGTTATCGCTAATTTATGAATTTATGGGTGGTAAATCTTGTTAAACTGACATGTCAAGTCCGGTGCCCCTTCGTCAGGTGCATCCCTTCGTGTTTTCACTTGTGTATGGTGTATTACTTTAATTACATACATGCCCCTCAAAAATAAAAAAATTGAATGTTTGTCTGTATTTCAATATTTTGATAGTTTATCTGTATTTTCTTGCACATCAGTGTTTCCGATAATGCTGAATCAATCATCATCAAAATTTACCCGCGTTTCATTTCATAATATATTCAAATATGGTTTTCATAATAATAAATTAATAAGATAAATTCGTTTAACGATAAAAAAGTGGTATATATTTTGTTTGCGTAAATTAGTATCACAATATAAAATAGTATTTAGTTTGGTAAGCTAATTATTTCAGAAAATATTCAGAAAAATTGCAGTACCATTTTAATGTTAGGCGCTTTGACCTGTAGAATCAGAATATGCTATTAAAATTTGGTGTTGCCATTTGAAAAAAACAAGTCGGTGGAAAGTTTTAAATAAAGACGACCCTTATGCAAATTAGTTGATTCTTTATTTAAAACAGGTTTTATTACGACTCCGATGACACATTATGTTTTACTGTACGACCAGATGTACCGGAAGAACTCGAGGTATTCAGATGTTTCTTTGACCACGATATAGTACCTTGAAAATTATATATTAAAAACATTTGTTTTTAGACAGAAGAACAAATTAGTGCTTATCTCGCTTAGAGTAACAAATAACTTAGTAACAAATAACTTAGTAACTTAGTAACTTATTAACAAATTAGTGCTTAACTCGCTTTAACTTATTATTAGATCGTTATTAAATAACGCATGTTTGTTATTCACGAAACTAAAACACAAACTTTAGAAGAACTTTCAAATATCATGTTTTTTCAAGTTTATATCATATTTAGGACATTTTCCTTATAAGTCAATTGATATTAGTTTTGTAAACGAATGCATTTTAAGAGATCTTGAAGTATATTTCGAAAGTTACAAAACATTGTATTATGTTACTCTAATAGTAAATAATTTTAGAAAATCATACTAAAAATTATCAGACATATTCACAATAAAGTCATTCAGCTGTTTTGTAGAATTCATAAACCGGCTACTCTGTAGGTGGCAGAATTTTCTTTACTTAATAAGAAATTGAACAAGATAAAGTTCTATTGTCAATGCTTAAGCACACGTACAGAATCACCGGTGACGCGAAATCCGACAACTTAGCAAAACAAGCAATAGAGTACACAAACATATCGACATATAATTTAGAAACCTTCGAATCCTACGTAAAATATCACACATTCTCAGAAAATCTTCAAAAACCTGGAACAGTAACTTAAGTAATTTATTCACATCCAATCCTATTCAAAAGTCACACCTGACTTGTGCGTCCCCCCCAAACAATTCCAGGATTATAAAAAAATATGGTCTCTTCCCAAAACTCTTATACAGAAAATAAATCAACAATCTACAACATTTGAACATTTGGGGAACCGGGCAATGTAACTCATTGCCTTTTCAACTGCCCTCTTTTGATTTCCAGATATTCGCATTAAATAGCTTGGTATTTCGTCTTGCACAGCCGTACCTTCCTTTGGGCAGTGCACGTTTGTTACAAGCAATGTTTCTTCCTCTGCTTGATTTGCCGAAATAGTTATTTGTATAGTTTATGATTGTCATCCTATTGTATCGTATTTTGAGCGCAGATGGATATATCATGATGGAACTCAAATAAATTCCAAGGAATTATCTAACGTTATTTTAGCACGCATATTGTTTTGTTCTTGTCAGCTCATTATCTCAGTTCTTTGGTCCCGGTCGTCTTCGTAGCTTTACTTTACGTTTCATTGCTTAGCTCTCAGTACTTACCGTTGAATAGTAATTTGACTCTTTATCCTAACATTTCACATTGTACTTTAATTTGCATCTCAATACATTTGTCACCACATTTTCACAGGGGAATAATTTATAATGTGAATTGCGATCCAATGCAATTATTTAGAGCCTACTCATACAATTAGGTTACGTCTCATACAGTTAGTGTAACCTCTCTCATACATTTAGTTAGGGCCCTTACATATAACCAGTTAAATCCATAGCAATCTGTATTTAAATTTCAATTTGGTACTTATGTATTTGAAGCCCAAATAGCAAATTAGTCGCTGTTTGTTTAAAATATCATGTGTAAAACGTTTGTGTTTGTGCCATGATAAAGATTCTTGAAAATATGTTTCTTTGCTAGAAAATATTTATGCCTCCCAAAAGAAAACCTCTGACATTTACAAATTTTTCCTGTACCACAAATAATTCTCAAAAATATTTTTATAAGTGTATCGACTAAAATATTTTAACATTATTTAGTGCAAAATGTATTCAAAAATATATAACAGTAAATACTGTTTAAAATTATATAGCCAATTAGGGTAAGCATTTTATAACGTATCTTTAACGTTGTAGACAATTATCGGGAACAATATGTTGAATCACAAGTCCTTTATGAAAGACATCACCATATCGAAACATTATCTTCTGGCAATTACCATATAAAATTTCTATATATTTTATTCTACATTTTAAATTTAAAGCAAAAATAAAACAAAAATTCTACTGCAATAAATATATACTTCGTACTATGTTATATGCAGAGTTTAAACATTTTAAAAGCTACGGCGTGGAAGTGAAGTAACGTATATGGTTGCTATGGGCTCATTTTTAGTAAGTGCGCAGTTGTGTGCGAGAAAATGTATCCAGCATCAAAATTTAGTTTCGTATATTGTAAGAGACGGCATTCAAAAACAATCTCTTAGGACTGTTTACTTTATTTCAGGTTGAGTGAACAACAGTCTTTTAGCAGCTCACTGTATGATCGATTTCAGAGAGCAAATATAAGTTTGTCTTCCTTTCCTAAGAAAGATGTTACATTAGTTGGTATTGATTTTTGTTTTGGTACTTATGTATATGTAACAAAATTATAAAACATAATACACACCATATCGTCTTTTTGCAAGATCTATTAATTATTATTTCAAGATCTATTATCTTTTTTCAAGATTATTCAAGTCATGGTTTGGATTTATATATTTTATTGAAATATGTAAAATCCTAAAGTATTAAAACAGATCCTAAAAATATTACGCTACTTTTCCCACAGACTCAATTATCTTTTTCAAAACATTTTAAATTAAGTTCAATTGAGGAAAATGACACAGATGCAATTGAAATTTTATCCAATTTGTAGTTTTAAGACATTTTCATTCTCATTTAGAGACTTAACTTGCTATAAAATATCGCCAGTTCATCAACATTTTAAAAAATCAAATTTTTCGAGAATGTTTTAGAAAAAATATAGAACTAACATGCATTTAATACATTCAGCATATTTATTCTTTCAATTTAAGATTTTGACTACTTTGGTGGGCCATTTCCTAAAAAATATATTTTGTATTTTTTCGAATTTCATAAAAAAAAATTATCTCCACTAGTGTGAGCTACTGGGAATTTACCTACGAAATTTTATGGAATTCCGATGAGTAGTTTTTGAGCAAGAATAGATAAATATATCGCCCAGACCCAGAGGTATAAATAGCCACACACACAGAGAGACGCTACGTTATACATGATTTTTTCGTCGTATAGAGTGCAGAAACGTGCAGATCTGTCGATACCTAGAGTTCCTATTTTTGAATCTATTCTAATACTTCATTGCCATGCGTTGTAGGGAAGTTAAAATAGAAAACCGCCCCACCCGAAGGCACACGGAAAGGTGATTTGTCGCCGCGATTGAAAACCAGACACCTGACACCAGAGCTTTGGCCGTGTCAGTGGCGGAGATACCATCCGACAGAACATTACAAGGAACTCCCAAATAGGGACTGCCTCCGGACAAGCGACGGGACACCCGAAACAAAATAAGCAAAAAAATGGCCACTAGAAACACAACAGCCACCATAAACCTCTGTTGAGACCCATCCATGACTAGAAAGCCTATAACACTTTATTGGACTAAAGAACAAGACAAACTACACAGTATGGTGGACCCCTTTCTGGTAGGTCGGACGGTCTGGGTCTCAACAACAACAACAGTATGGTGGACCGGTCGTCCAAATTGTCACTCAAGTCCTCTGGACGAGTCGGACGGCCTGGGGTTTCCACAGTATGGTGGAGTAAAAGAATACAATACAAAAATAAATAAGAGCACAGGAAAGAAGGCATCAAGACTCCAGTTCTGCGTTGTAAGGAAAGGAAACCAACAAATACATTCAAGTAAAAAAACAATCACAAGTAATTGTAATTTTATTCAGAATTACAATCACAATGCACTACCGCATATGCATGTTACGAACATACATACAATAAAGTAACATTTTCCTAGTATATGCAATTTTGATATACACATATTTGCTGTGTGTGGGTTCCGGTCTAAATCGGGTAGCACTTTCCGGCCGTCCAAACAGTTACCTTACACCTTTCTGTTAGGTCGGACGGACTGGGTCTCAACAACAACAACATATTTGCTGTATACAGGTTATTTTAAATTATATCACACTTATCTTGTTATTAGATCATTTTAATTGATGACAGGAATTTTGTTTGATTTATTGATATGCAAAATAATATGCAAAGATGAATTTTTATATATAAGAACTTGTTACGTCTGATAATTTTTGCCATTCAGTAAAATAAAAAGTTGCCTAACAATGCCAGAAGACGAAGACGCCATGCAGTTGCAGTTCTTTGGATGATGACGGGCCATGAATGCCCATTTATTTATGTTGAATGACTAAATATATATTTATGACTAAATTTAAGACTAAATTTTGTGAATGACTGAATATTTATTTATGTTGAATTACTTCCCTAACCCTAACTGAATGGTATGTGGCTGTGGAGTTGTTTTGGATGTAAACCATCTTAAGACATGTCCGGCCGTGGTAGGAAACATTTACGAAACATATTGGCGAACTAGAGGGGTGACATGGCACCTACAGTCTGATTGACGTTTTAGATCTGCAGATTACCTTCAAGTGTTTCTTCGTTCTTATATGTTATGTTCATAGTTTTAGTTTATTTCTCCCTTTCGTTGTCTCTGCTGTGGTGTTTGTGCTGTGTGCTCTTACTAGTAAAAATTTTTGTATCAAGTACTACTACTACTAGAAATAAAAAAGTCATACGACGATGTGTTTCTACTGTGGTGTTTGTGCTGTGTGCTCTTACACACTAGTGAACAATTATTGTATCAAGTGCTACTGCTAGAAATAAAGAAAATGGCAGTTGGTGATGTGTCTATTGACTGGAAATTAGAATAGTTCTATAACTTATTAGGTGTATATCATATAATAGCCATATGCGTTCAGAAAGATGGCAAAATGTATCACTTGGAGAAATGCACTTGGAACAGGTGTCTCAAGACGTTGCATAAATTACGTTATACTCAGAGCCAATGATTAAGCGGCGTGCACTACAGCTCAATGGGAAAGGGAAGTGTGGAGATTCTAAAATATGTATGCCTCGGTAAAATTGCAAGTACACAGATTCAGATTGAACTCTATAATCAAGATGGTGATTAAGTAAACTCTCTCTGACGACCTTTGCGTTGTCGTCATATTGTCATTATATTTTTACTGATCTTGAAAGTATCCCTATGTATAACTGTCTAACGGCTCTAACACGTTTTTGTTTTTCCATACCACTAACTAGCCCTTTCTCGTTGACCTAGAAGAATGAATCTTGTCCAACTTCTAATTTTGACTACGATACAGAACCTAACTGAACCGGATTTTTGATTTACCCTCGTGGGGATGAAGATAATGGGGATTCCGAAAAGTATTTCCAGACCCTCCAGAAGTCTCTCTGCTGAACTAGAAGACAGAATGTATGCACACATTTAAAGTTAACAATCAGAATGAATTTAACCGGATATTCAATTTCCCCCACTTCGGCAGAAAATATATTTTTTTTCGAAAATTGTTTTCAGATCCTCCAAAAGATCCACCCCGATGGTGACCAAGAAGGCTAAATATTTTCACACTTATAGTATTCCGACCGCTCAGCTAGCTGCTCATGTCCTAGGGTGAGTCAGGCGGTCTGGGTCTTCAACACTTATTGTATCAACCATCATATAGAACTTAACGTAGTCAGATTTTCGACTGCTCAGGGGATCTGAGGTCATAGGGTTTTGAAATGTCTTTTCAGATTCTCAAGTTGCCCCCTTTGTTGGCTTAGAATAATGAATCTTCGAGCCTTTGTAGTGGCGACCACTGGATCGAACCTAACAGAGCAGTAATTTCAATTTTTTCCCGGAGTGCACAACATAGGGGAGGGTTAAAAATCTTCAAAATAATTCCGAAAGGGGCATCAGGGATATATGTAAAGGAAACCCTACTATGGATCAGAACATAACTGGGAAAAATTTCAATTAATACAACTATTTCTGACGCTAAACACCGTAGAACGATAATAAAAGAAACGTATTAAAATAGTTACAGTATAGTTTTTAAGGGTGTTAGTTTCCAGTTCTGTGGCAGGCTGATAATACTAGTTATAAAGAACCTTGAGTCCCAACCGGGAAGGATCTCAGATTTGGCCAGTCGACGCTCTACCGTTGACTACTGGGACGAAATTGCAAGCTCTTATCGTATGACCTGTGGACCTTCACTGTGGACAGGAAAACTGTTACTAGTATAATGACTAATGGTACTTGCAAAGAGGCTTGCTGTCCCAATCGAGAATCGAACCCTAGATCTCCGAACTGGCCATCCGACGCTCTACCGTTGAACTACTGGGACGAAATTGCAAGCTCTTATCGTCGAAATGGACTCTGCATTCTCCCCTTTCTAATGTCAGATTAGGGTTCAACTGACAATCTAATTGACCACCCCCTGCTATTTTTACCTCAGGTTAGCCTTTTGCTACTACTATTTTTACCCAGGTGTGGGGATTCTCTTATTGTATGCTAATTATACTGTTCATTATGTTAATTTATGCACGAAACGCCTCAACGCTGTATTTGAGAGTCGCGTACTCACGACCGGCCAGGACTATGAATGCGGCAAGCGTTCGGCAGAACTCAGATCATATCCCAAATATCCGTAGTCGAGCGAGATGCAAGTGTAAATCGTCAACGTCAGCTTCGACTGTTACCTTTATACGAAAGTGTGGTGTTAGTCTGTTCATTAAAGGAAGCACGCAACGAAGGTGATGGTCTCTACAATATTGCGCTTATAGATAGCTATGATTTAATAGTTGGTTAGCATTGCTAATTCAGTTCAGTAACGAAAGAATAAGATTTGGTCGAGCTATAGATATGATAGTACTAGCTTGTAAATATTCTGTGTATGTAATTGTGCATTGAGTTGTCAGCGAATTTAGCTGGAATAAAATATGTGTTTGTTAAATGTTGTAGATTATTATGAAACTTAAGTCAGGTAAAAACCTATACAATACCGCCGGACGTAGTAACTTGGCAGTGGAACCTTTACATAGGTTATTATCTTGTGTGGTCATTATTTTCTCAATTTGAAATCGGAGTTTAATCTTCCAGAGTCCACTGAATCCGTACTAATCGAACTAGGGTCACTTTCTGACCTCCGGCATATTTGCACTAACTTACAGGGTTGATTTGTTTCGGCGCCATTTTAAAGAACTTTGCTGCTCCAACCGGGAATCGAACTCTGGATATCCCAACTGGCCAGCCGAAGCTCTATCTTTGTGCTACTGGGACGAAATTGCAAACACTTATCGTCGAAGTGGACTTTGTATTGTCTGTTATAATATGCGATAAAATTACAGACACTGTCATAGAGCTACTTTGAAATACACCGATAAATGAAAATGAGGATATGATCAATACAAAGGTATTTTCAGAATTTCTTATGAATACATAATAATTGTGAGGATAGTTTACAATTGTGATTTGAAAGGCAAATTATTTGGAGGATCTTATTGCTCAGTTACTCCAGCGATTTTTAAAAAGGCGTCACATCCCTTAATGATTGAGAAATAAATTGATAATAACAACCTGTAATAAAGGAAGAATGATTTAGTAATTCGATATTTATACAAGTAGCAGCAGTTTTTTATATATATATTGATTTACTTTTAAAGCAGGCTTCTTGTTATTATCTATATATACTAATTGCCAAGTGTCCGTCTGTCTGTCCGTCTGTCTGTCTGTCTGTCTGTCTGTCACGCCTTTTTTAGGCACTTCCCGAATAGATAGAGACTTGCAATTTGGTACACGGCTCGGTCGTTCGATAAAACCCCCTGGAAAAATCGAATTTTTTGAAAACGTTCTATAGAGGGGGTGCCCCACACCAAAACGTTCGAAAAGTGAAATGACGGGAAAGCATGCTTTGCGATGAGATAGAGACTTCAAATTTGGTATATGGGTAAATCACTCGAAAGGAAGAAAGTGTGCAATTTCAGATTTCCAATATTTTATCCTTAAGGGGGGGTGCAGCACACCAAAACGTTCGAAAAGTGATATGATAGGAGAGCATGCTTTGCGATGAGATAGAGACTTCAAGTTTGGAGTATGGGTAAACCGTTTGAAACAAAGAAAGTGTGGAATTTCAGATTTCCAATATTTTCTACTTAAGGGGGGGCCGCACACCAAAACGTTCGAAAAGTGAAATGATAGGAAAGCATACTTTGCGATGAGATAGAGACTTCAAATTCGGTGTATGGGTAAATCGTTCGAAAGGAAGAAAGTGTGCAATTTCAGATTTCCAATATTTTCTACTTAAGGGGGTGTCGCATACCAAAACGTTCGATTTGCCGAATAAATGAGAAAATACGCCTTTAAAATTTGATAGAGGCTTAAAATTTGGTATATGGGCTAATAATTTGACGAAAACGCCTAAGACGAATACAGTTTTTCAAAAATGTTCGTTTAAGGGGGTGCTCCAGAGTAAAACGTTCGAAAATTGAATTGATAAAAAACCAAGCTTCGGAATGAGATTGAAATATCAAATTTGGTGTAAGGGTAGATAGTTTGAAAGGAAGAAAGTGTGAAATTTCAGATTTCCAATATTTGTTACTTTCAGGGGTGCGCACACTAATATGTTCGATTTTTCGAATAAAGGAGAAATGCTCCTTTTAAAACGTGATAGAGGCTTGATATTTGGTATATGGGCGAATCATTTGATGGAAATCACAAAAAGAATAAAGTTTTTCAAAAACGTGTATTTAAGGGGGTACCCACTCCCCACTAAAATATTCGAAAGGTGAAATGCATGGAAAAGCATGCTTCGCTATGAGATAGAGACTTCAAATTTGGTGCTCTTCCTTTTAAATGTGATAGAGGGACCAATAATCTGATAAAAAACACAAGCCAAACAGAGGAAGAAATCCGCAAATTTAGTTTCCCAATATTTTCATCTTTAGGGGGTTCTGCACACCAAAATATTCCATCTGTCGAATATATGTGAAACGCGAGTTATTATAAAATTTGCATTATTCAGTGGTTGCTTATTGCGAGACCGTTGATTTTCAACTGGTATTCGGCTAGTATATTCTAATCCTTTATGGCGAATTTTAGAGAGTTACATCTGAGTTCTTTATTAGTTAATTAATTTATATATTCATTTTTTTTAAAACAGGGAAATTGGAGGGTATTGCAGACACACAAAACACGAAACAGTCAACCTTTCTATACGTAATTAATTCGTACTGCGTTATAAGGGAACCGCGTTTTAAGAAACTCAGATTAGTGCAACTCAGGTTAATTTATACCATGCTATCTGGATACCGCATAACGTGTTGTAAGGAAACATAATTATAAAAAACTCAGAATTAGTACAAAACAGAACAAACAATTCACACCTCGTTATATAAAAACCGCATTACGTGAAACTCAGAACACATAAATCAGGCTGATTCGCTCTACGTTATATAAAACTGCATTTTTAGGTCACCATGTTACGATTAATACGGTTATGAGATATCAGTTTATTGATACAAAAGGCAATAAATACATGCTTACTTATTCAGAATTATTTTTATTGGGTTTAAAACTTCATATAAGAAAATTAAACAAAGGCAATACATATATGTTTACATATTTTGAATTAATTTTATTGAGTTTAAGATTTCATATAAGAAAATAAAAAAAAATGCGAAATATAAACTTAATAACTTTTTCCAACAAAAATTCTATTAACATTTATCATCGCTGTCAAATATTAGTGACTTAATTCTTCAACCTTTTGCTTACAGGTGGGACAGCGTCAATACCTAAGGACGAACCTCTCAAAAAGACATGTATTTGACATACCCTATCCCAAACACTTTGATCCCCTTTTGCAGACATCGGCGTCCATGGATGCCAATGTCCTCTTCACTTTGCATATCTTTATTTTTGCCTTCAAATGTAGTTTTATTTTGTAATTGTAACAAAATATCTCTATAGAGAGCTAAGATACTTTGAAATGCTCTCTTAAACTTTGCACTTTGCACTATTGAAGGATCATTTTCAATAAAGTAATTTTCTAATTGCTTACCCCAATCCAGTCCCCTTTTCACATCATTTAAATTGAAATTTGCAACCCATTATTCACCCATATTTTCGTTTACCAATGCATGTGAGGTGAATATATAAATTTTTTTACAGGGGATTTCACTGATAACTGAAATTGAAAAATGGTGATGTGCGAAATATCGCATCGGTGACATCGCATCAGTTCATTTTTTGAAAGTCCACAGTTGTGCACGTGCAAGTATATCCTGACAAAACTCACTTTAGAATAATAAAAAGTACAGCATTGGGGAGCATTCCACAGAGATTGTCTACTTTACTTTGAGGTCAGTTAGCAATTGTCTGATATGATCTCATTTAATGTTGATTTTTAAGGAAGGAAAATAATTTTCTCTCATTTTAATCTTTTTCCTTCCATTAAAATTTAAATAAGGGGATGTGTTACCCTTCGATTTGCAACATATCATGAAACTATCGATTTCAAATTATTTTGCTAACATATACTTTAACACCTCTAGTATACTGAAGTAAGGTTTTTAAACGATCTGATGATTTTAACTGTGATAAGATGTCATAATTTTTTGAATAGTCCTTAAAATGTCCCTTCTGTAAAAATTTTGATAAGGTTTTTCTCAGTTTGCTTTTTCTCGACATGTCAATGCGTATACAATGTTAAAAATTCAACAAATGTTTTTATCCTTTGACATGATTATCTCTATATATTTAGAATGACCTACGTAATAGAGTTAGGGATAAATATTTTAATATAATTAAAAGAAATAAAGAAAAATTAGAATGTGAAATCATGTTTTTTTTTCTGAACTTTTGCATAGCTATGTAAGTTCTATCTCTTTGTGTAAAAATAATACGGTAATTCTAAAATCAATCCTAAAGCTATAAAGTACACTTTTATATAAACATAACAAAATTTCCCTACAGAATATTGAAAATTAGATGATAAATAATTGTTATTTTTCAATTTAAAAGAAATAAATCTTTTATGTAGAATATTTTTTTGTCGAAATCCGTCTGTAAATAAACTTTAATTATAGGTGTAAAGCAATAAAACAGAAGAAATGGAGAACATATCCATAGAGAATAAGTATGAATAAATAAAACATAGAAATGGAAAATGTATAATTGACGCTTTCTATATATTGGTTTTCATGCTTTGGTATGCTTTACATCAGTGTTTTTCAACCACTGGAAGACCGCAGCCTGGTAAATTATTTGTTTATAAGAGGAGTATCCGGTCCCAACAAATTGACTCGTAAAGACCTTTACAATTATTTCTTTCAGCTCATACATTAAACTAGCATAAGTAATAATAATTAATCATGGAATGATCATAAAGCACACTAGTACGGTGTATACTGTGTGACATGTTGATAAATGTACAATTACACTTAAATAAGTTATCAATCATTGAACTAGCGAAATCATGCAGCATATTGTAATATTCTCAAATCAATATCATTAAATTAATCTGTGCCGATTTTCATTAACATTTCTGATCACCAAAAATGTGTAATGTTATTCAGTATAAAATGAATTATTGTATTATTAAATGGATTTTATGGTGTTAGTTGCAGTTCACCATAGAACCAGATGAGCAGTTTCTTATTCATATTAACATTTAAATGCTGTTTGGTCATTGACGTTTGTTATACAGATGTTATTTAAGTGTACTGATTCTAAGCTTTTAGACACATTCGTGAATATTATTCTCCTTGAAATATTTCCACGATGCAATATTCATAAAATATCCTAAATCAACAAATTTCAAGGGAATCTCTAGAGACTCAGTAAAGTTGATGGCAAGTCCCGGCGGGTGAGAAACAGCGCTTTAGATAATTAATTTTTTGGAAATTGCTGATTTCTGAAGAATGTAAGTACATTGAAGTAAACTTTACTTTTTAATATTTCAAATATTATTACTTCCCTTATATACATAATGTGTAAGGAAAGTATTGTGACTGGATCGAAAATTCGAATTCGAGTATTCGACGGGAGAGCATATTTCAAGCATCCCTGATCACGAAATAAACATTTTTGAAGTAATGTCAGTGTGTGTGTGTGTGTGTGTGCGTGCGTGCGTGTGTGTGTGTGTGAAAGTATGTGTGTGTGTGTGAAAGTGTGTGTGTGAGTGTGTGTATGTGTTAAAGTATGTGTGTGTGTGTCAGTGAGTCTGTGGAGACAATAACTGACGAACAAATAGACCGATTCAAACGAAATTTGGTACAAAAATCACAATCCGTAAACACTGGAAGCCTATTGTTTTTATACGCAATCGAATGTTCAGAATTCCCTAAATTTTCGAGTGAAATTTTGAAAAAATTGTCAAAAGTTACGCAAATAGACATTTCTTATGTAATTTTTTATTAGAAAACGATTGACATACATTTTAGAACGCTAACATAAACCGTTCTCGAGATATTGCACATTTTAAAAAAGTTATCCAAAATCATATAAAATAAGAAAAATACTTCCTATTGAGAAACATGTTCACTTTTCATGTGTAATACCATGCGTAAATTAGGTGGTATCATTCTAGTGGACCTAGCTCGTTCCATTCATTAGAAAATATACTTTGAGTAATACTTTTGTATTTAAACGCCAATAGTCATTCATCTGCAGTAAGAATAACGTATTTCTTCATCCATAACGCTTGGCGAGATTTTGGCGACGAATTTGGTGGACATTTTTAATTGAGGGTCTTTTAATTTTTAATTTTTTAAACTATGGGTGCACAACCAATGTTTCAAAAAACTTCCACTGCTCACTTTCTTTGTGACACCCTATATAGGGACAATCAGGTGCTGCCCACATCAGAATATATACATTTATAGTGTGAGTAATTTAAAATATTTAGGAATTTACAATTATATACCATTAGTTGAATGATTCTATCGTGCAGCTCTAAATTTAAGTAGACTTTTTTTTAATGCAAAATGTATCAATTTACAGATATTAGTCAAATTACTTAGTACTTGTGTACTTAGCACTAAAATTATTTAGTACTTAGTACTAAAATTAAGTACTAAAGTTACTTTAGTACTTAGTACTAAAGTACTAATATTACTTTAAGCTTAAACTAAAGTTACTTCAAACTAAATTTACTTTAAAGTTTAATTAAAGTTACTTTAAGTTACTTAAATTCTAAAGTTACTTTAGTACATAGTACTAAAATTACTTAGTGCAAATTACTTACTTATTAATAGTTACTTATATACGTTTGATTACAAAAAATAAAGGCTTTTCAAGTATTGGTTTAATTCCCTCTGAAATTAAATTTTTAAATACCCTCCACAACAATTTAGAGGAGAACCACTGCATATAAATATAAACTGAATTGTTATTCAGTGATTTATGTATGGGTTGAAGTATGTCATGTATCAAATGAATGTCCTGTCTATATTCCTAACGTATGCACTGATTTATTCGCCTTACAAAAATTCTTACTCATGACACAAAATAAATCACATTCCTCAGAGTTCAATATTTTTTTAAATGACTTATATTCAGTCGGTGTTCTGTTCTTGTTTTCTTTTTTCTTTTTCGTATTTTTAGTTGCAATGTCGTCCACATTTTGTATTCTATCGAAAAATAATGTGTGTATACACTAAATGTTCGATGAAATCGAAAATATGAGACACTTCCGGTAGCATCACAATAAACAAAATTTCTGCTTGTGAGAATATAACTTTCTAAACTAGCAAATAATTCTGTTATGTCTGCTTTTTTTAAAGAAATGCTAGAAAATAATGTTCATGCGGGATACTGAGATATTATTCTTCAGATAATTACTTAGATATGAGGTGCACTTTATTACACATATGAAAAAATATATCATGTATCCCTGAGAATACCATATTCAGAAGGTTCACTCCCATAGGAACCAAGGGCAACATTTTTAACATAGGATTTCACATAGACACCAACGTTCGAGGAGCCAACCATCGCAGCTATGACGTAAAAAGAAATTTTCTGCGAGATGTAGTTTTAAAAAAGCATATATATATATACCGGGTGATTCAAAAGTTTGGAGCAAAAGTTAAACGCTATAAAAATATATATGTGTTAGAGAGACATGTGGTTTGCAGATTAATATTCACCGTGGCGGGGGAATTTGTATGGCATGAAAAACAAATAGTTCAAAATCTCGACACTAGGGGAGCGCTGCTACGAAGAAAACAATGCAAGGTAATAATTGTGAAATGAGATATTTTAATTTAGCATGATTTACAGCTGCAAGTGCTCAATGTGTCCACCACCACATTCCGGTACTGTATGCAGTCGCGGTATAACGGCTGATACGGCATGAAACAGCGTATTAACGAGAATGGCTGCTACCTCCGGCCTTAAGGCGCCTTTTAGAGCTGGTAAGGACTGGGGCTTTCCTCTATAGACCCGTGTATATTTTAGGTATCCCCACAACGACACTTACACAATCACCACAATCACAATCACCACCACGGTGAATATTAATCTACAAACCACATATCTCTCTGGCACATAGATATTTTTATAGCGTTTTACTTTTGCTCCGAAATTTTGAATCTCCCGTATATATATATGCTTTTTTAAAACTACATCTCGCAGAAAATCAATAACCTTATTGTTGTTACTGGTCAAAATACGCTTAAATAATTTAATTCAATTCATCCATATCATTTTGAAAGAATTCGAACAACTCCTGAAAAATGCATTTTCTAATCTCTCTCTAAACGGATCGTGATAAATAAGATCTCGCAGACCATTCATGTGCGCAATCACCTCCATACATGAGTCATCTCCATAGCTTTATCTGACGCAGTCACTCGAGTGTCGAGAGTGTGAACTATTTTTTTTTCATGCCACACAAAATCTCCCACCACTGTGAATAATTATCTGCAAACCGCATGTTTCTCCGACCCATAGATATTTTTTATGCGCTATGACCTATAGCGTTTTGCTCTTGCTCCGAACTTTTGAATCACCCTATATATATATATATATATATATATATATATATATATATATATTACAAAAGAAAGATCTAGGAAATGTACAAGGAATATTATGAAACACAAGGAACAACAGAAACAAATAAAGGAGTGCAAACGGGGTATCAGTAATGTCTAGGGGGATTGTGACCCCTATACCTGGTTAAAGCGTGCTTTTATTCCCGGGAAACACTCCCAGGAACAACCAATCGCCTGAAGAAGCTCCAATCCGTGCGTACAGGAAAAACAGAATCCTAAGGGAAAATCAAATCCATAAAATCAAAAGAGAAACTATATAAGAATCTTAGGACTTCCCTGATGGAAAAGGGGATCCAGAGCCCATACACATATCCTATAGAATACCACAATCCAAAGTATAATATAAAAGGTGAAATGAGTATAGGCGCGATTTGCAGCTCTTAACACTCATCTCAAATATATTACAAAAGAAAGATCTAGGAAATGTACAAGGAATATTTTGTAACACAAGGAACAACAGAAACAAAAAAAGGAGTGCAAACGGGGTATCAGTAATGTCTAGGGGGATTATGACCCCTATACCTGGTTAAAGCGTGCTTTTATTCCCGGGAAACACTCCCAGGAACAACCAATCACCCGAAGCAGCTCCAATCCGTGCGTACAGGAAAAACAGAATCCTAAGGGAAAATCAAATCCATAAAATCAAAAGAGAAACTATATAAGAATCTTAGGACTTCCCTAATGGTACTATACTTCCCTAATGGTATTATTCACCTTTTATATTATACTTTGGATTGTGGTATTTTATAGGATATATATATATATATATATATATATATATATATAATATAAAAATAAAAGTGGAAATTATTAAAGATATTGTAGTGGTATATCATTTATGCGCAAAGCAGCTACAAATACTATGCACGATATAAATATAAAATGTAAAAAGAGCAAGTAAAAATGGAAAAAAGAAGGAAGGCTTAGCGAGAAGCTTACTGAAATGCGGTAAGAGGTTTGTGACCTTACACCCCAGTTGTCAACAAGGTTGTTATAAATGCCGCGGCATTGCACTCCTGGAGATGCAGATCTGACTGAAGCCAACCTCCGAAGTGACAATAACAATTATCACAAGACCTTTGAGAAAAAAAAGTCCAATGAAAATGCTCAGTCTATCACATTATTGTATACAAATCCGCCAGACGGCTTGTTACTTCCTAAATATAACTGCGTGGTATCGTTCTTCGGTCCTGTTATTATGATAAATCATATTCATTATATGCGAAAAATCATCAACCAAGTTGATATAATATTGTTTTTAATTTTAAACAATATAATTATACTAACAATAAATTAACATGTAAACAATAAATTACAATGATGTGATAGACTGAGCATTTTCATTGGATTTTTTCTTTCTCAAAGGTCTTGTGATAATTGTTATTGTCACTTCGGAGGTTGGCTTAAGCCAGAACTGGCGTCCAGGAGTGCAAAGTCGCGGCATTTATGACATGCATGGCTACAACTGGGGTGTAAGGTCAAAAATATTATATAAATAATTTTTATGGTAAAAATGATGAATATTGTTTAAAATTAAAATCAATATTATATCAACTTGGTTGATGATGGTTCGCATATAACGAATATGATGTATCATAATAACAGGACCGAAGAACGATACCACGCAGTTATATTTAGGAAGTAACAAGCCGTCTGACGGACTTGTATACAATAATGTGATAGACTAAGCATTTTCATTGGACCTTTCTATCTCAAGGGTCTTGTGATAATTGTTATTGTCACTTCGGAGGTTGGCTTCAGCCAAAACTGGCGTTCAGGAGTGCAATGCCGCTGCATTTATGAAATGCACGTTGACAACTGGGGTGTAAGGTCACAACCCCTTACCGCCTTTAAGTAAACTTCTCGCTAAGCCTTCCTTCTTTTTTCCATTTTTTACTTGCTCTTTTTGCATTATATATATATATATATATATATATATATATATATAAGGATATAAACAAGAAGAAAAAATAAGCGAGAACAGGAGTGACCATATGATTTGCATAGAATGGCTGGGGTGGATTGCGACACCCCTTTCCCGCTTAAAGCAGCTTTTACGACCCGGGCAACGCTCACGGCACCAATGTAACTCAATGGTCAATCTCCCACATGTGCAAAGACAGAAGCACCCGAACGGACACAAAAGCAAAGATGGAACCAAGCATGGAAGAGATACACCCTACAATCCAGCTTGAAAACACAACATTTTATAAGGGAAAGTCGCACATGCGCGATAAGACTTCATGATGATAGGATCGCAGATATGAAAATATATATGATTAAGAATACTCATTTAGAATCAAACAATGCACAATTTCTTTCTTTGAAAAAGGAATATTATTGAATAATATTAATATATCAATAATATTATTGATTGGAATTCAAACCTCACTAAAAATATATTCAGAAATATTATTATCGGGTACTTCAGAAGAAACAGAAACTACAGTACTTTTAAAAAAGACTGCATTCATGAATGTAATAAAATAATAAATGATGCATTAAAAAGAAATTACCCTAGATATTTTTTACAACATTATTACTATTCCTTTTTCAAAGAAAGAAATTGTACATTGTTTGATTCTAAATGAGAATTCTTAATCATATATATTTTCATATCTGCGATCCTATCATCTTGAAGTCTTTTCGCGCATGTGCGACTTTCCCTTATAAAATGTTGTGTTTTCATGCTGGATAGTAAGGTGTATCTCTTCCATGCTTGGTTCCATCTTTGCTCTTTTGTCCGTTCGGGTGCTTCTGTCTTTGCACATGTGGGAGATTGACCATTGAGTTACATTGGTGCCGTGAGCGTTGCCCGGGTCGTAAAAGCTGCTTTAAGCGGGAAAGGGGTGTCGCAATCCACCCCAGCCATTCTATGCAAATCATATGGTCACTCCTGTTCTCGATTATTTTTTCTTCTTGTTTATATCCTTGTATACCACTCTGGATGCAGAGCTGCTATGCGCCACATCCTCTGTAAGGTTTCTGTTTTCTCCTTTAATTAAATAGGAGTTCCGTTCGTGATATACTTATTTTTATATGTATATATATATATATATATATATATATATATATATATATATATATATATATATATATATATATATATATAATCCAAGAAAAAGAAGATTTTAAGGAATATGGGATAACCAAATGCTTTGCATTTAATGGTTGGGGAGGATTGCGACTCCCCCTCCCGTTTAAAGCTGCTTTTCTAGCCTAGGCAAACGCTCACGGTACCAATACAAAGCAAAGGTTGGTCCCCAAAGCGTGCTAATACGAAGGCACCCGGATACGGAAGAACAAGACCAACCAACAGAAGGAAACTGGACCAAAAGTGAATCCTGCCCAACTCGCTACCTTATATATGTTCATCTTACGCATGCGTGCAATCCCAGCAGGTACGCATAAACTTTATTTACTTGCAGTTTGATGAAGTAAACTGTCAAAATCCACATGATCCCTGAAAATTGATTTATAACAATCCTTTAAGAAATATAAAGGATAATGTTTATATAAAGCCTCAGTTATGATTTTAATGTTGCTATTATTTCAATCCTTTTTAAACGTATTCTAAATTTGGTTTCTCTTAAAGTGTCCGAGTGTGATATTTCTGAAATTATTCGTGAAATATTAACTTCACCACAGAAGCAAAACCACGGCCATAATGCCGATAATAATAAGGAACAGCACCGAAGCTCCAAAAACAGAATTTAATAAATCAAAATAGATTCTTTGAATATTTCTTGGGGTATTGAAATGTATATACTGGAACTTAGATTGGAGGACTTTCATGTTCTTTACATTTTATCGCCGTGAAAACAAAAACATATCTGAACGGGTACCTCAAGTAAATAAGGCGCGACAAAGTGCTGTTTCGTATTATCAACACCTGATTCTGAAGAAGAAACACATAAAAAGTTGTGTTTTTTGTTCTTTCGCGATTGCATAAGAAAAGTCTGCAATTGAAAGTTTGCATAAGGAAATTTTGAATTCTTTCCAGTATTGATTTCATGATTGTCTATTACTTTCCCTATACACATAGTATGATTTACAGGGAAACGAATGGGAAAGTGTCGAAAATTCGAATTCGAGATTTCTACGGAAGAGCACGTTTCAAACACCTGAACTCAAATTATACATTTTTTGAAGTCGTGTGTGTATTTCAGTGAATCTGTGGAAGCGATATCCCAAAAAAGAAATCAGACTTTCGAACGAAATTTGATACACATATTATAATTGGTAAATACTATTGCTTTTAATCGCAATCGAAAGTACAGAAGATCCTCAAATTTTCAAATGAAATTTTTAAATATTCTTCAATAAATCAGAATCTTTAGTGCTGTTACGTAACCTATTGTTACGAACGTGTAAAATTCATTCACTGGAAGAAAGGGAAAACACCTTTAAATGCAGACATTCCTATTACGTTGATGTAGGGTTTCTATATTTAAACACTCGTGATAGCGTTGCCAAATTGGGCAATTTATCGCCAAATTAGCAACTTTTAGAAGAATAAAGTATTTTCTTAAAAAATTGAATATTCTGGAGGATTCGAGTCTGTCTTGGAAATTTCTATGGATAGGAGACATTGCTCAGTTGGAAAGCAGTTAACGTGGTACGACTTACATTGAATTTCGTGATACATTAATGTTTTGAGAATTCTAGCTGCTATTTTGTGAACTTCGTGGAGCATTTAATTGCTGTTTTTCTGTACTTAACATTTGTGCAGGTGTGTAGCGATCCTATGAGATACTTATCGCATTATTTGCTGTACATTGTTCCTGTTTACACTGTACTTGCAATTAAACGTGTTACTTATCCATATATTTGAACTCATTCTTGTACACTGAGAGTACACCCACGATTCCAGAATATATAGTGGCAAATAGTATAAAAATTTTAACCTGGATTTGTAATAGTTTGTTTTAGAGATGCACTAAAAAGAAATGCAAGGAACTGCCTTTTGAGAAAATGAGTTAAAAATAAAAAAAATTACATTAATAAGGAAAAATATTTAACTATTTTATGACAAGTTTACGCGTGGCATGCTTATATCAGCAAAATAATGAAAATTATATAATTATTTTAAAATGAAAACTTCATCACTTTGTATATTTTTTTCACTCGGGTATAAACTGTAATTACCTGCAAAGTATTAAAATTATATTTTTGTTTTAATTTATGTACTCTCCAGGTGGAGAAATTTTGAATCCATGCTGTAGAATTAAAATAACATCTCTTCCAAAATAAATATGAAATTGGCGTTTTCTTCGCGCTAGTCATTTCTTGAGAAGTCAAAATAAATCTCATTGTATGAATTTAAATAGACTGGGGGGACATTAGAATTTGAATATAGACTTGCTAAATAATACACCCCCTGTTTCTTACTTATAAACCTTGTTTAAATAAATATATATCCAGACGAGAAAGTTCGATCAAATAGGGGCGTGACCAGTTGCAGATTTTATTTTTCGCTGCATCGTACTGATTAATAACACAAAGATTTTGCCAACTAGTTTTCTCTCATTTGCATACGAAATAATTTGCCTTCATTGAATATCAATTTCGATATTCAGAACAAGGATTAATTTTTGGATAACATTTATGATTATGAAAATAGCTATTATTTTAAGAAATAATCTCAATGCATTTGTGAAATTCTTCGTTCATTCTAATAGGTTAATTTAAGTCCGAAAATTAAAACAAGTATAAAATAATATAATGTTGTAGTTAAACTTCATTTGAACTATTTAAAAAATGTAGGATAGATAAAGTTGTTTATACATGTATAAAATAATATAATGCTATATTTGAATTCCATTTGAAGTATTTAAAAAATGTAGGATAGTTAAAGTAGTTTATACATGTATAAAATAATATAATGCTATAGTTGAGCTTCATTTGA
This sequence comes from Amaurobius ferox, assembly GCA_951213105.1. Classification (NCBI taxonomy): domain Eukaryota; kingdom Metazoa; phylum Arthropoda; class Arachnida; order Araneae; family Amaurobiidae; genus Amaurobius; species Amaurobius ferox. Next base: position 35,835,952 of record OX578144.1, on the reverse strand, counting down.
AGTATTTAAAAAATGTAGGACAGATAAAGTAGTTTATACATGTATAAAATAATATATTACTGTAGTTAAACTTCATTTGAAGTATTTAAAAAATGTACGATAGATAAAGTAGTTGATACATGTATAAAATAATATAATGCTGTTGTTGAACTTCATTTGAAATATTTAAAAAATGTAGGATAGATAAAGTAGTTTATACATGTATAAAATAATATAATGCTATATTTGAATTCCATTTGAAGTATTTAAAAAATGTAGGATAGGTAAAGTAGTTTATACATGTATAAAATAATATAATGCTATAGTTGAGCTTCATTTGAAGTATTTAAAAAATGTAGGACAGATAAAGTAGTTTATAAATGTATAAAATAATATATTGCTGTAGTTAAACTTCATTTGAATTATTTAAAAAATGTACGATAGATAAAGTAGTTGATACATGTATAAAATAATATAATGCTGTAGTTGAACTTCATTTGAAATATTTAAAAAATGTAGGATAGATAAAGTAGTTTATACATGTATAAAATAGTATAATGCTGCAGTTGCACCTCATTTGAAATACTTAAAAAATGTAGGATAGATAAATTAGTTGATACATGTATAAAATAATATAATGCTGTAGTTGAACTTCATTTGAAGTATTTAAAAAATGTACGATAGATAAAGTAGTTTATATATGTATAAAATAATATAATGCTGTAGTTGAACTTCATTTAAAGTATTTAAAAAATGTAAGAAGATGAAGTAGTTTATATGGATTTAAGCAAGTAATTTTTCCGATGGTTTCAATTTATGGTGTTTAATGTATCCGTGTAGCTATTGCTAGTTTTACAAATATTTTTTTTACAGCAAGGGTTAGGAGACCATATAATTGATTTTGTTATAAAAAGTAATGTTTCGACCAAAACTCAACTATTAGTAAGTGTTCGCATAGTAATTGATTTTATTAATATGTCGTACAGCGATAAAATGTTTTGAGGGTCCTATAGCAGTTATGGTTCAGTCTCACTTTTGTCGGAGAGTGGTGTTTTAGCTCGCGTGATTTTATAAACCTGCTACATAACATGCAGTATTCACATTGGCTTTGAAATGACTTTTGCATTGGATTTTGATGATTGCAAAAGTTCTAGGAACACACTTGTTCCATGGTAAATTGCTCACTCTAAAATTCCAGTTTTGGTAGCAGTCTGGCTATTTCATTTTTTATTCCGTCGTTTGTTTAACAACTTATATTGTTTAACGTATATTTTATCAACTTGCAGCCCTGATTCAAAATTACCCATCATAAATTGAAAAGAAATCGCTTTACAATTCGATTGACCGAAATTGTGTAACAAATTAATATGTAGTAAACATGTTTTCGTAAACTTTTCTTAAACTAAGATTAAAATTTTCTAATCGTAAACTTTTCTTAAACTAAGATTAAAATTTTCTAATCGTAAACTTTTCTTAAACTAAGATTAAAATTTTCTAATCGTAAACTTTTCTTTGTAAAGAACATACATTTTCAATTGGATTTCAATCCAATTGTAAATATATGTGATGTACAAATACCCATAAACTGGGGAGATTATTCTCATATATATAACGGCACCATGAACGGACAAATGTCTAGATTCTTATAATTTATCCTTCCATAAATAAATACATATCTGCATAAAAAAATCTCAAATGTTTAAGGCGTGATCAAATGCAGATTTTATTATGCGACACCTGGTGCGGCTAAATAAATGCAAAAGTTTTACTTATTTCTTCTCGCCCCATTGAATATAAAAATTAGCAACCGATTTCATAGTTTTTCAGTATTAAGAATGGGAATTTATTTTCTTGTTTGAACAGAAAATGTAATATATCAAAAAATAATTTTAAAATAAATGACATTACATTTGTCAGAAATACATAATTGTAGGAATATTTTAAAAAAACATAAAATAAAATTTATTTGTTAAATAGGTTAGATTGTTTTTCAGTTGATTACATAAATATATATATATATATATATATATATATATATATATATATATATATATATATATATATATATATATATATATATATATATGTATATATATATATATATGTATATATATATATACTAATTTCATACATCAGTCAACTGTTTTAAATATTTATTTATTTGCACACATTAATGCCCCTGGTTGGTTCATTTAATGTTACTAAATGTTTCCATTTAATAATACTGTAATGTACTGTATAAAGTAAAATTGCTCGCAATAGTTGAAATTTATGTACAATTCGACATTTTTCCTGAAACTACTCTTTCGTACACTGCGTGGCCTTAATCCACATAACTCATCAATATATCATTTGCATAAATATAAAACCCTATGCAATCGTTCTGAAATATGCTCAAAGCAAAGGGCATCATTTTTCATATGAACAGAATTTAGTTCCATTAAAATGTTTTATTTGAAATTTAAATATTGCTCATTTTAAAAATAGAGTTACTCTATAACAAAAAAATCGACGCACCAGGAAGAAATTGTCCGATTGTAATGAAATTTCGTACGCAAAGACATAGTGAACGAACATGCAAATGAATAAAATTTGATGTCCAATTAATAAATAGTGGGAGCTCCAGCGTATCGGAACTGCGCATTCGGCAGGTTTATATCTCGGAAGGTGTATATCTGCATGTGGACATGGTCTGGAGTGCTACCTCCCTTGATAGCCGGACTCCTTTGGTAGTCATTTCTGGCACACTGACAGCGCAGAAATATATAGACAACATTCTACGATCGGTTGTGCTACCGTTCCTTTTGTGACACCCCGGACTTACTTTTCAACAAGATAATGCCCGGCCGTACACGGCACGTATTGCTATGAACTGCCTTTGAGCTTGCCCAAAACTTCTTTGGCCAGCTAGGTTTCCTGATTTCTCTCCCATAGAGCACATTTGGGACGTTATGGGAAAGCAATTGCAACCATCCCGGAATGTTGACGATTTAGCCTGCCATTTGGAGACAATTTGGCAAGACATTCCGCAGGACACCATCCGTGAACTTTATCAGTCTATGCCACGCTGGATGACATCTTGCATTCAGGCCAAAGGTGGAACAACGCCATTGACTTCGTTCCTTTCTATATGGTCAAACTGATCATTAAATTGGTCTGAAATTATAATCGTTTCTTTTTCAATGTATGTTCTTCACATCCACCAATTTTTATCACAATCGGACAGCTCCTTCTTGGTGCGTCGATTTTTTTGTTATAGAGTATAAATGATAAACTGGTCTCTTCGAATTAAAAAAAAATCACAATTCAGAACAAACACATGGGTGATTTTTGATAGCATTCCACAGTACTAAAAGTGGAATGATATGTTGTAGCGATCATTTGAAGACTGACAATTCATTTTAGTTTTTAATTACTCATTTAGCGTGGCTTTAAAACTCCTCAGTTAGATGCATAGTTTTAGCAAATATGGAAATGACTTCATTATTGTCTTTCTGAGCTGAGTTGGCGGAAACTTATTGTTTTCCTTTGCAAATAACTACTTTGCAAAAAACATGGTAGTTTATGACCAAACACTTCAGATGTCACTCGCCAGCATCATGAGTCATATATTGAGATCCTTTGTGTCGTTTTAAGAGTTATGAAAATGATCAAACTGTCAGCGCCAATGCTGCTACAGGGCTCATGCAATGTGCATGAGAACGGCTCTTCCTGCAGGATTTAAAACGACCGGTGTTCTTCCCCAAGAGCTATTGAAACTGTATTTCCTGCTGTGATTTTGCAAGTAGTGTATAAATGTGCCTTTGAGATATACTCAAAGACGCTGTGATTAATTGTCGGATTTTGAGATAGGTCCCATCATAGGCCTGAAGGAAGCTGATTTGTTCAACAGACGAATGAGTCGCTATCTTGGTCGGAGAGATTTGGTAGTTGCTCGGTGTAGTGGATTAGTGAAGGCACAGTAACCCTTCAGATGCTTAGAACGTCCAAGATAAGCAGTGGCTCGAGATGATGGTGCAGTCAGGAGAAGAGCATCATGCCCGCATTAGTGACGTCACTGTCAAATATTCGAAGGCATATATCATCTTCCATGCATCCGGTAATCAAGGGATACTATTTAGAGACGACTGACAGAAGGTAGGATTAGGTGTCAACGTCCATTAAGGACCCATCAATAACAGCAAAGCCGTATGCATTGGTGCAGTGCTCGGCCAGCCTGTACAGTGTCCGATTCGAGTCACGGTGTATGTAGCGATGAATCTCGCTTCTCCTCATTGCTAATGACATAAGCATAAGTGTGTTGTTGTTGAGACCCAGACCGTCCGACCTACCAGAAAGGTGTAAGGTAACTGTTTGGACAGCCGGGAAGTGCCACCCAATTTAGACCGCAACCCAGTGGGGGAGGCATCCACAAGGACCGTCCCCTACCACCAACCTCTCGGAAGGACTTACGGACCAACATGTTTAACGTGATCGCACTCCGCGTGAACACGGCGGCAGTTTTGGCAGTGACTGGAATCGAACCCGGGCCTACCGAGTGCAACTCCAGAGCGCTAACCAATGGGCTACCGCGCCCAAGCATATGTGTGTGGAGAAAGACTGGCCAGCATTCCATTCCCGCATTTATTGTTAAGCGGCAGCAAACGACCACCGCCCTTGCTGCAACAATCTATATAACCATCTCGTGAGATAGTTGATATCGTAATTTGTGATGCAAGCCAATTTGACTGCTTCGACGATATTCCGCAGCCGACTGCTTCGTCTATTCTACCAATTCACCCAGGTTCCATTTATTACAAGACAACGCTCGACCACAGACTGTACGATTTTCTTAACAATGTCTTCGAGAACTTATTACCATCCCATAGTCATTCAGGTTGCCAACCCTATCACCAATAGAACACGTATGAGACTTGTTGGAACTGCAATTGTAGCCTTCTCAGAATACCACTGAATTACCTGACCAGTTGCAATATTTGTATCAGAGTCTTTCGCAGAGGGTCATAAGCAACTTACTAACTCTATGCCGTACCGAATATATGTTTGTATAGCTGTCAGGGGAGGATTTACTACTTACTAAATTTTCATATTCTTGTTGTCAGCTTTTCTGTATAAAACATTGTTTTACCAAATTCTAATCATTTGCATATCTCCTCAGACGAGACATACATGCCGAGTTTCGCAGCTGTATCTGAACTTCCTATGGATGTATATAGTTTGTTTTCAACATATTGTATTACAAACGCTATAAAATCCATCACTGCATCTGGAATGCATTATAACTATTTGTCTTTGGTTTAATTTATGTTTTCAATTGCATCTATATTTCATCCTCTTTCAGGAAAGTTTGTTTCCTGATGCAGATAAAACAGTAAATTCGGAAAAGTTTGAATTTTATTTTAAACTGCAATAGTAATTTTATCCGAGTAAGTGTATGTAATGGCATTACCAATACTTCTTATAAGAGTGAAATATATTCCTCACACGAACTCCGCAGAAAGAAACAGGCATTAAGATTTCTATACTGACATAAGGAAATCGAAGGCCTTTCTGTTTCTTGCATTTTATCGTTGTATAAACAAATACCTATCCAAACGAAACATTTCAGATGAATACGGTGAAATCATACGATATTTTTGTTATGCAGCACCTGGTGTGGAATAATAAAAGCCAAAGTTTACCTCATTTATATACTAAACAATATGCACTCGACGGAATGGGTATATTTTGTTATCAATTACAGTATTCAGAATAGGAATTTGTATTATTTTGTTACGATAAATAAATCATAGTAAACAAATAAACTAACAACATTTTAAATAATGAAAATATTAAAAATCGGACGCAAATCAAAAATATTTATTTTAACAAATTCTTAATTTTATATATTTTTAGAATCAACATTTTTTAATACTTTTGCAATTAAACATTACTTTATGCATAAAATGTGCAAAAATGTAAGCTTTATTGTACAATAATTTGTCGGAAAATCAAATTTTTTTAGAAACTAAACATATAAACTTTTGTAGCATTGAGAAAAACATTAACTCATAAAGTATTTTTTTTTTATATAAAAAAACATATATTCATATTTTTGCACCTGTAATGTATTTTTTAAATATTCATGTTTCGATGGGACAATAAGTCAATATTTCAGGAAATAAGTTGAAATAATATATGTATGCACTGACTACGGTCGCCTTGTCTAGAAGAATAAATAATTGTTTTTATAAATATATACTTCTAACAATCCATTATACCTTCATTAACTACATACTAAATTATCCTAAAATTCTAGTGGCATTAAAAACAAAAATATTTCTCTGCATTATCTCAAACTGTTAACAAAGAAGACGTTGCCCCTTATGCAACAAAAACGATTTTTTCACCCAAATGAATAACCCAATGATCATTCTGCTTTTTTAAATTAATGTTCATTTAACTCTTGCGAATCTGTTTGCAATAATGACTTGATTCAAAATATCGATTTCCCCCCCCCTTGGCCCTTAATACTTAATTCCATAAGGGTCAAAACACTACCCACTTACTTAACCATTTAAAAAAAATCTGTATGGGCAGCATATGGTACAAATAATGTAATAGATCTGCGGTACAATGTTTTTAATATTGAATTGTACATTTGGGTACTTTCCCAGATGACAATTTGTAACACTATTTAACTTTTAAGTACCTAATTAACTTTTTGAGTGTTAAACACATACCCTCAAAAAGTTGATTATCTAAAAATTTAGGGAAACTTTAAATTGGCAATTATATATGAAAACACCGGCAATCAATATAGTATAAATATTAAAATATTTTCATAATTAGGTCATCAATTTGACATCATTTTAACGTCATTTAGTTTTACTGAGTTAACTGCATATTTTTTCAATTTTCATGATATTTTCGTCAATCTGGACGAAATATTGCTAAAATGGCAATATTTTGTAACATAATTGATATAATTTACATAATTGACAAATATGCATAATATGCATCGCTGATGAAAAGTAAATTTAAGTTTTGAGAGTTATTTTTCATCATTAAAATTATAAAATGTAAAGTGAAATCTATAAAATATTTGTAAATAAATGACAGCAAATTATTTATTACTTTCTTTGTATGCATAGTAAAATTTATAAGGAAAGTATTGTGACGGGGTGGAAAATTCGAATTTTTGTTTCGACGGAAGAGCACGATTCAAGAATTCCTGAATTGAAATTGATCGCTCTTGAGATATATCTGTATGTAAGTACATATGTGTATGTTCATGAAACTGTGGAGGTGATAACTCACGAACAAATGGAACGTTTCGAATAAAATTTGGCGCACAGATAAAAATGAGAGAAGACTGGAAGTATGTTGATTTTAAATGTAATATAATGTTCGGAACACCTCTAAAATTTCGAAAGCAGTTTTAAATTTTCAATAATGTTACGTAAATAATTATTTCTTATATCTAGAATAATAATTATTTCTGGAATGGAACTGGTTCGTTCCATTCAAGAGAGAAGATAAATTGAGTAATAGTTTTGTATTTTGACGCAACAATATTTGCAAAAAAGGCATTTCCTCTTTTCTCCGTTTGGTAATGTTTGCGAATTTTGAATTTCGTCATATGACAGCATACCTTCTAGCATATAAGAAATGTTCGTCTCTTTGTCTGTAATTCTCGGCAGTCAATGTGCCGAATTTGGAGACTTATTTAGCGAAATATCACTAACTTGATGATATTTCGGCCTAGATTGACAAAAAAAATCGCCAAAATTTAAAATATGGCGCTATGTTAAGCAAAATTACGCCAAATCGATGGATTAATTATTACAATATTTTAATACATAGAGTATATTGCTTATTGCGGATGCTATCAATATTGGTAATTGTAGACTTAGAGTTGCGTTAAACATAATTTAATTGCTTCCTTTGAAATAATATTGCCTGGAATCATGTGTAAAGGTGCTCAAAGGAGGGGTTCTTCGTTCTCCAGACCACGGATGCAGATTTGCTACGGAATGCGACGCCTGCTAGAGCCCAGCGATGCCGATGCTCAACGTAGAATTGGAATAAAACGTAGGTATGGGATTAATATTTTTAATACCACCAGATGGTGATAGAATCCTATAGTTTTTGTAAAGCTAGTTACTTGAATCATTGATCTTCACATTTTAGCTTCGGTTTTTGTTTTTCATGAGAATGCTAATTTGGTAATGTAAACAAACGCACTTACAAGCAAGCTGATTTAAAAGGCATGCGACTGCGAGATTTAAAAAGGTGGGTTTTTTCAAGGCCGTTATTCTGTGTTTATTTTAACGATGCTAAGTTTAGAAAGAGTATCAAAGGAGGTTAGGGCTGTGATTAGGAAAGTCAGGTGAATCCTACAGGAAATTTTTTTGTTTCATAATCTGCTCTTTCGCTCTGTGTACAGTAATAGATCTGCGAGCACTCACAAATATATTCGGATTCAAAAATAAATGCAGTAACATACATCCCATAATAATTACAATAACATACAATCCAATAATAATGACAATAATGTTACTACGTAAGTTCAAATCCTCTGGAGAAAGATATGCGATTTTTTAATGATCTTGTTGCATTAAAAATAAACATTTTCTGAATGACCAAATTTGTCTAAGGGGTTCGTATAAAAATTTAAAAAGTGTAACTTTTTGAAAATGAATGGGAGGACTATTTCATTAACACAGTCTTATATTCTACCTTACTTTCAACATGTTTGCAATTTACATTACCCACTTATCTCCAACAGGTAAAGAATAAAAGCGCGTTTCAATCTTTTTGAGACACCCTGCATATATATTTAAGGAGGAGAACCTCCATGTGTTGTTGTTGTTGTTGAGACCCAGACCGTCTGACCTACCAGAAAGGAATAAGGTAACTGTTTGGACGTCCGGGAAGTGCAACCCAATTAAGACCGAAACCCAGTGGGGGAGGCATCCATAGGGACCGTATCCTCCTTCCCCTATCACCAACCTCTCGGAAGGACTTACGGGCCCACATGTTTAACGTGATCGTACTCCGCATGAACACGGCGCAGTTGTGGCAGCGTGCAAATCCAGGGCGCAAACCACCGGGCTACCACGCCCGAAATGTGCCAACAGCACGCGGTGTTCCCAGGTAGTCACCCACCCAAGTACAAACCGCGCCCGATGCTGCTTGAATTCGGTGATCTAACGAGAACCGGTGCTTTCAGCACGGTACGGCCGTTGGCGAACCTTCATGCGTGAAACCAGGAATCCATTTGCCTAAAATCATATATACCTCAATTTAATGTAGATTGGCCCATATCTCTGTTGTCAGCTTGACATTGAACCGTACAGTTGGACCCTTATTGAATTTTGTTATGGCTACTGACACACCTTTACGTGTCGAACGCCACTGCTACTTGGCAGTCATTGCTAGCCATCATTTTTGAAGCACAAATGTTTAGTCGGCCATTTTCAAGCGATTTTTTCACCGTATCTCTGAATATTGACTGCTAGATTAGTCACGGCCCTCTCGGACGGCCATCCATCGTTAACGTCTGATGTCCATCTCTCAATATGGACTCTATATTAAGAACAACACCCTTGATCGGTCATTATTAAGTAACTTTTAAACTATCTCTCTGAATATGGGTTGCTATTTTAGTCACAACGTTCTCGGAATTCATCGCTGTATGTTACAGCATGTCTGAAACTTGACTGCTTGTAAAGCACAACACACTGGGCCAATCATTCCCCATGGACTGCCAAATCAACTCTATTTCTGAATAAAACAAAATATATCTTGCTGAACTTTCTTAGCGTGTTGCCTCATCATTCCGCCTGAGTTCCAGAACGCCCTCCGTATCTCATTAGTTGGGGTCAGGACGATGCAGCAATACTTCTACATTGGATAACTTTTAAAAAAATTAGTGCAAACGAACGTATAGATCGCAAAATAATTTCCCATCTATTAGTAACATACTGCGAACATAATTCACAATATTTAAAATAATATTATAATTTCAATTCAAACGGCATTAATTTGTATTTTATTAGCAAAACCTATATACACTTACAAGTTACTTCTAATTAAGGAGATTGAAAATATTATACCCCTATTTTATTAACACTTTACAACAAAGTTGAAAAGTGTTTATGACTTTGTTCATTCTGTCTGTCTGTCTGTCTGTCTGTCTGTCTGTCTGTTTGTCCGTTAGCACGATAACTGCCGTAAAAATGACGTAATCAAAATGAATAGTATCGGAATATAAATGAATAGTATCACCCAATTAGTTTTGGATTGAACCCGGGTTGAAAAAATGAAAACATTGAGCCCTATGAGACCTAATTTTTCAAACATTTTTAAGCGGATTTAAAATCCACAAATTGCTTCGAAAATTTTAGGTAATATTCAAATTGTTCCAAAAAATATATAAAAAAAAATTAGCGAAATATATTCAGTAGTTTTTTTTAAATAAGAATTAAAATAATAATAACACCTCTTATATGAAGCAATCACGTGACCCACTTCAAAATGATATATGGCATCCATCTTGTCTCAAAATTGTGATTTTTAAAGTTCTTTTTAATTCATATTGAGTGTTGTATCCGTCCTAAAACAACTTTATTTTTGCCTAAATTCTGTGCATCTACATACTGAAACAACTCAATGACAATATATTTGAGATTAAATGCTCATCCAAATTTGATTATTTCTACAACGAAGCCTATTTTTCACCTATGTAAAATGTAAACAACAAAATATGTAGAATGAGTTGTATTAGAATTGCTGTATTTCTTTAACATAAAATCATTTAGTTCATGGAGTCTGCATAGCTGATAAGAATGAAATATTCATTGATTTTACAAAGAGAAGGACGATTTTTTTCGATGAAGTTTTACGCATAAAGTTTAATTACTTGTAGCTCTGTGGTCTTAATTTTCAAATAAAATAAATTATTATAGTATTGTGATGAATGACATGAATGGGAAATTATTTATGAATGAAATGCTGTTTTTAAAGAGAGAGCCAGGCGTTTTATTTTGTCTATGACGTCATTTGAATGAATTTCAGTTGTTTTCGATGAAGTATTTAAATATAATAAATTACCGTAGTATTATGATAATTCTAAAATTATTACCTACGAATGTATCACATTTTAGAGATGCCTAAACCAGGCAATTTATATTTCAATGCCGTCATTTGAATGTTCATTTTTTTCGATGAAGTTTTAAGGTTTCAAATATAATAAATTAATGTAGTATTGTAATAAGTTTGAAATATTACCGAGGAATGCATTGCATTTTAGACATATTTAAATAAAATTGCATTGAAGTTGGAAAGTGTTTCATAATCAATGCTTTAAGCATGATTGATCTCTCTTGTTCTGTATACTCTTCCTCTAATGCAACTAGAATGTAGTTGCAGTTAATTAAACTGATTCTATTGCTTAAGTTATTGGGCTACGAAGGTATTAAGTGAATTAATATCTAAAACTGCCTTTAAATTCAATAACTATTTTCCAAATAATATAATCTTAACAAACTCCTGTTCAACATTGTGACGTTAAAAATTAGTTGAAATAGTTAAATGAGTTAATTGGTAGATAATTCATTAATGAAATTAAATTCTGAAATATGAATATTTTTCGTGTCATTTATGTTATGTTTAATCATCCTATTTATTGCAGCATATAGTATACAATCATTATCAGATATAAAGTGAATCTATTAATAGGGAGTTCAATGGATTATGAAAGTTCAATATAATGAATTTAATCAATGTATTATTTACATTAATAATTTTGCATGACATATTCAGTAATTAATCTTGAGAGACTATTACAGAATGTCAGTTAAATGATATAAATAATTGTTCATCATATTGTTGTTACTTTTCTTGTCTTAAAAATCCTTAAATGTAACTGAATTATGCAGCTGTACATAAATTTAACATAACCTTCACTCAATAAGTCTGAGGTCTGACAACACTGATATGGCAACCCTGTTGACAGACCCATATGATTTCTGGATAGTACCAACTATCAAACGATACGAGTCAAAATTTCATGACATTCTGACAATTAGTTTACAGGTTACAATGGTTTTAGTGACCCCAGTTTTGTAATTTTTAAAATAATGGATAAAAAAGAATTTCGTGTGTTGATTAAACATTGTTTTTTGATGGGGGAAAATACTGTTGAAGACAAACGGTAGTTTGATAATCATTATGGAGACTCTGCACCAGGGAAATCAACTATTATTGACTGGTATGCTGAATTTAGACGCGGTCGTACAAACACCGATGATGTTGAACGCTCTGGTCGCCTAAAATCGGCAGTTGTTCCTGAAAACATAAAAAAAGTCCACAAAATAATTTTGAAAAACCGTAAAGTGAAGTTGCGTGAGATAGCTGACACTTTAAAGATATCAGAAGGTAGTGTGTTTACAATTTTATACAAAAATTTGATCTTGCGTAAGTTGCTTTCGAAGTGTGTGCTCCGTTTGCTCACACCGGACCAAAAACAACAAGACATGCCCCGTCGAAAACCCAGAACTACCGACTCGTCCAAGGACATGAGCAAAGACATACCCCGTGTCACAAGTCGATGAAAATGGTGGTTGAATTATATGAATTACTCTTCAAATTGCTTCCTCACCCACCGTACTCCCCAGATCTGGCCCCCAGCGACTACTGGCTTTTTGCAGACATCAAAACGATGCTTCAGGGAAAGCAATTTGGCTCAAATGAAGAAGTGATTGCCGAAACTGAGGCCTATTTTGAGAGCAAAGGCAGATCGTTCTACAAAAAAGGCATCGAAAGGTGAGAGGATCGTTGGAATGAATGTATCACTCTTGAACGAGAGTATGTTGATGAAAAAAGTCGATTTAAAAATAATAATAATAATTTTTTTTCTTAGTTAGACCGGAGGCTTATTGAGTGATGTAGTTAGTTACGTCATTAGTGTGCTGCATCGATGAATACAGGTCTAAATAATGCTGTTAAACCCATTAATTTTTTTCATATCAGAAGTACAATGGTTTTTGAGGAATAATTTGATATGTATTAATTGTTATGTAATTTTCTTTCATGCAATACAGACTCAAGTATTATAGACCTTTGAATTAATATACATACATTAAGTTTAGTGATTTTATATTTTATACTGAAATTGTAGTTCAAACTCGTAGGGTATTGGATATGGTTTCCATTTCAAAATATCACTCGATATGAAAAAGGAATCGAAACTGAGTCACATGGGTTGTCAGTTAACATACCAGTTTCAACAATCTGGCTATGTAAAAAATGACCCAGATTAAGTTTTAATTCATAGTTTTAAAAGCAACGAAGAGCGGTTCTACTTTCCCCAATAGCCACCTGCACCATATATTATTTTGAGTGTCAAATAGTATCGAAACATCAGTATCAATCCCGAACGCCTCGGTATTTTGGGCTAGACTTGCTACCAACTGTGAAAACGAAATTGTGTGATTTATTTTAATTAATAATTGATTATGTAATAGTTGAAATATAGTGATTGGAATTACCCACATTTGAATTTCTGTTGCTCTTGCTATCACATACCTATATTCTGAAAGGCAAATTGTTATTTCTTTGGAATCTTAATAAAAAGACTGCATTCCTCTTTAAATTATTCTTTTAAAATATCTTCAAAAGTTATATCTTATTAGATAAAATATAGATTTCAGTACATATATACTTCACTTTTTAATTAATACTAAATTTTGGAAAGGTATCGATGTGAAGATGTGGTGACTGGCGGCCATATCATTTATAATATCTGCCATAAATTTGTGCATAATATGAAATTATGAGCATCTTTGAGCCTTGTTCTTTGTTCTCACCATTTGCCTTTCAAGATCTTGAACTCAGCCTGACGCAGTGTTCTTTTGCGCATTTATATCACTTGCATACTTAACAGACTAACATATATTTTTTCGTCATCACATCAGCTATCAATTATAATATCCTAAATATTTATTTTTAAATTTATCATGAATTTCCATGAAGCATCTTCGTTCCGAGATTTTGCAGAATACGTGTACCAAACCTGGAGCACCATCTAAAACATCAGATTTATTTTCATCACAAATCTAGGGACCTGGAATCGGATCCAAGTTTCCTAGACTACACGCATATATATTAACATCTTTACATTCTTATCATTTAAAAAACTGATTTATTTGAAGTACGCTTTCCACTGGCACTAGTCATCAAGTTATAGCAAGCAAGACAAAGGGCGGATAAGAGGATATCGAAAACATCACATTTATCTTATTTAATTTATCTTTGTTTCAGTAAAATAGCCTCTAAATACTTCATTTTATGGTGGATTATAGAAAAACAGTTGTGTTTGTCTTAACTAAAAAATAAAATAAATTTTAGTGTTTGTCCTTATCATTTTTTGTATAGATCTGTATTTACATTGTAATTTTTTAAGAAGTCAATGGACGTTTAAAATGAATTTCTCCAATTTTAAAGTACATTTGTAAAGTACAGTTACACATACAGTGTATAATATGTCTATATAAAGTATGAAAAAAATGTATCTGATACGCCAATTATTTTTTGAACATATTTTCTTTATCATTTTTTTCACATTTTATATAAAACGGCTAATGCCTCTGTCCATTCGCTTTTCAGATATGCTTTACGGTTTTTTTATTATAACATCATGATAAATAATAGCCAGTAAGAATTTTCAAATTGAGTAATTAGTTAAATGAGAACATATAGTATGTCAAAATCCATAAAATTTTATCAAATACTAATGTATACTTAATATATTAAATTTACAGGGTGTCCCAAAAACATTGACCTCGGCTTCTATTCCTTAAATACTGATCTTAGACGAATATAATAAATTACAAATTTGCGTAAAAAAGGGTACAGGATTTTATGAAATCGATAAAAATTTTCAGGGGATTAAATTTAAAGAAATACAAAATTTAAATTTTTATACGGTCCCCGTACAAAACCATTTCCAATATATAAAATTTGCCCCATACACTGATAAGGTGATGTACAAAATTTCAGCATTTTATCATAAAAAGTCCCAGAGACATGTTGAAACAAAATTGGTGAGGGATTAATCACAAATTATAATGTAAATGCTTAAAGCAAGAGTGCAAATGACGCAAAGCAGAAATGCCCTACAGGTAAATAATATCTGCCTCTTATCTTTAATGGATCTTTGGCACGGATGGAAAACATTTTGAACAAGTTTTGTAATTTTTGTGTAAAGTTATTATTTGTACACTGTGTAGATACTTTTGTACCAATAAATAGCAAAATTATTATTTATTTATGTAATCTTTTGTTTCTTTCATAATTTGTGTATGATCCCTGAAACGCGATCTGCCGACATGATTTTTCCCCTCTGAAAATCCATATAGATGCATCGAAATGTAGTTTTGTCTTTTCATACCTGTGGTACAGCATTTTTGTCTTCTTATACCTGTGGGACTTTTATGATAAAATGCTGAAACTTTTAACATCACCTTTTAACATCACCACATATGGGCAGATTTTACTCATTGGAAATGTTTTTGCACGGGGGTCGTATGAAAATTTAAATATTGTATTTTTTAAAATGTAATACCCTTAAAAATGTTAATCGATTTCATAAAATTCTGTACCTTCTTTTACGGAAATTTGTAATTTATTATATATGTCTAAGATTAGTATTTAAGGAATAAAATCTGAGGTCAATGTTTTTGGGATACCCTTTATATAATCTTAAAAATCCACACTAACTTTCATTCAACAAATTATTATATATAATTGCAGCAAGTTTCATGTAATATATAGAACACGATATCACAAAACCTCATTTTGATAAAACTATCTATAAATGTAAGAACCTTACATATTCATTTATAAACAAAATTTTAACTTGTTTGCATTTCAAAACATATCAGAACCCAATAAATTTTGCCGAGAACTTACACCCTATAAAATATTTTACTATATAAAATATACAAAATTCTAGATTTCGGTTATAATTTGACTATTTGAACGTCCACGGTCTTATTAATATATTAAGAATGCTTTTACAATTGCATGTATTCTCGAAAAAATTAAAACACATGGTTTGAATTTTAAATTTTATTTAAATATGTATTTTTATTCAAGAGTAATGGAAATATTTAAAAGCAATCATCTAAATATGGATATTTGCCCTTGATTATTTTTAACGAATTTAAGTAATTTGATAAACGTATTTGAACGATATTTATACAAATGGTTTTCCATGCACTCAATATGAAAAAATCTGATGTGGGCAGCACATGACTTTCCCTGCAGACTTATATTCACGTTCTATTTATTTAAATTAAATTTAATTCACTTTTAATTCGATTTTCGTTCTCATTTGAAAACTGGACTTATTTTCAAAAATGGTGTAGGAAAAATATGAAAAACTAAAATATCTCGAGAACGGCTAGTCCTAGTGTAATGGGGTTGGTCTTTTTCTTTTCTTCACTAAATATTACGTATTAAACAAGTATTTAATGGCTATATTTGAGCATACGTAGTTCTTAAGTTTAGATTTTGATGATTTTTGCGGGCCATTTTGCAAAAAAAGGCAGTTTATTGTTTTTTGAATTATATCAAAATCTAATCAGCACCAGGGTGGCCTACAAGCGACTTATCTACCAAATTTTGTGAAATTCGGTCCATTAGTTTTTCAGTTAGAGTGGATACAAGCTTTTGCGGGCCATTTCGCCAAAAAAGGCGGGTTCTTTTAACCCGAGTCGTACCCAAAACTAATCAGCACCAGATTCGTGCACAAGTGACTTACCTACCAAATTTTATGAAATTCGGTCAATTAATTTTTTAATTAGAGTGGATACAAAATCTGCACAGACAGACAGCCACACAGACAGACACACAGACACACACACAGACGTCACGCTAAAAATAGTTTTTTCGTATTCTAGAGGTCTCGGAACGTGTAGATCCGTCGAAAACTCGAGTTGCGATTTTCGACATGATTCCAATACTTTCCCTATACATTACCATGTATTGCAGGGAAAGTAAAAAAAAAGCATATAAATGATTATAAGCAAAATTATGCCTTTGCCTAAAATTTATTTAGAATTCAGTTTAGACCATAGATTATCACATTTTACGAATACTCTCAATTTTATTTTTCAAAAATAATATTTTATAAATATTTATGTAAATTAAGTTCTATAGTAATCTGCTTAAACAATGTCATGTTTTCAAATATTGACACATACCAGAGGATGGAGGCCAACGGCCGTACCGTGCTGAAAACACCGGTTCTCGTTAGATCACCGAAGTCAAGCAGCATCGGACGCGGTTAGTACTTGGTGGGTGACCACCTCGGAACACCGCGTGCTGTTGGCCATCTCGGGTGCGGTATCCCCGTGGTTTGCGCGCTAGATTTGCACGCTACCACAAATGCCGCCGTGTTCATGCGGAGTACGATCCCGTTAAACATGTGGGTCCGTAAGCCCTTCCGAAAGGTTGGTGGTAGGGGAAGGAGGGTACGGTCCCTGTGGATGCCTCCCCCACTGGGTTCCGGTCTACATTGGGTGGCACTTCCCGGCCGTCCAAACAGTTACCTTACACCTTTCTGGTAGGACGGACGGTCTGGGTCTCAACAACAACAACACCTTCTGGTAGCCGGTCACACATTAAGCTGCCGTAAGCCTTAGGGTTGGTCGTGTGGGCTGGGTCTAATACACCTTACCTTACACCTTTCTGGTAGGTCGGACGGTCTGGGTCTCAACAACAACAACATACCAGAGAATGAAGCATTTTTGCTGAGTATTCCTCAAAAAAATACATGTAATTGGTTTAAATGGACATTACTATACTAGCCATTTCACAATGGCTTCGCGCGTTCACAATGGCTATTGGTCATTAAATGTGACACTTACGTACGTAATCAAAAGTGTGGATAATCACTTTCAAGGGATGTCAAAATGTGTGTTTATTATTTCTGACAGGCTGAGTTGTATGAGATTTTTAAATCCCTTTGTATTGTCACCACTAATTCATATTTCTGAAATTTTAGATCTTTCCCCCCTTGGTCTCGGAGTTGAAGCAGATGGAAAGGCATCAGAGCAAGGTACTAGTTAGAGTGGTAGTGCTCCATTACGTCACCTCCTCACCTAGAGCTCCTCTACTACAGGCTGACTTATCAAGCATACTGAAGCCCATAGGATTCCATACTATAGTTTCTGAAATTATAAAATAAGTGTTTATATAAAAAAGAAGTTTCAATTAGAATATAGTAGAACTTAACTCGCACGAGTGTGCTCCAGTACCGGGTATCCAATTATTTATTAGCCATTGTTTTCTTCTTTCTTCGTTTCTAGGAAAGCGAAATAGCCTAAAACCCTTTCTAGAATGATTAGAGCAGTTCGGTGCAGAACAACCACCCATAATTATTTCAATTATACTTCCTAAAGTGATAATACGAATAGAGCTAATGTTAATGGATTGCGCATCTAGCTATGGTGGACTTCAATATGCTTGATGAGTCAGCTCGTATATAGAGGAGCCTTATCCTCACCCATTCACTCAGTACATTTCCATTGCTCAGTGCATATCCCCTCACCTATTCACTCAGTGCATATACACTCATCCATTCACTCAGTGCATATCCCCTCACCCATTCACTCAGTGCATATACACTCATCCATTCACTCAGTGCATATCCCCTCACCCATTCACTCAGTGCATATACACTCATCCATTCACTCAGTGCATATCCCCTCACCCATTCACTCAGTGCATATACACTCATCCATTCACTCAGTGCATATACACTCATCCATTCACTCAGTGCATATACACTCATCCATTCACTCAGTGCATATCCCCTCACCCATTCACTCAGTGCATATACACTCATCCATTCACTCAGTGCATATACCCTCACCCATTCACTCAGTGCATATACACTCATCCATTCACTCAGTGCATATCCCCTCACCCATTCACTCAGTGCATATACACTCATCCATTCACTCAGTGCATATACACTCATCCATTCACTCAGTGCATATCCCCTCACCCATTCACTCAGTGCATATACACTCATCCATTCACTCAGTGCATATCCCCTCACCCATTCACTCAGTGCATATACACTCATCCATTCACTCAGTGCATATCCCCTCACCCATTCACTCAGTGCATATACACTCATCCATTCACCCAGTGCATATACACTCATCCATTCACTCAGTGCATATACACTCATCCATTCACTCAGTGCATATCCCCTCACCCATTCACTCAGTGCATATACACTCATCCATTCACTCAGTGCATATCCCCTCACCCATTCACTCAGTGCATATACACTCATCCATTCACTCAGTGCATATCCCCTCACCCATTCACTCAGTGCATATACACTCATCCATTCACTCAGTGCATATACACTCATCCATTCACTCAGTGCATATACACTCATCCATTCACTCAGTGCATATCCCCTCACCCATTCACTCAGTGCATATACACTCATCCATTCACTCAGTGCATATACCCTCACCCATTTACTTAGTGCATGTCCATTGCTCAGTGCATATACCCTCACCCATTCACTCAGTGCACATACTTTCACCCATTCACTCAGTGCACATACCCTCACCCATTTACTCAGTGCATGTCCATTGCTTAATGCATAGCCCCTCACTTATTCACTCAGAGCATCCATGCATTTAGTTCAGTGCATATTATTAAGATACCGTCGTGTTCAAGTGTGATAAAATACAGAACGCCATTTTATAGACTATTTTTAGCTGCTATGTGTTTCGAAGTCTATGATCGTAAATAATAATTCGAATCAAAAGTCCTTCGTGAGAAATGACTGAAACCCTTTTTTGTGGCACTTACGAGATGAAAGTCCTATCGATTTCGTGTTCGATTTTCTTTAAATTTTGGAAACAAAACTGATTTCGGATTCAATAAAAATATATACTTTAGATGCTATACATAGAGTTTTAAAATTTTAAAAGCGATGCCGCAAAGGGAAACAAAACTATACATTTTCTGTAAGTTCATTTTGTGTAATTGCGCACTTGTGCGCGACCAAGTGTATCCAATAACAAAACTTAGTTTCGTAAAATGTGAGAAGGAAACTTTCCCTTGCGATTGCTTGCTTTATTTTGGGGTGAATGAACAAATGTCTTTAAAAACCTCATTTTATAATGAATTTTAGTAAAGGGAAAATACTTTAATTTGTGTTATATGGAAATTAGACACCGTTGCAAAAATTGAGTAGAGTTTTATATCCACTGTAGAGAGGCATATTGCCATTAATATACTAAGGGAGATATTTACGGCAGACGAATACACCCCTGTTTGCCGTGTTTCATAACACCCATGTAAGAAATATAGAACAAACCAAATTTTCACGAGCAATAAACATACGTTATTAAAAAGTATTTGGCGTTGACCTGCCGTATATGTGCGTAATATTTCTTGTTTGTATGCACGATCTTGTTTGCATGCACTTTCTTGAACGATTTAAGCTATAATTAGTTGAAGACGATTTGTGAATTATGTTTTATTTTATTTTTCATCAGGAAGTATACAATTGTTTCACACATTACGTATCTTGGATATTTCTATTCTTACGTTTTGGTTCATTTTAGCTAATTACATTTATGAAATAGGTTTAGGTTTATTTGAGATATTTTATTGCGGAATTTAAAAGACAAACTATTCCTTGGGATTGTTTGTTTTACAGTGTAGTGAATGAACATATCCTTTCAAATACATCATTTTATGAAGAATTTTAATGATAATTTTAAATTTTCATGAGAATTTTATGGATAATTTTAAACACTTTTATTTTTTTCACTCTTTTATTCAAAACGATTTTATGTGATAGTTTAAGACGATTTTTTAAAATATTGTTTTATTTTATTTTGCGTCAAAAAGTATATAAATATTTTGCACACATTTTAGTTTGAATATATCGATTATTATGCTTTAAATTATTAACTTTATAACATAGGTTTAGTATTAAAAAACGTACTACTCAATAAACTCCAGTTTTGCTTTTAAGTGAAATATTAAAATTGAAAAAAAAAATTAGATTTGTTAAGGTTTTAAATGTCTGTTTGCATTTAGATTTTAAACAGTTTAAAATTTTAACGAATACTCGTATATGATGCATATAACAATGATCATATCCCTCGGCTAATCTTCAGAAGTAAGATATATCAGTATAAAATTTGTATTCGAAAAATATAAGAACAAGCTTGTTTTGCAATAAAGTTTCGCTTTAAAAAAATATTCTGTAACGCTTGACGGATTTTGCCTAAAACTGTTTTACTTTGCATTTCCTTCAAATCAAATTACATATCAAGCAAATGTATTATTATTAATATATAATTTGTCTGTAAGTTTGTATTATTATTACTTTGAGGTGATACAATTTACAAACTTTATTTGAGGAGTTATTTACTATTTTATAAACTTTTGTACATTCCGTCTGAAGGAACTGCATACCTTCTGAAGGATCAATCTATCTTCATTCCGTCTGAAGGACTGCATACCTTCAATTTAGTCTACAAAGGATCTAAAACATGCTATCATGCTGCAAATTAAATAATTGACGGTAGATCAAACACTTAACAATTTCAACAAATTAATCATATTTAATTATATTAATTAACTACCAAATATTATAATTATACATTGTTGTTGATTGTTCATTAAACAAATCAGGCTATCTCACTCACAAAATAGTTCTTACTAAAATAAATATATTATGAGGAGGTTATTTATAGTGTCATGACATACATATACCTGACATCATTCATTTTTGAAGGAGTTTGATTGCATTAGTTTTTCATTCATGGATTAGATTTGGCATTAATTAAAAATAAGTACAGTACCTTAACTCAGTAATTATTGGTTACCAACCTCACATAAAGGAAATAGGCTGTTATTAGGCTTAGCGCTCGAAGTCCTTGGCATTGTACGATTTCTTGTCAGGCTATAATGCCCATCATTTTAGCAAAATCGCTGCAAGCAACCATCTCCAAAACGACTCTTATTGAATACCATCTTCCCCAATCTGACTGTAATTAGGAATATGTAACGATCTTTTTTGAGTAACTTATTATTTTCTTTTTCAAATTTTTCAAATCTATGGTGCATTTTGCCCGTTCCATTAGTACTTAAGACACGACATGATATATTGGTCTGCTGGTATATTGCATTCAAACAGATGAATAATTCGTCTTTCTTGAAATTATTGGCCCTACTAATACTAGTCTGACTATGGTATTATTCTGTCTTTTCACTGCATTTTCCGTTTTCCTATCGACATTATTTTAATTATTCACATAACAATGCTACACTTTCTCTCATTTCATCATACACATTCCATACTTTTCAATATTTTTGCTTGACGACGCGGTGGTCGAACGGCCAAGACGAGCGCTTCCAAGCGATCGTTCGGCCGCCGCGTTGTGGGTTCGAGTCCCATGTAAGGCATGAATGTTGTGTTGTTGGGTTCAGTGTGTTTCGCCCCCCCCCCTCTGGTGAGCCTGGGGCAACGTCCTAAGACGGCTAAATGGTTCACGTTTCTGGCCGACATATAGGCGAATGATGAAAGTCAAGTGCCTGGCCATTTGATTATATATATATATATATATATTTATATATATATATATATATGTATATATATATGTATATATATATATATATATATACATATATATATATATATATATATATATATATATATATATATATACATATATATATATATATATATATATATATATATATATATATATATATATATATATATATATATATATATATATATATATATATATATATATATATGTTTGCTTTTAGCCACTAGCAACATGATTTAGTATTGAATAAAGTTACATATCCTTCATAACAATTTATTTAAAAGAACTAAATATAAATATTCACTAAATTGTTATTCTCTGATTTATGTGCCGGTTAGACTACGTCAAATAGACCTCCTGCCTATAGTCCTAACATACACACTGATTTAATAGTTTTACAAAAATTCCTACTCATGTCACAACATATATCACATTCCTCAAAATTCAATATTTTTTCTTAAAAAAAGATTACGCGTGGATTTTCGTAGCTGTTATTTTATTTTATATTGCATTTTTAGCTAAAATGTTACCCACATTTTTACATTGGAACCATAAATAAGAAATACATGCGGTATCTATGTATATTAATTAAATGTTCGTTCAAGTGAAACATATGAGAAAATGTGAGATATGCTGAGAAATAACTTTTATTGTAAAATAGGTCTTGCAAAGTAATGTAAAATATATAGTAGAAAAACATTTTATAAATACGGAAGAAAAATAATGTAAATAAAAAATGGAGTTTTAGATTTCGAAGAAGTCTTTCAATGCTTTCAAAATTTATCGTCTTTTTGTGTGAGAAACCAATATTTTTATTATTTTTAAAATTAGATGACATAACTTCTAAGTGTGTTACATTAAATTGTTGCAACTCCTTCAAAAATATTTTAAAAGAAAGAAATGATAAAACACATAATTAAACAAATTATTAAATATGTTGTCAAGCCAGCAGGCAGTAGCATGAAACTAGAAATAGAAGACTTAACTTTAAATATGACTAGCAGTATACTCGTTCTTCGTACGGAATATATAATATAAAGAAATTTAACTTTTACAATTATGCGTAAATTCCAATAGTTTTCTAAATGACTTTGTTATTCAAAATATTCTATTAAAATATTTAATTCAATTCTTCTAAAATATGTATAAAAATCTATGGACTCGATATACAAAATTATCTTCACAGGCAGATCTGAAGAATAAAACATTCTGGTCCAGTTTGTAAACAAATTTAGATAAAAATATTTTTTGGAATTCCCACAAAACGGCAGAGATTATCTATGAAAGCGTACTTAATTATGCAAAATATTGAATTTCCATCGATTCAGTGTCATTTTAATGAATTTAGCGTAATTTTATCAATTTAGAGACATTTTCGTCAATTTAGCGACATTTTAAAAAATCGTAGCTCTGAATTTGCAGATCTGAAGATAACATCCTGATCCCGTTTGTATATACTAAATAAAAGCACTAAAATTATATTAGAAGATATACCCGTTCTATTCTTTTTCTGTTTCAACAATCGGATAAATTAATTTATTGGTTAAACACAATATATGAGTTTAGTAGCTAAACACAATATAAAAGCTTAAAAACTTTTTGCCAAAATAAATGAAAGTGATGTACGCAATCCGCTGTTAATGTAATAAAAAGAAAAATCAAACCGTTCTTTTCTAAAATATATTTTTATATCCATTTATATATTATTCAAATCGAAAAAATAATAATTAAAATTAACAGACAGATTTCATTTATATGCGTTTCTGAGCAACATTTTTCGTTTTTCATACTTTTTCGTTTGGATAAACAACTGAATTAGAGAGAAGAACTCCCAGAAAAAGTTTCGTTTTCCATTAGCATCTGAACAACCCCTGGTCTTAGAAACTCAAAATTTGGACTAAATTTATAGGGGCTATTTCAAGGCTATCCACGAAATTTCATTAACTTCGGTTTAGCCGTTCTCCCGTGATGATGAGCCAAACAAAAGTTTTGTTTTTTTATAATATCTCGAGAACCACTGTTTGTAGAAACTCAAAACGTGGACTGAATTTTATTGGGGTTATTTCCAGGCTACACATAAAATTTAATCAAATTCAGTTTAGCCGTTCTCCGATGATGATGGGACACACAGACAGACAGACCGATCTTCAATTTTATTTATAAAGACTAGCAGCATACCCGTTCTTTGTACGGATTATATAATGTAAAGAAACATAAAATTCACAATCATGTGCAAATTCCTATAGTATACTAAATGACATTTTTAATCGAAATATTCTGTTAAAATATTTAATACATTGCTACTAAATATAAGTTTAAAAATATCTGTTTCTCGCTATGCAAAATTATCTTCACGGGCAAATTTCGAATAAAACATCCTGGTCTCTTTTGTAAGCAAATTTACAAAAAAAATAATTTAAATCAATATATGCAACATGAAAGTATTAAAATTGTATGAGACACGTACAACTTATATAAGCGAATATTAGAAGATATAATCTGTATTAGTACTAATATCTCGGGAACAACTGGTCGTAGAAACTTCAAACATGGACTAAATTTTAAGTGGGGCTATTTCCAGGCTACATAGAAAATTTCATCAAATTCGTTTCAGTTGTTCTCCCGTGATGATGGGACAAACAGACAGACAGACATATTTTCAATTTTATTTATATGCATATCACCTATGAGGCTCATGTACAAGTACATAATTCCGTCACTGATTACACTTTTTCAAGAATCTCAAAATGTCTAGTGTCGTGTCCGAAAAACTATCAACGTACCTACGCGGTGTATGAACACGATAAATCTGTGGGGGCCGAAAGTTCTTCCGAGAGGTGTTGGATTACTGGGCATATGATACCAGCCCTGTGGCTGCCATACCCACTGGATTCCTGGTTAAATGGACTGGTTTAAGGGGTGTAGAAGACCCAGACCGTCCGACTCGTCCAGAGGACTAAGAGCAACTATTTGGACGGCCGGGGGTTTAAGGGGTGTGATGTGATTCAAAATTTATGCTGAACCCGAGAAAAATGGTTAACATAAAATTAATTCCGATCTTGTCAACTTTATAGTCAAATGACTTTATAATCAAGTATCTGGCCTTTGAAAAAATAATTGATAATTTTGTACACTCTGCATCTGCATTTCAGCTTCGGAATTTGTCAATTCATCTTAAAATACAAATGTATTTTTACTTTCCCTGCTATACATGGTAATGTATAGGGAAAGTATTGGAATCATGTCGAAAATCGCAACTCGAGTTTTCGACGGATCTACAGGTTTCAAGACCTCTAGAATACGAAAAAACCATTTTTAGCGTGACGTCTGTGTGTGTGTCTGTGTGTCTGTCTGTCTGTGTCTCTATCTGTGCCGATTTTGTATCCACTCTAACTAAAAAACTCTAATTGATCGAATTTCATAACATTTGATAGGTAAGTCACTTGTGGGCGAATCTGGTGCTGATATGTTTTGGGTACGGTTCGGGATAAAAGAACAAGCCTTTTTTTTTGTGAAATGGCCCGCAAAAGTTTTTATCCATTCTAGCTAAAAAACTAATGGGCCTAATTTCACAAAATTCGGTAGATAAATCACTTATGGGACACCCTGGTGCTGATTAGATTTTGGTACGATTCGAAAGAAAATAACCTGCCTGTTTTTGCAGAATGGCCGGCAAAAGTCGCCAAAATCTAAACTAAAAAACTACGTATGCTCAAATATATCCATTAAATGCTTTTTAATACGTACGTTTTAACGAAGAAAAGAATAAGACCAACCCCATTACATTAGGACTAGCCGTTCTCGAGATATTTTCGTTTTTTAGTATTTTCTCTACTCCACCTTGGAAAATAAGTCCAGTTATCAAATGAGAACGAAAATTGAATTAAAAGTGAATTAAATTTAATTAAAATAAATGGAACGTGAATATAAGTCTGCAGAGAAAGTCATGTGCTGCCCACATCAGATATTTTAAGTTGAAATGTGTGTGTCTTTTAATAAATCATTTATTTTCCTCTATAACTGTTTTGTGATAATGTTAAAACAGCTGGTTAAAATAATCTCAATCATTAATGAAATTGCAATGACTTCATACAAATATATAAGTAATCTAGTTGTTTTCTTAGAATCCGAGCGACATCTTTGAAATTTAATATATATTCCTTCCACGAATTTCTCTGAAACGAAAAGGATATTTAAATGTCTAGGGTGAAACAGTGGTTGTGGGATTTCCCTGTTCTTTGCATTTTATCCCTCTGTAAACAAATACATATCCGAACGTGCACCTTAAGTAAACAAATTGTTTTTGTCAATGGACACCTGATGCTGGATAATAGAAACCAAAATTATATTCTTGTTTTCTGGCTTGTATTCTTGTTTTCTGGATTGCTTTAGGAACGTGACTTAGTGTTTGGTTATTCTAGGTAACTCTTTAGTTATTTTGATCATTGGTTTATTAATATCAACATGAAGCATTTGTTATTTTATGTAATTCATTATTATATTTTTGTGTAATTTACAATTCTCTTGGGTTTGGAACTCCGTTTGTCGGGTTTATGCTTCCAGATTGAGAATTTTGTTCGTAAATTGGTTTGGGGATGTCCGACGTTAGGTTTCTCTAGGGGTTGTTTATTCGTAGATCTTTAAGTGTATTTTTCGTTTATCTAAAATTCAGTTAGTTGATGTACCTGGATTGATTCAATTGCTGTATTTTACCTTCAGCGAAATTGATTTATAGTTTTTTCTATGACGGTTTTGTTGTTAATGTGTCGTTACTGCTTGGTATTATGTCTGGTAATTTTTTGTTGTTTTGACTTGGATTTTACTTGTTAAATTTTGTTTTAATATAATTGAGATTATTTGTTTTGTTTGTACTTTATGCGTCCAGGTTTGGAAGATTTAATTGGTGTTTTATTAATTGATTTAGTTTGGGGGATATACTCAATTGTGGTCATTTATTCTATTGTTCTCATTTAATACGTAGTTTTCTATGCTTTGCTTTTCCTTGAAATTAATGACTAGTATCATTGGATTATTGCTTATGGATCTTTAACTTGGCTTTTGGTTATCGTATTTGACTTCTTATTTTTGTTCTTAAGTTTGGTTCGTTTGTTGTACTTTAAATTTCCCTGCAATACTTGGTAATATATAGGGAAAGTATTGGAATCGTGTCAAAAATCGCATCTCGAGTTATCGACCGATTAGGTAGGACGTTTTGTGACCTCTAGAACACGAAAAAACATTTTACAGTGACGTATGTGTGTGTGTCTGTGTATCTATGTGTCTATCTGTCTGTGTGTCTGTCTGTGCAATGTATGTATTCACTCTAACTGGAAAACCAATTGACCGAATTTCCTAAAATTTTGTAGGTAAGTCACTTGTGGGTGACTCTGGTGCTAATTAGATTTTGCATTTCGGAAAAAAAGAACCTACTTTTTTTTGCGATATGTCCCGCAAAAATTGCCTTTATCCACTCTAGCTGAAAATATAATAGACCAAATTTCACAAAATTTGGTTGATAAGTCACTTGTGGGTTACCCTGGAGCTGATTATATTTTGGTAAGATTCAGTTAAAAAGAAACTGCATTATTTTACGAAATGGCCCGCAAAAATCGTTAATATATAAATTTAAAACTACGCACGCCCAAGTATCAATTAAATGCTTATTTTATATATAATTCTGGACGATGAAAATAATAAGATCAACCCCATTACTCAAAGACTAGCTGTTCTCGAGATATTTTAATTTTTTCGCATTTTCGACAGGCCACCTTCAAAAATAAGTTCAGTTGTCAACTGAAAATTAAAAGTGAATTAAAAGTGTAAATTTAGTGTAATTTTAAATAATTACAAGTGTTATTTAGTGCAATTAAAATCAATTTAATGAATTAGTAATGAAATAAATAGAAATTTAATTTGTAGCTAAAGTCATGTGCTGGTCACATCAGCTTTTTATTTATCGGAGAATTTTCTTTTCGCGATTAATGTTGTTATATTTTTGTGGTGGCTTTATCTTATTATTGGCTTCAATTGTTCATTTTTGGTTTTTTCCAACTTTCCAGTTGTTAAAGTTTTGTTTTGGTTTTACATTATTTATTTATTTTTTAAATGTTTGGACTTTTGTATCCTTGACTTAGATTTTTGTTATCGCACTGTGTAGTTTTATTAGGCGATAGGATAGTCTACGTTTGACTGAATTTGTATGGGTTTGATCGTTTATTTTGTGCTCTGTTTGGCTTGGCGTTTGGTTTTTAAATTGATTGTTGATGTATTTTGTCCTGGTTCTGGGTGCTTATTGTTTGCCCTTTCCTAAGGTTTGATTGATGGATTGGGCGTTTATAAATATTCTGTTGTTTTACTTTTAAAAATTGGATTTGATTATTATGAGGTTCTGCTGGTGTTTTCTTACCTGCAGGCTTACCTTTGGTTCAATGGATTTTGCTGCTTTTGCGGTGGGAGACATTTTCTAAATATATTTTATAATATCTTGTTTTCAATTAGCTCTGCTAATTTTCTTTCTTCAGGCGTCTGTTTGTTCAATTCTGTCCAAAATTGCTTCTGACCATTATTTTGCTTTGATTGTCTGGTGTGCTGTAGAGGTTCGCCGTTCCTGTTTTGTGCTGGGGGGTCGACTTTTCCCGGCTGGGCATTAAGATACCTTGCGGCTAATTGGCAGGACGAAGAGTCTGGGCAGGACGCAGAGTCTGCGTTCTTGTGTGATTTGCGTCTTCTACTTTGACGTTATTCTGAGTTAGGACCACAGGTGATATATGGCTCCGGGAATGTTTCCTAAGGTGTAAAAAGTCGACTTGTAACCGGGAACTAGGGGTCGCCATCCCTCTAGGCCTTTTATATATGCCCTGTTGGTCTTTTTAACTTTATTCAAGTATTCACGTTCTTGCAATTTTTGACTTGTTATATATATATATATATATATATATATATATATATATATATAATTTATTTTTTGTCACAAAGAGTAATCGGTATCATTGATTTATCCTGTATGAGTATATGCTTTATTAACAGCAATCCATTGCATAACTAATTAGTATCATTTCCTAGCATACTAACATTATTGGTCTAGCAATCATCAGTTA
Organism: Amaurobius ferox; assembly: GCA_951213105.1. Classification (NCBI taxonomy): domain Eukaryota; kingdom Metazoa; phylum Arthropoda; class Arachnida; order Araneae; family Amaurobiidae; genus Amaurobius; species Amaurobius ferox. Next base: position 35,806,221 of record OX578144.1, on the reverse strand, counting down.
TGTTTTCCCATAGGAAATAATGTTACAAAAGTCCTAAATTTAGAATACATCGAGTTGCAATCATGAAAATAACTAACGTTTTTATATATTAATATATATTTTTGCACGCCACGCACCGCTCGATGCACGACTCAAAACATATCGTGTCTCAGATGAATGTGTCCGTGGTTTGTGCTAAATAAATATATTTGTCGTCAGGTATGTTTCTCACCATAGAAATAAGCTGATAAAAATTTCAGTAATTAAATTTAACATAACAAGCTTTATAAAAACAGAAATACAAAGAGATCGAAGGAAACACTAGTAAAATCTACATTTGTTTACTAATCACAGAAAATTGCCTCCAATGTGTTTGTAAAAGTTTTCTTTATATATGTAGTACACCTAAGTGCAAAAAAATTGCACTATGTAAAGGTGAGTTTAAAGATAAAAAAGTAAAACTTAACATTTTACTAAAGAGGTCTCAAGGCGATTTTATGCGCTTTATACTCATAAATAATCAAAAACATATATCATTGTCTTCTAAACAATGCAAGAAAAGAAAATCACGTAAAAGTGCAAAGTCGATCATTTTTAGTTTATTCTTTACCCTTGGTGCCTTATCCTTAAATTCCTTAAACCGCTAGGGGTAGAGATTTAAAATTTATTCTGCGAAATTTGAATAAAAACTCCATCCTCAAATACATATGAAAAATCCGTTTTTTACTAAGCAAACCCTTTCTTGAAAATCAAAATAAATCTCATTACACGAGCTTAAGTAAACATCGTGGTGATATTAAAATGTGTGTACTAACACAAAGATCTCATGACTCTCCATTGCTTATTTCTGGAAGCCTATGTAAACAAGTACATATCCAGGCAAAACACCTCAAGCGTATAGGGTTGTGCACCAGGTGCACTCTTTTTATTGCGATACCTGGCGCCCCGTAATGGAATCAAAGTTTCGTCGTTTTGCTTTTTTCCACTTTGCATACGAAAGATAAACGTTGGTCTCGGAGTATTTTTTGGATTGAATATATTTTAATATTAATTTTAATCATAAGATCAAAGATTTTTCTTGGAAAATGTTATTGATGTGAATAACATTTGTGTGAGTCGGTTAGCTTTAGTGGTTAAGGCATAGGAATCGCACTCGGAGAACAAAAGTTAAAATCCCGACTCTGCACAAACTATCTCAATGTTAACATGGGGTACTGACACCTTAAATCTGTGGGTCCTTCCTAGAGGTTGGTGGTAGGGTAAGTGACGGTTCCTGCTGGATGCCGCCGCCACTAGGTTCTGGTGTAAATTGGATGGCCTTGGTGCAGCCATCTAAACAAATACCTTCACTCCCGGATAGGTCGAGAGGTCTGCGTCGCAAACGAAAGAATAACATATGTGCTTAATGTATCTCTGGCAGCAATCGGATCATTACGAAGACTGTAAACACTTCGTTATCTCTGAACGTAAAATAAATGTTAACAATTTTCACTTGTTTGGACAGAAATATAGCACAGTTTTCAGTTTGTGAATTAATAAAATTGATGTCAACGGTTTAGTATTTTGAACATTATTTAAGGAAAACTTCAAAGATTTTTCCCCTGAGACTTTTAAAGAGAAATAGAGACCAGCGTGGCGTTTGGCATTAGCAGGCCTAAAATACTGATTTCGTGAACACATAGAAATGCGCACATATTTGCATACACCATGGGATACTCGTTGACGTCCTTGCTGTATTGAGATAGCCTTGATCTTGCTTTCAATCAGACACTGCTTGAACACTCTCGAGATGTTAACCGGATCTTTTGGTCCAATGATTTTGATGTAATTACTCTTATGAAAAGTTTTTCTTCAACTGTCACATATATTCTTCCTTTTGTAGTTGGGCTAACTTTTATGAACTCGGCTTCGGGGAAAAACGTCGTCCTTCAAGAGTCTCGAAACCTGATTGGTGATGCTAGCCCCATCAGTGCATATAGTTTATGGGTCTGTCTTGATTGGATGCAGAATTCCCTGGACGTTTCTGACGTTATTTCGTTGTGTTAGCCCTCAGCGAAGTTTGCGCCTCCCTAAAATTGCATCTGAATTCCATTTTCTTTTATTGGTCATAAACTAAAGTTTTCATTCAAATGCAAATTTTGTTATGCAGGTTTAATTATTTGTCTGGAATTATCGTCCACATGAGTCAAAGAATTAGAGTTTTATACACTGTGAACATAGATGTGTTCTATCATCACACGTTGCAATGTGAATCAACCTAAATTTAAAATCATTGGTCGAATTCAATTTAAAACAATATAGTTACATTAAAATTTCAATTTAAGAAATTATATATATTATGATACGTACATTCACCAATTTAAGAAGAAATTAGTTCTATTTTAATACCTAAGGGTACAATGTGAATGTCATGAGCAACAAAATGTTCAGCAGGAAATCCAGTTTATTAATCTGTAAATTGTTTTTACATTTTATAGTTTTTGAGGAATCGTCTTCTCAAGTTACTGATGCTTGAACATTTTCCGTTCTTCAAGTCTGCAATGCTCATATCTCAAAAACCAAAAATACTAGTTATAAAGCATATAAAGTAATTTTAGCACTTAGCACATATATAAGTATATATAATTTAATTTCTGATCGAATTCTCAATTTTTCAATAATAGCTCATTATAATTTCGATATTTTAACAATTTAACCTCTTTAAGTTTTCCAATGGGCGGGAAAGCTGTAAGATTGATGTCATGAGCGTTTCAGCTGAATATCTTTCTTCCTTGGCGAAGTACTGGTGCTCAAGCACAACATATTTCATTCTGTGTTAAAAACAATTAGGCAGGGAGTTGACTTGGGGTGTCTAAATGCTAGGTAATACTTCTAAATGTTATCTATCTCTCATTTTAATTGTTATTGACTAGTATACATAAGCAATAAAAGAACCAAATATGCTGCATAATTTCAAGAATTTTTCTTGTAATTGTTTTAATCAATTTCATATAAAATGTTATTATTAAAGCTAAAACGTTTGCTTTCTGGATTAATCAATCGTTTATGCTACAGGTCTATAGATTTTTATTTCATCTTTTGTAACGTTTCATTACCAGAAATTTTGTATATAAATACAGGGTTTATATAATAAAATTGACCGGAAAATTCTTCTAATCATCTCCTTGCTGTTTTAAATGACATTTTCAGAAATTCCGAAAAAACGTTGCCGGGCCAGTTTTATTTTGGCAAACCTGTATATATAAATACAGGGTTGACAAAATAAAACTGGCCAGAAAAAGTTTTCTCGTAATTTCTGAAAACGTCATCTAAACAACAAGGAGATAATCAGAAGACTTTTCTGGGCTAGTTTTATTTCATCAACCCTGTATTAACGTATTGTAATTCTCATAAAGCCGACTTCATAGATATTTAATTTATCCTTTCGAAAGAAAGTTGTATGTAAATCTCATGAGGTATCACCCATGGAAATTTTTAGGGTTGTATTATTTGGATATAATATGTGTTTCTAAAATAATCTCTAATGGATTACAATTATTTGTATTACGGTTAAACCGCGTAAGTTATAAGTGTGTGATTCCATTTATCTGATAGGATGTTCTCCAGACCATATTTACCTACGCTTTCTTTATTGTTATTTCCAATCAGATGAAGTATACATAATTGCCAACTATTAAGTTGAACCAAATTGGAATAGGTACTATATAATATTAAGCGCAGTATTTTTGTTTGTTTGTTCTTGAAGCATATACCATTTTAAGTTAACTATTATTTTTTTCTTTCATATCATATACTATCGATGGAAATTTGATTACATATTTACGAAATATTTATGTTGAAAGAAACGTCATCTTAAAAATGAAAATAAAACAAGCACGATTAATAACATGCACAAGTACTTTCAATCAGACAATCTGAGTTAAAATTGCAATACACCTTGCGGCAATTTAATTCTAAAGAGTCGTGTTTGCTGATAATTATTTTAACTAGAAAGTATTGTGGATATTTCATTTAACTGACTTGCTTATTTTATATATCCCCAGTTACACATCATGAAAAGAAATAAACATTGTATTAAAATCGTGGAAACATTTCTAATTAAACACTATTAATTACAACCCTTTGATTAAAAAAATGAAATGTTTTCCTTAAAAATGAGATTCCAATTAAGAAATATTTATATAGTCTCCTGAAAGACATCGATAAATTCTAAAAGGGAAATGAAATAAAAAATTATATTTTATTTTTAATGAACATGGTTCAAATAAATAAAATAAATGAAACATATAATTGCTTACCAAAGAAAAAACCTTATGTTTGCTATTGAAATTTCTTTTCTATGGTTGACATCATTCAAAATAAAGATATATCCACAAGTTACTTCTGAGAATTTCAAAAATAATTTATCATGCAGTTAATTCGTATTATTTTAAGAAATACCTCTGATACAGCAAGAATGTAATTTTAGCTTAGGCAATTTTGTTACAAAAAATGAGTATTAGTTCATTAGCGTAGATACTTAGGTATGGGTTTTTAAGTTTCGCCTTTAAGTTCAATAACTATTTTCCTAATACTGTAATCTTAATTATCTCCTGTTCAGCAGTATTAATAATTGATCATCATACCATTATTATCTGCCATGTGTACTCATACCTGATGAAATGTTTTGTAGTATGAATTTCTGGAATATGGTTCTCTGTATTAATATTAAAATTAGCATTTCTTTTTTCGTAGTCTAAAATCTGCAATTCAAAATTTGATCGTATCATATATTGTTTCAATTTCAAAATTTTACTCAACAAGAACGGGGACCAAACATGGATCACATGTCATGGATCATGCGTTCATGGATCATGACGTTCATCGATCACATATCATGGATCATGCATGGAATCAGGGATCATGCGTTTCCGTCTGGATTGTCGGCTTGCGGGTTGGAATCCCGCCAGCGGGCATGACTGTTGTCATGTCGAGGCCTAGTCAGACATCCGCCTTTCGGGGAACCTCTATGAAAATGAAGCAGCAAATCTCCTCCCCTTAGCCATGGGATACTCTGGGAAGGGGGGGGGGGCTTGTGGACGTGGTGCGTAGGCGCTCCTTTACCACGGGGGAATTTGTAACGAACGAACGAAATATATATGTTTGCACTAAATTATTTTTAGTACTGGATATAGTTATGCAGAAAAACATGAATAAACATGGAACATATTTATAACATACTTTCTTGACCAATATTTGGAAGAAGGAAAATAAATTATTGTGAGCATATCTATACTCTGTAAAATTAGTAGGCTTAGTATCTTTAAGTATTAATTTATAATGTAATAATAAATATCATCTTTCAATGTCCATTGCAATATACCAGAGTGTTTCACTATGATATAACACAAAATACCATGTAAAAGACCATTTTAGCTTATATTCTCGTATGTTTCGAAATCGATAATAGTAAAGAATAATTCGAAATCCTCCGTGAGAAACGACTTAAATCGAAACATTATTTTTTGGCACTTTCGAGATGAAATTCCTATCGATTTCGATTTTCATTTCTTAAATTTAGGAAACAAAACCCCATTTCGGATGCAATCAAAATATACTGTGGATGCTATATACACAGTCTCAACATTTTAAAAGGTGCATTACACTGTACAGAAATAAATTAAGGTATACGGTTGATGCCAGTTCATTTTTAGTATCTGGTGCATTCTGTAACAATATTATGTTTCCAAGAATGTTAGAAACGAGCAAAAAATTATTCCTCTGAGTCTGTGTACTTTACTTTGAGTTAAAAGAATACCCTCTACTTCTGATGCATTTTAGTGAGAGAAAAATACTTTTATTTCCTCTCACAGGGAGACAAAATACGGCAGTAAGAATTTTGTTTTATTTATGGAGGTGCTACTGTAGGTTATACAGGGTGATTTAAAAAAGATGTGTCAAACTTTACTAAGTGGTAAAACACACCACACCAAGCATTTTTCGTCATAGTTTTCCGGATCCTAAATGAAACGTAAAGGCGTTACATTGCCTTTACTCGTCGGGAAGTAGCCGCTCCAGAAGCATAAAAGCGTCATTCTGGTTGAAGGAGAAAATTACGTATACAAATTTCATCTGTGGCAGACGAAGAATCCTTATGCAAATTTTCGTAATACCGAATGTACGGCCTTGTCAGTTTGCAGGTCCGTAACGAGGTGGTCCCATAGTTTGGACCTATCTATGGCCCGATCTATCATGTCTTGACTTATTTTTGTGGGGGATATCTCAAGAGTATCGTCTATGGCACTCCTCTTGAACCTGAAGAGGAACTCGTGGCCAGAATTGTCACTGCTGCGGCCGAAGTGAACGACATGTCTTGTCGGTTCGAGATCCCTGCATCTTGTCGGTCGTCCATCCATCGTCATTGGAATACGTGCATCGAGCTTGGCGGTCGCTCTTTTGAGACATTACTGTAATTATAGTTTATTAAATGTCAACCTCTAAGCCATTCCTGTGTTTTCGCCTCAACTCATCGGTTTCACCATTGCGCCCACTGGCGCCTTTCGTTTCATGTCCGACCCCGTAATCTATAACACAAAATCTGATGTGGGCAGCACATGATTTTCCTTATATAATCAATGAATTTACAGCTTTTACAGTAAAAAAATAGATTATTTTTATAGTAGTTATTTATATTCTTTCCAAAGTCATTTTCATCAATGAGTAGTGATTGATTTAGCGTCATTTTTATCCATTTGGCGAGGTTTTCGTTAATTTAGCAACAGTTAAAAAAGTCGCCAAGTTGGTGACATTCCCCCAAATTCGTCGCCAAAATCTCGCCAAGCGTTATGGACGAAGAGATAAGTTATTCTTACAGCAGTAAATGACTATTGGCGTTCAAATACAAAAGTATTACTCAAAGTATATTTTTTCATGAATGGAATGAACTAGATCCACGAGAATAATGTCACCCAAAGTTATCGCATGGTATTACATATGAAAAGTGAACATGTTTCTCAATAGGAAATATTTTTTTTTAATTTTATACGACTTTTTGATATTTTGTTTAAAATGTGCAATATCTCGAGAACGGTTTATGTTAGCGTTCTAAAATTTATGTTAATCGTTTTCTAATGAAAAATTACATAAGAAATGTCTATTTACGTAACTTTATTAGGGATTTTGTTTTTTTGACAATTTTTTCAAAATTTCGCTCGAAAATTTAGGGGGGTTTTGAACACTCGATTGCGTATAAAAACAATAGACTTCCAGTGTTTACGGATTGTGATGTTTGTACCAAATTTTGTTCGAATCGGTCCATTCGTTCGTCAGTTATCATCTCCACAGACTCACTGACACACACACAAACACACACACACACACACAAACACACACACACACACACACTTTCACACACACACACAGACATCACTTCAAAAATGTTCGATTCGTGATCAGGGATGCTTGAAACGTGCTCTCCTGTCGAAAACTCGAATTCGAATTTTCGACTCCGTCACAATACTTTCCTTATACATTATGTATATAAGGAAAGTAAAAATGATTGGTTTGATTTGAACTTCCACGTCGTAAAATTTGGCCCATCGTTTTGGAATCACCCTGTATGTACACTGGCCTAGACGACGTAAGCCATGTTTTCTACTTTCTGTAACACTATGGAATTCAACATAAAATAAATTCTAATTTGCAAACAAATAAACATATTTGGTTAAAATAAAACTGATGTTAACCGTGTGTTTACGCGTCACATGTTGTTTCTAAACTTTTGTGTTTTACAATTTAAATTTTAATTAGATTAAGTTGATTTTAGTTCCCATTTTTGTTAATTTTTTTATCTCCGAAATGTATATTTTGCATTTATTATAAATTTCAACGTATGAATTATTATGTTTTATTTTAATGTAGAAAACTAATTTAACAAAATAAGATGTGGTCAACACATAACATCCATATATAATGACTTTACTTCGTTCACAGTGAAATAATGATGTACAAAATACGCTTCATAATATTTTAAACTTTGAATTGTAAACTAGCATTTGACATGTTCCTGGTTGACAATAAGCAAAACTATTCCGAAGTTCCAAATTAAATTATATTTATATTATACTATGTATATAGGGAAAGTACAAATGTCTTTAGTTTTAAACGTGTGCATATAATATATCTTAGTGTTGTTATTTTTTTGCAAATGGCATATTCAAAATTAAACATTTATTTTGTTTCTTTTAAAATTAAATTTTTAATATTTGTAAACTGTAATTTTTAAATTTAAATATATTATTTTTTTTAATGCAGAGCATAAATGGTTTAAAATATTAAAGAATTTGTTATGCATAACACAATTACACTATATCCCATTATGTAGTTTTGAAATGCTAACCATAAAAAGTTATGAAATTAAATTTAACACTATGATAATTATATGACAAAACATTTTGTTAGAAATATTGATTATAAAATATTCTAAAGGTATTGATTTAATTTTGTCTTAAATTACATTTTTTACACATCCTTCCTACCAAATTATATAGTGGCCAAATATATATAGGAACCGAATTTTTATTCTATCATTTATGGTTAGTTGGACTTCGTCTTATATCAAATGAACGTTCTGTCTAAAATCCTAACGTATGCAGCGATTTATTCGTCTTACAAAAATTTATGCTCCTGACATAAAATAAATCACATTTCTCAGCGTTCAATATTTTTTCTCTAAAATGACTTATATTTGGTTCTTTGTTGATGCTAGATTTTTGCATTTCCAGTTCAAATGTCATACAAATGTTTGCATTGGATAAAAAATATGTAATGTATGGTCAATACGTCAATTTACGAAATGTTCCATCCGGTTAAAAATATGGAAAATTAAGTAGGATTTGGTTATATACTGCTTCTCAGATAGAGGCATAACCTTCTACCGCACTTTCTAACAAATTTGTAACAATCGTATGACATCAGATGTCTCCAACATGAGATTTTCATTATAAAAATAATTATTTTTTAGCATATAACAAATAATTATCATAAGGAAGAATTGAGCAATGTATTTAAGCATAAACATAATGATAATGCGGCTGTATCGGAGATATGCCGGAGCCCCTTCGTCACTATATGACATCCAACAGACCCAAAGACTTCCATGTTCAGAAAAATGTCTGTAATTTAGTTAATGACTCATCCAATACTTCACTTTGTCAAAGGCCTATTAAAGTGTCCTATAAATTTATGGACACGTTAAATATATGGGTTTATAAGTCCTTCCGATGGGTTGGTGGTATGGGAAGGAGAGTACGGTGTCTGTGATGCCGCCCCACTGAGTACCGGTTTAAATTGAGTGGCACTGCTCAGGTCGTATAAACAGATACCTTACATCGTCAGGTGGATAAGGCGCTCTGGGTCGAAGAAGTGGAAGGACTTTATCATTCAAATCATTTTATTTCTGAGACGCGGCGTCAACTTAGCCTCACAGGACGCGTTGCAATGGCCCTCATAGTATCGGCCATTTAACGAAACATAATGGTGCCAGATTTCCAACTCTCCTCCCTCCCAGATGTGGAGCTGATGTGGTCCTTACAAAACCACTTTTGACTTTTGACGACTTACGGATGACAGGCAAAATCTAAGAGTCGGAATTTCGATTCCCCGTTAGAAGTGGCAAAAAGGAAGACGCCGTGAAGTCATTCAAAACTTTCCTGATGTCTATCACTTAAACCTTCTGAAACTTGGCACACTTGTAGCATCGACTACGAGATGGCATATGATCCAATTATTTATTAAGACGAATACTTTTAACGGTAAGTGACCAACAGTTGAAAAACATAAAACCCGATAAAAACAATTAAGTTAATTTTTAAGCGTGTTAGTTTCTATGGCTTTTTCAGTCATAAATGATAGTTTATATATTCTTATGAAGATTCGTTTTTCTATTATACGTTTTATTTTCTAAAATTATAAAAAACTGAATATTAGTTATTTTTAAAGAGCCGCGATGAACTAATAATAATGTGGTACGGCCTGTATTGCGTGACTACTCAGTGTGTCGGCTTGACCAAGCAATGCAGTTAATGCACATGTCTGTGGTAGAGAATGTATTGCCTTGCAATCACCACTACTTCGGTTTCAAGTTTAGAACTTCGAGTTGCATTTTTTCAATATACTAGCTCATTATGAGTGCATTGAAGCTGCTAGTCAGCTGATATGTACATACAATGGTAGTCTCTGCTCTTAAAGTTAAGCATGTATTTCCTTGATGTAAATTCTTTATGTCTTTAGTTGAAGTTACTAGTTAATAAATTGTTACGTTATAATTCTTTCCATGGAAACCATACAACGAGACACCGCGCTATATACACAGGAGCTAGCTAGTAGCTGGTTGGTATATTCAATATAATACATACCCATATGAAGCCCGCCCCTAATAGTAACAGTGCGCATTTTATTTCACATTAGCAGCATATCCGTTCTCCGTACGGTGTATATTATAAAAAACTTAAAATTCACAATCATGTGCATATTCCTATAATAATTAAAATGCTATTGTTATTCAAAGAATTCTATTAAAATATTTAAATTAATGCTCCTGAAATATATTTAAGAATCTATGTTCTTACTAAACAAAATTATTTTCCCAGGAAGATCTGACGAATAAAATATCATGGTCTCTGGTTGTAAAAAAATTTGCAAAATAAATCATTACATGGCAAAATAAAAGCGCGAAAGTACTCTTTATACTCGAAAGTACTCGTACTCTTTATATACCCGAATATTATAAGAAATACCCGTGTATTTGTAGAAAATTACCCGTACTGCAATATATGAATTTCTAAAATCATTGATAAAATACAACAGGTGATGTGATAAAGTGAATATATCAATTATCTTTAAACTTAGGTCGTTAATAGTGCTCTATCAGGCACGGAATACGACGGAATGGGAGCCGACATAGGCCTCGGGTCATTCCCACAGTAGTGACGATTCAGGTACTCGGTCCTGTGGGCCTTGGATCATCCAGGACGTCTATGGGCGGCAACACTTCCAAATCGACTGAAAAACATCCATTCGTGAACCCCAAAAAACCTGTCGATTAAGGCAAGTTCCCAGGATCCGAGAATGCTCGCTCGTTTGAAATAATACTTTAAAAAGGATTCAGATTGCAGTTTAAGAAGTATAAATGTTTTAATCGATTACATAAAATGACAAGGGGGGGGAATTCAAAGCAGAATTTAATAAGTTAAAAAGCTGTATATACAATTAGATGATCAGAAATACATTATATGAATTTATACATTTTACACAAAAGTAACGCGAGTTCGAATCTCGACATTACAGTTTGAGATTCAAACTCGCGAGATAGATAGAAAGAGAGAGAGAGAGAGTTTGTTAAAAGAGTTTCGTTCTGAGAAGTATAAATGTTCTAATTGAGTTTGTTAAAAGAGTTCGTTCTAAGAAGTATAAATGGATTAATCGATTACATAAAATGACAAGGGGGGGATTCAAAGCAGAATTTAATAAGTTAAAAAGCTGTATATACAATTAGATGATCAGAAATACATTATGTGAATTTATACATTTTACACAAAAGTAACGCGAGTTCAAATCTCGACATTACAATTTGGGATTCAAACTCGCGAGATAGATAGAAAGAGAGAGATAGAGATAGATAGATAGATGGAGAGAGAGAGAGAGTTTGTTAAAAAGCTGTATATATAATTAGATGATCAGAAATACATTATATGAATTTATACATTTTACACAAAAGTAACGCGAGTTCGAATCTCGACATTGCAATTAGAGATTCAAACTCGCGAGATAGATAGAAGGAGAGAGATAGAGATAGATAGATAGATGGAGAGAGAGAGAGAGAGTTTGTTAAAAAGCTGTATATATAATTAGATGATCAGAAATACATTATATGAATTTATACATTTTACACAAAAGTAACGCGAGTTCGAATTTCGACATGACAATTTGAGATTCAAACTCGCGAGATAGATAGAAAGAGAGAGATAGAGAGAGAGAGAGTTTGTTAAAATGCTGTATATACAATTAGATGATCAGAAATACATTATATGAATTTATACATTTTACACAAAAGTAACGCGAGTTCGAATCTCGGCATTACAATTTGAGATTCAAACTCGCGAGATAAATAGAAAGATAGAGATAGAGAGAGAGAGAGAGAGATAGAGAGAGAAAGTTTGTTAAAAAGCTGTATATACAATTAGATGATCAGAAATACATTATATGAAATTATACATTTTACACAAGAGTAACGCGAGTTCGAATCTCGACATTACAATTTGAGATTCAAACTCGCGAAATAGATAGAAAAAGAGATAGATAGATAGATAGATAGATAGATAGATAGAGAGAGAGAGAGAGAGAGAGAGAGCTTTATTAAACTTGACATATATAATAAAGTTGCGTGAAAAAGAAAAAAAAGATACAGAATTTTATGAAATCGATTAAAATTTTCAAGGGAATTAAATTTTAAGAAATACAAAATTGAAATGTTTATACGGCCCCCGTACAAATATATTTCCAGTGAGCAAAATGTGCGCCATACACTAATAAGTTTATGTACAAGATTTCAGCATTTCATCATTAAAAGTCCCGGAGATATGAAAAGACATAAATGCTGTCTTAAATCACTTTTCGATGCATCGACATTGGTTTTCATCGGAAAAGTAAATTATCGCTGAACTCGAATAAACCGTTTTTGAAGTGATGTCTGCATGTGTGTGCATATGTCAATGTGTATATTATATGTATGCATGCACGTATGTTTGTGTGCTGTATGTATGCTAGTGTCTATGCACGTATGTTTGTGAAATTGCATGTTTGTTAATGTGTGTCTGTGGATGTGATATCTCTCGAACGAATACATCACTTCGAACAAAATTTCGTAAGATTTTGTACGAATCGTTTCGTACGAATCGTTAAATTTCGTACGAATCGTTAAATACTGTAACACTATTGATTTTACATGTAATTAAACGTTCGGAAACCGCCAGTTTTTCAAAAAAATATTTTGAGAAAAATTATTAATGTTCATTATTTTCAATTTAGTTGCATAAATAATCATTTTTAAGTCATTATCATCAGAAAGCAACACAGCATTTATAAAGGTTAGAGTGAACCTTTCACATGATATTATACATTTTTCAAACAAATTTATAAGAAAATATTACATGAAATAAAAAAAAAAACATTTACTGTAGTGCAATATGTTCACTTTTCATTCAACAAATAAGTTAACATCCCTCTGATGTATCTAGTTATAGTTCGTTCCATTCACGAGAGGAATATACGTTATGCGATGGTTTTATTTTGATGCTCAAATATTCGTCAAGAGTTATTTTTGTTTATACAAAAAGCCTTTGTATCTATCTGCCTAGAATGCCTAGGGTTAAATTTGGCAACTTGGTCAGTAATTTGCGAAATATCGCAACTTGGCGTGGTGTTTTAATAGTTCCAAACTTATGAAAATATCACCGAAATTGCAAAAAAGAGGCCAAAGTGATACAATAAATAATTTCGTTTTAATATATGGACTATATTGCGTATTGCCGATGATGGCAAATATTGATAATTATTAAGTAAATGTGTGCGACATATAGAGTAATAGGGTATTTCGTAATAGTTTTACATATTGTTCTCCGAATAAGATAATAAATGTTCAATTCTACGTTAGAAATATTGTGTCGTGGACCTTTTACACCATCTTTGCTGTGTGAAAAGTCAGTTGATTGCATTATGCAAGGAAAGCTACGTGCTGCTCACATCAATTTATGAAATAGTTTTTAAATCTTCAGGCAGTATTAGAAATATGGTTTTATTATTTTTTTTATTGAAGGGTAAAAACTAATCAACAAAATTTACGAAGAATATTCTTAGAGCTTTACAGAAATACGCATGGTAGGAATATACAGGGTGTCCCCAAAACATTGACTTCGGCTTTTTTTCCTTAAATATTGATCACAGACATATATAATAAATTACAAAGTTGCGTAAAAGAAGGTACAGAATTTTATAAAATCGGTTAAAATTGTCAAGGGAATTGAATTTTTAGAAATACAAAATGTAAATATTTATACGACCCCTGTACTAAAACCTTTCCAATGAGTAAAATGCGCTCCATACAGTAAGGTGATGTACAAAATTTCAGCATTTTATCATCAGAAGTTCCAGAGATATGAAAAGACATAAATGCTGACTTAAAACACTTTTCGATGCATCGACATGGGTTCTCAGAGGGGAAAAATCATGTCGGCAGATTGCGTTTCAGAAGTCATACATAAATCCGAAAGAGAACGATGATTACATAAATTAATAATAATTTTTGCTATTTCTTGGTACAAATGTATCTACACTGTGTAGAAATAATAACTTTACACAAAGATTAAAAAACTTGTTCAAAATGCTTTCCATCCATGCCAAAGATCCATTAAAGATAAGAGGTAGATATTATTTGCCTATGATCCATTTCTGCGTTACGTCATTTGCACTCTTGTTGCAAACATTTACATTTTAATTTGTGCTTAATCCCTCACCAACTTTGTTTAAACAAATCTCTGGAACTTTTTATGATAAAATACTGAAATTTTTACATACCCATATTAGTGTATGGGGCACATTTTACTAGTTGGAAATGTTTTAGTACGGAGGCCGTATAAAAATTAAAATTTCGTATTTTTTCAAATTTAATGTCCTGAAAATTTTTATCGACTTCATAAAATTCTGTACCTTTTTTACGCAACTTTGTAATATTTTGTATATGTCTAAGATCAATATTTAAGGAATAGAAATCGAGGTTAATCTTTTTGGGACACCCTGTATATTTTAAAGTACTAAAAATCAAATTTAATTTTTCAGAAGAATCGTTAATTTTGCTATTGATTATACAGATATATACGTTTCAGACTCTCTTGAGCAGTTTACAACAACAATTTGCCAGCTCTAAAGCACCTCGTTCGTTAACTCAATATAATATATCTTATCTCGAAATTTTTGCTACTTATATTATTTACCGCATAACAGTAACCGATCATTTTTAAGAAAGGAACTATAAGCTTTTTTTATTCACTAGCATGAATATTACTGACAAATAAATGTGCAAAACTTCGATTCAAGTTATACCAAAACATACAGCAAATTATCAAAACTAAACAGTATTTTAATGATACATCCACTTAATACAAAAAAAATATGCTGAGAGAGCGTAATTTGCCGTAAATAAGTACCAAAATTAGCTTTCGTACACTGGGAGGGCCTAGTGCGGTTTGACGCGTGCAGGGCTTACGGACCGCCACATAATCGCTGCCCGGGATTATAATGCTCTAACTGAGGGGGCGAGGCATGTGCAGTCTGAGAAAACGGTCTTTGGTTTAAAGTAATGCATTTAAAACTAGGATATCGCATAATTAGAAGTTACGATATGATCAAATTAGTGACACATAAATTGGATGAAGAGGCAATCATTAATAAAATACAGGACTAAAGGTCTGGAAGCAATTTAATATTATGGATTGGGAGAATTGAAATTAGGCTAATGTTTCTTAATTTAAATAATATTTTCTCTATACTTAAGGAAAATATTTACGATCACAACATTATTGCAATTACAAAGAAAAATAGTACTTATAAAGCAAAAAAAAAAAAAAAAAAAAAAAACTAAGTTCGAACATAATAAGCGCCCAAATAGACAGATTCCATAAGGTGGAGCAAAAACGGTCAAGCCAAAATTCCGATTCTACTGATTTGGTGATTTCCATTAAAACGTCTTTGTATGTGCGGTCTTGCCGGTTGTAGAAGTGCCATTTATGATCAATATTGAGAAAATTAATTTTTAAAGACACACTTTAAATTTCCTAAATATTTCTGAAAAGAATATTTATTTTTTTTATTAGAAGGCTCAATATCACACCATATTAACACAAATATTTAGAATCGTACACATTTCCATTTCGCTAAAAACAAAAATCCAACATTTAAACTGGGTTGTAACGTGTTTTGTAGGATTTTTTATTAAAATTAATATAAAAAAACTGATATGGGCAACACATGACTTTCCTTATATAATGTAATGAATTTACTACTTTTAGAGTAAAAAAATAGGTTTTTCTTATAGTAGATATTTATATTCTTTCCAAGATATTGAATTTTCGACAATTAGTTGTCATTTTCATTGATTTAGCGTCATTTTTATCCATTTGGCAAGATTTTCGTTAATTTGGCAACATTTGAAAATGGCGACATTCCCCCAAGTTCGTCGCCAAAATCTCGCCAATCGTTATGGACGAAGAAATAAGTTATTCTTACAGCGTATAAATGACCATTAGCGTTCAAATACAAAAGTATTACTCAAAGTATCTTTTCTCGTGAATGGAACGAGTTAGATCCACGAGAATGATGTCACCCAATTTCTCGCATGGTATTACATATGAAAAGTGAACATCTTTCTCAATAGGAAATATTTTATTTTATTTTATATGTCTTTTTGATAATTTTTTTCAAAAATGTGCAATATCTCAAGAACGGTTCATGTTAGCGTTCTAAAATTTATGTCAATCGTTTTCTAAAGAAAAATTACATAAGAAATGTCTATTTGCGTAACTTTATTAGCGGTTTTGATTTTTTGACGATTTTTTCAAAATTTCACTCGAAAATTTAGGGGGGATTCTGAACATTCGATTGCGTATAAAAACAATAGGCTTCCAGTGTTTACGGATTGTGATTTTTGTACCAAATTTCGTTCGAATCACTCCATTCGTTCGCCCGTTATCGTCTCCACAGTCTCACTGACACACACACACACACACACACACACACAGACATCACTTCAAAAATGTTTGATTCGTGATCAGAGATGCTTGAAACGTGCTCTCCCGGCGAAAACTCGAATTCGAATTTTCGACTCCGTCACAATACTTTCCTTATACATTATGTACGAGTATATAAGGAAAGTAAAAATATTATCTTTATTCAGTTTAAATTTCGTTGGAAGGAGCGTTTTTCGATGGTGTTTAGATGAACACTCTGTGATAATATCTTGGATCAATTTATATTAAATCCTAAAAATTGAGCTTCAACTTATTACTAGAAAACTAACTCCAATTTAAAAAATTGCTTCAAGGTATAACATGACCTGACCTGGACTATTAGCGTACGATTTTGTAGTTATAGGTTAATTTTATTACCTGCTAAAATAATTTAACATTAATATATTAACTTTCCTAATGGATACTGCTGTGTTCCAGGCAGAGAGCGAGAGAACGCCTCTGTACGAGTATTTAACCCTATAAAATAAGAAAATACGCTTTATAAATTAAGTAATGCGTATTTTTATGCACCGATTTTGTAAACAAAAAAAGAAAAAATAATCTTTTTTAGAATCGCAAATCAAATAAATTTGTCTTGAAAATAAGCAATTTCTTATTTTATTCGACATCACGTACATCGTTATAAATTCAGCATAACAAAAGTTGATTTTTATCTTTCTGCGCAACGTACATCAATGCGTACATCCACGTGCATCAATGCATACCCCATACGTGCATCAATTTACGTTCTGATTTTGATCAGGTTTTAAATCTTAGCTGTCCAGTGACTTCCAATGCTTCTAGATTGGACTCTTTAAATAACTTAATGAAATAATAATATTCCCCAATGAAACACAATTATTCCCCTTCTAATGCATACTTAGGCATAAAAAAAGAATTACGAGGTTTTTTTTCCAAATGCAGTCTTTATATTGTAAAAATTCTAGCATGAAATTAAATGAGTTCTTCAAATTGACTTCGTCCTCCACTGTAGGTGATGTGCCACTGTACCCTGGAATTTCAACACTTGCTCAAATAGCATCGGTTATTCCTCTTTCAACAGCTGTGTACGAGAGAGGATTTTCAACATTTGCTCAAATAGCATTGGTTATTCCTCATTCAACAGCTGTGTACGAGAGAGGATTTTCAACACTTGTTCAAATAGCTTTGGTTATTCCTCTTTCAACAAGTCCGTTCCTCCTTCAAATCAAGTCAGGGAGTATTTTTAATCTTCTGGAAAAATTCTAGTTTGATCTCTGGTACCAGGTATTTATTTGAATACGTTAAAAACACCCGTTTATACATAAGAGATACAAAAATTAGTTGTTTTTTCTTGCGTTAAGTTTTCTGGTATTTATCTGCACATTACATCCTTTATTAATAAAGTTAAATATAATCAAGTCAAAGCGTGTGTCAGCAAGTAGAAAAATGTTTGAATGTAAACTTATAGTAATAGTAATTTTATGTAAAAAATTATATGTAATGGAGATGTCTTCTTGGAAATATTTCTCCAGAAATAAAGATATATTTCAAGCAAAATATTCCGCATAAAGGAGGGAATATTATTATTTTTATACCCATACAAGAGAAATCGGAATACTTTCGTCTTTTTTGCGATTTACCCTTGTGTAAACAAATATATAGCCAGACAAATACCTCAAATGAATACTGTGCAGCCATGTACTATTTCTGTTATGCAGTGTCTGGTGTTGGAGAATAAAAGCCAAATTTCACTCCTTTCTGCTACTCCGTTTGAATACGAAATAATTTGCATTTGAAGAAACACTTTTTGGTATCATCAAATGAGCTATTCATAATATGGATTTTTCCCTCTTTGATTATAAATCATTCAAGAAAAATAACTAACCATATTTTATGCAATGATCGAAATCTGTAAATAATATATATATATATACTTTATGGAATTATTGAGTACAGCGACTAATAATGCATATCCCCCCAAGTTTGTTATTAAAATTATCAACTCAGTGTATCAAATTTCACTCGATAACATCCTAGAAAATATTCCCAATTATAGTGACTAACATACAGTAGGAAAAAAAAAAAAAAATATATATATATATATATATATATGTATATATGTATGTATATATGTGTATATATATATATATATATATATATATATGTATGTGTGTATATATATATATATATTATATATAATTATTAATTATATAAATAAAAATGAAAAATAATAAACTAAGTCAAAAACATTAGAAAAATCAAGAAATAGGAAAATAAGATGCATTAACATTAATGTTTTGAATTTTATTTTCGCAAAAAAATGTAACTTTTGTCAGTATTGAAACTACGTTTTGAGCGCCCTTTTAATGGTGTATAGTGGCATTCTCGATTACCCATTTTCCATATGAATTACTTGTTTAGTAGGAATTTTCATCTTTGATTCATATTCATATTCATGTTTGCATATTTGGGAAGTTGTATTCTGAATTGCTTGTCCAGTCTCCAGCTTAGACTCACTGGACGGGTTTGGGAGTAACTCCGTGAACGTTCGTACTGCCTCCCTGGTAGAATTTCGACTTGTTCATTCCGGTGCTTCTAGATTAAGCTGTTGTGGTTGATCGTGTATACACGTGGTAGAAGAATGGTACATGCCGCATGGTAATACAATTTTCTTATAGTATCCTTTTTTCAATTTTTGTTGCCTGTAGTCTGAGTTTAAGTATTTATAGTAATGTACTATTGCTTAATCTGAAACAGGCATTTGTTTGGGTTAATTGGAATTAAATACTCAGACCTGACGATGAATTTAATTCTAATTAATCATCGAATTTGGGATGGTGCTGTTCTTTTCTCTTATCGGAATTATGGCTTTGAATTTGCTTCTATGGTGATGTTAATATTACTTGAATTGTATTTTTTTATTTTTACATATTCTTATTATTACATTTCAAATATATATATATATATATATATATATATATATATATATATATATATATATATAGAGAGAGAGAGAGAGGGTGATTCAAAAGTTCGGAGGAAAAGTCAAAATCTATAAAAAATTATCTATGGGTCGGAGAGACATGCGGTTTGCAGATTAATATTCACCGTGGTGGAGGATTTTGTATGGCAGGAAAACAAAAAAATAGTTAAAAATCTCGATACAAGGGGGCGCTACTGCAAAGAAAGCAATGCGAGGTAATAATTGTGAAATGGGTTACTTTATTTCAGCATGATTTACAGCTCAATGTGTTCACCACCACATACCAGTACTGAGTGCAGTCGCGTTATTACGACTTATACAGCATGAAACAGCATATCAACGGGAATGGGCGCTACCTCCTGCCGTAAGGCGTCTTTCCGTGTTGGCAAGGACTGGGGATTTCCTCTATAGGCCCGTGATTTTAGGTATCCCCACAACCAGAAATCACAGGGTGTGAGATCTGGGGATCTCGCAGGCCATTCATGTGTGCTATGCCTGCTCAGTAGGCGATCAGCGCCGAACGTTGACCGTAGCAACTCCATCATTTGACATGCCGTGTGGGGTGGTATTCAATAATGTTGTTGTCTGATCCTAATTTCGCGTTGCGTGAGCGCTATGCATAAGTCACCTCCATGGTTTTATCTGCAGCAGCGCCTCCTAGTGTCGATATTTTGAGCTATTTTTTCATGCCATTCAAAATCCCAAACCACGGTGAATATTAAATGCAAACCGCATGTCTCTCCGAACCGTTGATACTTTTTATAGCGTTTTACTTTTGCTCCGAACTTTTGAATCACCCTATATATATATATATGTATATATATACATATATATATATATATATATATATATATATATATATATATATATATATATATATATAGGAAAAAGTTATATTTTATACCAATTCAGTACCTCTT
Source organism: Amaurobius ferox (assembly GCA_951213105.1). Lineage (NCBI taxonomy): Eukaryota > Metazoa > Arthropoda > Arachnida > Araneae > Amaurobiidae > Amaurobius > Amaurobius ferox. Next base: position 35,785,540 of record OX578144.1, on the reverse strand, counting down.
TTATTTATAATGTTCTCTTTATCATCTTCATAAACTTGTCGTATACTCATTGTTGACATTACATATTATTCACTTCAGACCATTTTTTTTTTTCATGTTTTGCTATACAGAACAATTTCAATAAATGATCTACCTCTGGTAATTATAATACACGTAAATTAAAATTCTACAATTATATATATATATATATATATATATATATATATATATATATATATATAAACTGCTGGACAATTGCTAAGGACGGATTACAAATTGCAATGTAGCAAAACATTAAACGGGGATGGAAGCCCAGCAGGATAAAATATTGTTGCCACACTGTTCAGACGTTAGAATAAAGATCATTTATTGTTCTGGAAAATTCAGAAGGTTTTGAAACGTCTGAGAGAATGAAAGTTTTCATTTGTTGCTGTGTACGGTGAAAAAAAATGCATATGAACGACAGCAGGCACCATTAAGAACGCTGTCAGTACGACATATGTCCACCGTGAAGTGCAATGCAACATTCCATTCGTCATGTTATGCTTAGCACAACATTATCTAGCAGCTTTTGAGACAAGTTATCCCACTTTTCTGTCAGTGTACGGAAGAGGGTGTCCTTGCTTGTTGGAGGATATTTTCGACCAGCAAGTCGCCTCCCCAAAGCATCCCAAACATTTTTAATGGGGTTTAGATCTGGAGAATGTGCTGGCTATAACGAAGCATTGAATACCATCGCTGACTGGACAATCCTGAACAGCGAGTGTTCGATAACATGGTGTGTTGCCGTCCATGAAAACAAATTTATCACCAACAGCACCACGAAAAAGGCGAACATGATGCAGTTGAACTTCATCAATGTATCGTTGGCCGTTTATAGTCCCAGATGCAACTACATGTAGGGGCGAGTGGACATTGATTATGATGCCGGCTCATTTCATGATACTGTATGTTGGATATTGGTCGTTTTCCTGTATATTTACTGGATGAAAAGCAGTACCACTCTCAAACCAGATCAGTTGGCATTTACAATCCGATGACAGTCTGAACCTACTCTCAACCGAGAATAGTACGCAAGCTCAGCCAAGTACACAGAGTACGCCAATAGTACGCATGTCCAATTACGATGCTCACGACACTATTGCAAACGGGCGGAAGGTTCAGTGTGGACAATGTGACACACACAGCATATCTGCGGGCGTATAGTCATCCTTCTCCCAAACGTCTGGCTACAGTTTTTCGGGAGATCCGCTGTCCTGCGGTAGCAAGAAACTGATTTGCCACCTGCTGAGCTGTGGTGCACCGGTCCCTTTTTGCCAATAGGAGAACGTACCAGACTCCTGAAGGCGTCGTACTTCTGACACGACCTCTTCCGTGACGCTTTCTACACATTACAGTTGTTTTAAATGCTTCCCACAGCCGTGAAACATCGCTGTGGGCGATGTCGAACTTCCTTGCAACATCTGTTATTTTTAGTCCTTCTTTGACCTTTTCAATAGTATGGCCAATAATATAAAATCATCTACGTTAACCATCCTTTTCAAGAATATAAAATCCTCTAAGTTATATCGGGAAGACATACCGAAAATTTCAAATTCATCAATTAAATATTTCCTGTAAAACTCTAATTTGTAACAACAATTGTTCACACGCGTCACATTCTTTAAATCTCTCATCGTCGCTATCACGTGACGAACAGGCATGGAAATGAAAAATTTGCATAAGCACACCTCTTCTTACTGTATCCCGCACTTATTCTAATTTTCAACATTATGCTTCTTTCATTTTGTGGTTGCTATGGGTGATAGTGTCATCTGTCGATAGCAATTGTTATATATATATATATATATATATATATATATATATATATATATATATATATATATATATATATATATATATATATATATATATATATACTGTAACTGGTCTGAAAAACTGGTTTTCAGACCAGTTACTGTTGGATGCAATACCTATCTCACGAAAGCCAATAATATGTTAATGAAGCTTTTACAACCTATTTTGCTGAAACTTAATAACCAAGGAAGCTATATTATAAAAAACAGTCTACAAGTGATCAATATATTGAAAGATCATAAACATCCTTTGCACTTAAGAACTTATGATTTCCAGGAACTTTTTAATACTATAGATCTTGATGACATGACAAATATACTTTACAGCTTGTTTGAAGAATATGACTTGAAAAGGAGTCTGGAATTCAATAAATTCAAGTCTATAATCAAAATAGTTATTAAAGAAAATTACCTTTACAACGGATTATCTATTTATCAACAAATTAAGGGCATCCCCATGGGGGGGGATGTTCTTCCATATTGGCTGATATATATCTTAGTTTTTATGAAAGAAGATCACATATAAACAACGAAATCATCTACCTACGTTATGTGGATGACGTAATTATTGGATATGAGAATGAAAACTACACAATGAATTTTGATTTTTATCCACCAAACCTAATCTTGAAGGAAAACCCTCTTAGAAATAACAACGAGGTCGAATTTTTGGATTTGAATATCAACTATTGTCAAATCCCTCTCATATTCACCATCTATGATAAAAGAAAACAATTTAAACTACCCATTATTGGAATTATACATTGGAACTCCAACATACATTTGAATGTGCTTCGCAATGTATTCTTGGGAGGTTTAATCAGAATAAAAAGAACTATCAAAGAGGAACATTTACGTATCAATTTTGATCAATAATTTTTAAAACAAGCATTTTTTAATAAATATCCAATTTCCTTTATGCGTAAAAATATTGATAATTTATACAGAACCAATTTTGCATATGGTGTAAGACTTAAGTCTTTTTTGAGTTCAATTAGAGACAAAATCATCGAACCCTCCATATGACAGGACCGCACTGTGATCACAGGACCGCAGCTGGCACTACATTTCATTTGAGTCGGCAATTCAGTTGGCTTTATTTGAGGTGATATGACTCTCGTGCACTTCTCTATCCAGGTCTCGTGATGATTTCAAAGTCACTCCGGAGGTTGGCTTGGGCCAGGGCTGGCGACCAGGAGTGAAAATGCCGCGGCGTTTTTGACGAGCTCGTTGAACTGGGGAGTAAGGTCACAACCCCTTACCGCCATAATGTAAGCTTTTTGCCGAGCCTTCCTTCCTTTTTACATGTTTTTTTCACTTTGTATATTTCAATTTTTCTATATATATATATATATATATATATATATATATATATATATATATATATAAATAAAAATTAAAGGATTTTAATCGAAAATAATGCATAAACTACTGTATGTACAAAAAACCCCATCTCTAGCATATCTGTTACAAATGAGTAACTATAGGCCAAGACTAAGGATGAAGAGAGAAGGTAACATATCACTACAATGGAAAGGGGGATGAGAAGAATATTAGGATTCAAAATTCACAATTAAAAGTATATAAAAATAAAAATAAAACTCGGCAAAAATGAGAATAGGCAATAACAATCAGCTTAAGATAAGAGATTAAGAATAGATAACAATCAATTGAAACCCCACAAAAAATGGCTGATATATATATATGTATATATATATATATATATATATATATATATATATATATATATATATATTATCCTTTCTACAACTAGACATTACTTGAATTACGATTTTTTTTAAATTTAATCTCTATTATTCTTAACTACTAGGAAAATTCAAGCATTAATCTAAAATTTATAGACAGTTTTGAGGAAAATATTCACTTCGCATATAATTTAACTGTAAATTTAATCAAAATTACACTGGAAAGCAAATTATTACTTTTTATGTGTCTCTGAGATTGAACCAAGTTACCCGTATGTTGTTTGGTCTGCTAAATCTGAAAATTGGAGTTTAAGTAGTAGGTTAGACATTCTTTTTGAAATACCTATAAAATAGGCTTTACGCAATTACATCTAAATACCGTATCATAATTCTCATATAGGAAATATTATGTCTCTTATAATGAGTTGTTGGAACATCTCTCACAAGGGTCCAACAGTAGTATGTTAGCACTGCTACATCACATTTTATTTAGCACCTTTTATTTTATTTAAGAAATGCCAAGCCATTGACCACTAGGTCATTAGGCTACGAGCTCTCCAATACTTTCAATAATACAGTCTAAATTATTTAGTGCAGAATACTCGTCCAGATGAGCAGCAGTCATGGGTTGTCCAGATTTACACAAAACGCAGTCAGGCGAAGTAGTTAAATTAAAATGATACAAATAGGCACCAAGACAGTCATGTCCGGTCAAAAGTCTAAACTGTGCTACTGCTGAACTACGAGATGAATCGGTAGCATAATAAGATCCGCAAAGCACACTTCAATGTTTGTCTCTAGAAGAGTGAGAAGCCACACTACGAAACGAATGTTTGAATGTGCCTTTTATTGATTGCATTAATGTCCTGATGAATCCATTCCATGTGTTCATCACCGCTCTTCACCGATAAACCGTAGTTATCCGGGTAGAAACCTAGAGGCATAGTCTGCACTATAGTATTTATTAGAGTCATAGCACTTCAAAAATATTTATACATGCAATGCAGGTCATCCGCTTCAACTTACTAAGATACCCCATTAAAGTGTATTTGCTATGTAGTTCATATTCGTAATCAGCCTGTCCAAATTAGTGTTGTTGTTGAAACCCAGACGGTCCGACCTACCAGAAAGGTGTAAGGTAACTGTTTGGACGGTCGGGAAGTGCCACCCAATTCAGACCGGAACCCAGTAGGGGAGGCATCCACAGGGACCGTACCCTCCTTCCCCTACCACCAACCTCTCGGAAGGACTTTCGGACCCACATGTTTAACGTGATCGTACTCCGCATGAACACGGCGGCAGTTTTGGCAGTGGCTGGAATCGAACCCGGGCCTACCGAGTGCAACTCCAGCGCGCTAACCAATGGGCTACCGCGCCCCGTCCAAATTAGTGTAGAATAGTTATTTTTGTTTTGAGACAGTTTGGTGGTTTTCCAGTGTGATTGGTTTAGAAATTTAAGCTTGTAACTGATAAGGTGTTTTAAGTATCAACGATATAGATTAACATGGCCACAATATGCAGGGAATTATTTGATAAAAAAATTTTGCATAGTGGCTGCAATGAAACTTTTCCCAATGCATAAATATTTTCTTCATAGATGTATGTTGGCGACAAAACCATTAACCTAATCAAACACGAAAATTTAATAAGCAAAAGTAAAGGCAATGTATAAATTTTTAGAAATCAGTTTAAATTTTCTAAATAAATTTAAACATTCGTCGTACATTGTCATCTTTGAAAATAATTTTGGACCAGATAACAAGCAAATAATAATAAATATTTGAATACGCATTTTTATGTCAAAATTTTAGGTTAGGAAGGTACAATAAATTGAAACATGTATTCCATTAATAGTTACAAACATTTAAAATAGTGCTATAAATGATTTTTTATAATATTAGTGCAGAAGTAAGAAATAAAATTTTTGTTTCATAATTATGTGATTTATTTAGCACGAATATATAAGTTCAAAAATAATGTACTCTCTACAGAAACTATGAAAAGATACAGTCCTTAAAAAATCTCAAAACAAAATTGTATTTTCTGACATGCGAAAAAGAATTATTTCTGTTAAAATGTTCGTTTTTATTTCAAATTCTATTCTTTCGCTTTGTTTACACTTTTAAATCTAAATGTACACACATAAAGTGTTTGTCTAGTAATAATTACATTAACACAAATTACCCTCTTATTTTGTATCCTCTCTCGAGAAATACCGTTAATGTAACCAAAATGTGCAGCTCCTGATTGTCCAAATGCCATTAGTGAATTAAAGTACTAAGTCATTGATTGTTTATATGAATTATGTTGTCAAATGCAGCAACTATTTTCTGATTCTAAAACTTCAAATCATTGTTAAAAATTTCAAGAACATTAATTTGGGAATATTATATTTTATGTACAATATATCATTGCTTTATCCGTCTTGAATTAAGTTAAATATCTTTAAAATAGTAGTTGTGAAAAAAAATGGTTTAAAAGTTAGTTTTACACCAAGGGAAATGAAGATAAGAAGAAAGACAGAAAACTTTTAAATGGAAAGAAAAATCATGTGCGGGCTGTGAATCAGGAACCTTCACCTATCCAGTGCTTGTTTCATACATTGAGCTATTGACCCAATTGTTTATCTTTCTCAAATTAATGTGGGGATACCCCTATCAGATTTCGTACCAAGTAAAACATCATGAATATACCCTATTATCTTTAATCTTCTGCTTCATACCCGAAAACTGATTGTTGTAGTTCTCGTCAACTCAAAATAACTGCCTTAAGTTTCAGGGTTTTGCAAAAATTCGAAATTCTATATTTGATAATTCCTTGATCCACTATTCCAGCTAAGATTCCGAAAATCAAGATCATTCACATATGGGGTCCTGTCAAATTTCATACATTAGTACTATACAGCCTTCAGTCATACACATAAGTTAATCTGTGGTATTAAGTATCTATGGTTCAGATTACGCGCATTCCTGTCTAGCCAGTTAAGAATGCCTGTGTTGAATTCCTTGAGCTGCTCAAACAATATTCAGATGTTCTTTAGTGTATGTGAAGACTATAAAGATTGTAAAGGAATCACAGTCCCAGATTGGGATCTATTCGATAATTGTCGAACTGTCCAGCTTATGCTCTAACTATTAATTGACTACGAAAATATTTCAACTTCTTTCCGTATAAATGGACCTTATATTTCCTCCATTTGATAGCATATCGGCGTGTAGCTAGCAATCTAAACGGCCACTCAATATTCTGAGCAATTATTTTTATCTAGACTAGCATCGTGTATGGTCTTGATGTTCAAACATTCAACAATTCAAAAATAGGTCTTTTCCGACCCTATAAAAGTTAGATTTCACCTACAGGGTTAATTCGTTCTTGCACCATTGAAAATATCCCACTGTCCCAGCTTGGAATCATACCGTGGATTTTCAAACTGGCCAGGCGATACTCTAATTTTTGAGCTACTGGAGCAAGATTTCAACTTCTTCTCGTTGAAGTGAACCCTGTTATATCCTCCTTCTAAAATGAGATCGGCATGCAACTGGTAATCTGAATATCGTCATTGTATTGTCTGCTTTTTATCATCCAGACATTCTGTGTGGTTATGGTGTTGAGATTGGCACGGTAATTCACACGATTCAATGAAAATTTATAATGTAGCCTTTTCCCGAACCCCATTATTATTGCATCTAATCTGCGAGGTTAATTATTAGTTCGGTCGCCATTGTAAAGGTATCCGTTACCGAGCTAGGGATCAGATCGTGAATCTTCAAACTGGCTAGCAAATGTTTAAATACTGAGCTACGAGTAAAATATTCTAATTTCTTCTCGTCGTTGTTGACTGTATACGATAAGCACGTTATTCACTGAAATCTGTGTAAAACTAAATATTCTCCAAGCAAAACCTAAGCTTCACAAGGAAGTGTTAAGATTTTCGAATTCCATACTATGCTGTTCTGAAACTTGTATGAATTTAAAATTTCTTGAAAACATAAATATTTATATCACATGTTATTCTCTTACAGGAAAATTTCACTGTATTGTCGGTTTTGGTCAGAGGTTAGACGAATTTTGAGAGAGTGAAACATCGTCCACAGATTAATTTCATTCACTTAACATGAACATACTATATGTATAGGGTAAAATTGAGGGGATCTATCACCACTTATGGAGAAGCATGTCACTATTCATATAAAATTGCTACTACTTATGAACGGTTGATAATTACCAAGTATGATGTGAGGTTCTGTGAGCTCATATAGTCAGTCTATTTAGTTAAATAGCACCTTCTTTTGTCGAATAGGGTCAACAGCTCATGCATAGGTGTAGGTTTAGGCAATACCTCCGATAGATTTTCTCTGGTTCCAAGGATTGCTAAGAATAGATACTTTACCAACGGACTTAACGAATACAACCACATGTAAGTCATACATGCTATAGGTAAAAACGCACATGAAATAAAGGCAGTATAATATCTTTATTAATTGGGTTTGTACGACTCTCATGTACAGAACCATATATACACGTTTATGGGGAGACGCAGATCCCCGATGGTGGGGAATAGGTTCGAACTCGGAACTTTTAATTTGCTGATCATCCGCTATACTGTTGAGCCAGAAGAATACTTTGGGCCTGATAATATAGAGTGGGATCAGCAATCTAAATGTTCCGAGTTCGAACCTATTCCTCACCATTAGGGAAGAGCGCCCCCCACACATTCTTTGCTGCTTCAAAAGGCAAACATACTTGGAAAGTTAAATCATATTTAAAAATTTCAATAATTTAACGATTTAATATTTCAACTCGAGACACAAGGACGAGTAACATAAAGTTGGATAAGCGAGGAATGATGTGATCAAGGTTAGTGCCGAAATCACAGCGATAGCAAAAGTTCATCTCAAGTCTTTTGTATATAAAGTTCTTGAGCACGGAGTGGAGTGTTGAACTTTAGTAGAAGAGCGTACACTGGTGTGTTAAATTTTAGTAGATTTGAATTACTGCGGCATTGCTTCAGAAAAGAAAATCTGCAATTTAAGAACATTTAACATCCCTTGGGAAACTATGGAATTAATAGTTGGTATCATAAAGAAGAAAATAAAATATAAGGAAGGCAAAATTCTTATGCGCGTTTGATATTTTATTTTTCTAACTGATTTCAATCTCTAAATTACACAAGATTATTTTGTCCCACGATTAATGTACTCGTATTTCTTATTGCTATTTTTTATACTCTAGAGAAATGTCTGCACTTTTACTAGATTACTCAGCTTCAGATTAACCGATTTATATTGCGGCATTAGAGTATTAAATTGATGATTGCAGTTCCTAACAATTTCGATAAACGCAATAACTTATTTTTTAATACCAAAGGTTTTAAATACTTTTTCAAATACCTAATGAATATATTTTTGAAATAGTTTTTGCAACATTCAGACTATGACGTTTAAAGGGAAGCTACGTTAAATTAATGAAGGGAAGAGAGTTTAGATCATAGCTGTTTTAACATCGACTCGGATATGATTGCTCGCGAAAGTGTTGTAGATATAGTAAAACTCGACAGAATCGAACAAAAATGTTTACATAGATTGAACTAATGATGATTTAGGTCATCATAAAGTTCGAATTTTAAATATCTATATACGCACTGAGATAGCTGAGGTCAAAAGTCAGATAAATATATGTAGACATATTATTTTCAAAAAAGTATCGCGATAAACAGAATTTTCAATTTGTTTAAAAATTCTCAACACAATTATTATTTTCTTAAGAAAACAATTTTTAAACACATTTAAAATTGAACGAATAACCTGCTTTGCTTCAGTTTCGGGCCACTAGGGATTGCCTAGTTATCATACTAAAAACCTAATTTATAACGTAAAATTAAAACAATTCCCTTATAACAATGATTCATACTTTCACTCTGTACTTTTTAATATAAAACAAAGTAATGTTTATTATTTAAGTATAAGTGATTTTATTGCAACTATTGTCTTAAAATAAAATGATAAAATTATATATTATTAGAAAATATGATGTACTATCAAAACTCTTTACAAATTTAGAAAATATTTGTATTGAATAAAATGCCATCTCAAATAAAAAAATGTAACAATATCATGAACAAATATTTCCTTTCAAATAATGTGAGCTGTATTTATATAACAAAATGTGGTATTTTAATGTCAAAAAGACTTATTTACTGATATTACTCTCCCTGCAACACATGGTAATGTATAGGGAAAGTATTAGAATCACGTCGAAATTTGCAACTCGAGTTTTCGACGGATGATATGAACTCGATATTATATAATATTTCGACGATAGAATATGAAAACAATATTTTTAGAATGACGTATGTGAGTGTGTCTTTGTGTCTGTGAGTCTGTGTGTCTGTGAGTCTGCATGTCTCTGAGTCTGTATGCCTGTGTGTCTGTCTATGCAATATATGAATGTATCCATTCTAACGTAAAAACTAATGGACCAAATTTCATAAAATTTGCTAGGTAAGTAACTTGAGTGTGGTCCTGGTGCTAATTAGTTTTTGGTACGATGCGGAATAAAAGAACCAGTTTTTTTTGCGAAATGACCAGCAAAAATTGCCTGCATCCACTCTAGCTGAAAAAATAATCAAATTTCACAAAATTTGATAAATATGTCACTTGTGGGTTATTCTGGTGCTGATTAGGTTTTCGTTAGATTTGGAAAAAATAACCTGTCTTATTTGCAAAGTGACCCGCAAAAATTCTCAAAATCTATATAATTAAAATTGAAAATCTGGCTATCTATCTGTCTGTTTGTCCCATCATCACGGGAGAACGGCTGAACCGAATTTGTTGAGATTTTACGGATAGCCTGGAAATAGCCTCCCATAAATTTAGTCCAAGTTTCGGGTTTTTGAGACCAGGGGTTGTAGAGATATTGATGAAAAACCAATCTCTTTCCTAGGAGTTCTAGTCTCTAACTCCGTGGTTTATCGAAACGAAAAGGTTGAAAACCGTTTGTTTAAAACTTGGAAGTGAATTAAAACTTTATCTCTGAGTTTGGTGCAAGATTTTTGCGCTGATAAGTCACTATCGAAAAGCATGACTTGTTTGAAACATGAACTTAAATGGGAAATCTATCTCCATAGTTTATTTTTCACAAGCGTTTACTCGACCATGAAAAGTAAAAAAAAAATCCAAATATTATTTAATTTCACATTTTATGAGGAAGATTCTATCTTATATGATGTTGCGCAGCAACGCAATTAAGTGTAACGCAAAAGTTATGTGTTACTCACAATAGAGTTTTATTGCTTTCCCTGCAATACATGGTAATGCATAAGGAAAGTATTGGAATCATACCAAAAATCGCAATTCGAGGTTTCGACAAATCTACAGATTTTGGAACCTCTAGAATACGAAAAGACTATTTTTAGTGGGACGTATGTGTGCCTGTATGTCTGTGTGTCAGTCTGTGAAATGTATTTATCCACTCTAACTCACAAACTAATTGATCAAATTTCATAAAATTCGGTAAATAAGATCCCTGTGGGTGACTCTGGTGCTGGTTAGATTTTGGTATTATTCGCGATAAAAGAAACTTTTTTTTTTTTTTTTTTTTTTGCGAAATGGTCCACAAAAATTGTCTGTATCCACACTAGCTGAAAGTGTAATTTACCAAATTTCACAAAAGTTGGTAGACAAGTCATTTGTGGGTTATCCTGGTGTAGATTAGATTTTGGTACGATTCGGAACGATATAACCACTCATTTTTTGCAAAATGGCCCGCAAAAATCAACAAAATCTGAAATAAAAATGATGAAGGCTCAAATAAATCAATTAAATTTTTTATATGTAATGTTTAACGATGAAAATAATAAGATCAACCCTATTACTCTAGGACTAACTGTTCTTGAGATATTTTATTTTTTTCGCATTTTCGCTAAGCCACCCTTGAAAATAAGTCCAGTTACCGAATGAAAACGAATATTGAATTAAAAGTGCAAATTCAGTCTAATTTTAAATAACTATGGGTGTTATTTTGTGCAATTAAACTCAATATAATGAATTATTGAAGAAATAAAGAAAACATGTGAATATGAGTCTGCAGAGAAAGTCATGTGCTGCCCACATTTCTTTAACTGAATTGTATTGTGAATTACTTATTTCATTGATTTTCTTATTTCATGCATTCCTAGACAGATATCTAAACGATTCTATTTCAAGAATGCTTAAAACGTAATCGTCTGTCGAATACTCGATTTCAAATTTTCGATCCCGCCAAACCAAATTACTTTCTATATACATTATACATATATATATATATATATATATATATATATATATATATATATATATATATATATATATATATATGTGTGTGTGTGTGTGTGTGTGTGTGTAGGTAAATTAATCATGATTTATATAGATAACACCAAAATCCCCTAAAAGCAAAATGCCCTAAAAACAAACATGTCATTATTGAACATAAGTCGTATTAAAGAAAAAGTAGGTTTGCTAATACGACTTCTTCCTATTTTGTTGACAGCATTATGTATGAAGATAAATTACAAGACAATTCTAACTAGTGATTTTCGTGATAATAGGTGATGTTATTAATATATATGCTGTAGAAAAATACTTCTTTAGTAACCAAAGTGCAATTTTTAGTTAAATTTAGTTTGTTACTTTCCTTATATACATAATGTATAAGGAAAGTATTGTGACGGGGACGAAAATTCGAATTCGAGTTTTCGACGGGAGAGCACGTTTCAAGCATCCCTGATCACGAATTAAACATTTTTGAAGTGAGGCCTGTGTGTGTGTGTGTGTGTGTGTGTGAAAGCATGTGTGTGTGTGTGTGTGTCAGTGAGCCTGTGGAGACGATAACTGACGAACAAATGGACCGATTCGAACGAAATTTGGTACAAAAATCACAATCCGTAAACATCAGAAGCCTATTGTTTTTATACGCAATCGAATGTTCAGAACCCTCTTAAATTTTCGAGTGAAATTTTGAAAAAATCGTTAAAAAATCAACATTTCTAATAAAGTTACGCAAATATACATTTCTTATGTAATTTTCCATTAGAAAACGATTGACATAAATTTTAGAACGCTAACATAAACCGTTCTCGAGATATTCCACATTTTTCAAAAAAAATATCAGAACGTTATATAAAATAAAAATAATATATTTTCTATTGAGAAACATGTTCACTTTTCATATGTAATACCATGCGATAAATTTGTGAAATCATTCTCGTGGACCCAGCTCGTTACATTCATGAGAAATTATACTTAGAGTAATACTGCTGTTTTTGAATGCCAATATATATATATATATAGTCATTTATCCGCTGTAAGAATAACTTATTTCTCCATAACGCTTGGCGAGATTTTAGCAACGAATTTAGTGGAATGTCGCCAACTTGGCGACATTTTTAAATGTTACCATATTAACGAAAATCTAGTCAAATGGATAAAAATGACGCTAAATCAATGACAATGACCACTAATTGAAGAAAATTCAACATCTTGAAAAGAATATTAGTATCTACTATAAGAATACCATTTTTTTAAACTTTAAAAGTAGTAAATTCATTGCATTATATAAGGAAAGTCATGTGCTGCCCACATCAGAATTTTTTTACTTGGATCTGCGCATATGGCGACATGGGAATTAAAAACCGGCGCATTTTGTTCTCGGTCTCTCAAGAGGGATCGAACTTGTTAACTGCGACTGTCATCTTACTCCACCAAAGTCACTAAATTTCGTTGTACGTCACTAGGCGTGTTCTGAATATCTTGTATATCCTTTACTCATTCTGTTTAACCTGTCCATCAGGTGTAATGTTTTTCCAGAGGAATGGAAGAGATCGAGAATTGTTCCTATTTTTAAAAAAGGTGACAAATGTCGTATTGATAACTATAGGCCCATCTCCATTATTTCTCCTTTTGCCAAGGTTTTTGAGTTTGTGTTGCATAGATATATATACAGACAAGTTAGGTCTTTTATTTCTGTCAATCAGCATGGTTTCATGAGAGGCAGGTCAACTGTTACAAATCTTCTATGTTTTAATTCGTATGTAATTGATGCCATTGATGCTGGGGGTCAATTAGATGTTGTTTACACGGATTTTGCGAAGGCTTTTGATTCGGTTGATCACGGTATTCTGATACATAAATTGAATAGTATTGGGTTCTGTCCTAATTTGGTTAGGTTGTTGAAGTCATATTTGGGTTCTAGGTTTTCAATTGTAAATTTTGGTTCGTCATCGAGTAGGAGCTTTTCGGCTACATCTGGTGTGCCCCAGGGCTCTATTCTTGGTCTCCTGTTGTTTATTATCTTTATTAATGATCTTGCTGATTGTTTTGGAAATTGCCTTTTTTATGCGGACGATCTGAAGATTTTGTGTCCTATTTCTGATGCTGTTTCGTGTAATAATATTCAGTCGGAGCTGCTTGTCCTTTCTGATTGGTGTGGCAAAAATCGTTTGCATCTCAATATCAGTAAATGTAGTGTGGTATCTTTTACTCGTAAAAAAGTGCCTATTTTATTTTCGTATGCTATTAGCAACTCTGTTTTGACTAGAAGGTTTTCTATTGCTGATCTTGGGGTCACGTATACATCTGATTTTTCTTTTTCCACACATGTCTCCAATATTTGTGCTAAATCATACAGAAATCAAGGCTACATCAGGAGTATTACGCATGATTTTGTAAATGAGGATTCCAGAATAGTTCTTTTCAATGCCTTGGTCTTATCTGGTCTGGAGTATGCGTCTGTGGTTTGGAGGCCTTTTCAGGCCGTTCACTCTAGAAGGATTGAGGTCATCCAGAATAGTTTCTTGAGATATCTGTATTATAGGAAAACTGGCATTAGTTGTTATGCATTGTCTTCTGCTTTTTTGCGTGGTTTGTTTGGTGTTGTAAGCTTACAGAGAAGAAGGGATTTCATTCTGTGTTCTTTTTTCAGGGGTTTGTTTCGTGGCCGAGTTGACTGTTCCCATGTCTTGGGTGGGATTGGTTTTCATGTCCCACAGTATAGAACTAGAAGCTTGAATTTATTTGCCATTAGGAAGTTTGGGTCTAGTATTGGCAATAATTGTGCTATAAATTGCTTTTCTAAATTATACAATGGTTTCCCTGATTATCTTGATATTTTTTATTCTTCTGAGAAGGATTTTAAAGAGCATTTGTTGTGAACATCTTGTGTTTTATTACATGTATTCTTGTGAAGTGTTTTTTAATTTTAATGTTTTAACTTTTTAATGTATTTTAACTTTTTTTAATGTATGTCATGGTATTTTGAATGTAGTTTTGCTCCTGCATGCTGTAACTGGGACTACGTCCTGTTGCTTGCAGTCTTTGTAAATAAATAAATAAATAAATAGATCACATGTGCACAGCAAATTAAAATCTTTACGCATGTTGTTTACGACTCGATATTATCACTTCAAAATTAAGAAACAATTTTAACTGTAATAATGCAAAAACTTTTTGGGTTTCAGTAAGTCTTCTGAAAGTTTATTCTGTATCGTGACATCTGGAATGACAAAATTTAATTCCCATGATGTGACGTTAAACTGACAACTTTTTGATAGGTTGTCTGGCTGAGTGCCCAACCTTATATTCAAGAACCGTGGTGCTAAGGCTGATGTTAACATTATTTGTCAAGTAAAACAGCTGTAGTTAAGTTGCTTTAATAAATGGTCTGTGTTATAATTTAATAATAGTCCTTTTGCTTTCTGTGTTATTCGACAGTGTGCTACCAAAAGCCATCCAGACTTGAAACAAGAAAATTAAGGTAAGCGTAACCTCAAAGTTCGTTTTTGGCAGGCGAGGATAAACAAGAAAGAAAAATCGTGCATAAAACATTGATTATGAAGCACTTTCCAACTTCAATGCAATTTCATTTAAGCTTCTCTGAAATGCGATACATTCATCGGTAATATTTTAAAATTTATCACAATACTACATTAATTTATTATATTTGAAAACTTAAAACTTCATCGAAAAAAATGAACTTCATTCAAATGACGGCTTTGAAATATAAATTGCCTGGTTTAAACATCTCTAAAATGCGATACATGCCTCTGTAATGTTTTTAGAATTATCATAATACTGCAATAATTTATTATATTTGAAAACTTCATCGAAAACAACTGAAATTTATTCAAATGACGTCATCGAAATATAACACGCCTGGCTCTCTCTATAAAAGCAGCATTTCATTTATTAACATGTTTCCATTCATTTCATTCATCACAATACTATAATAATTTATTTTATTTAAAAACTTAAGAGCGTGGAGGTACAAGTAATTAAACTCTATGCTTAAAACTTCAACAAAAAATCGTCCTTCTCTCTGTAAAATCAATGAATATTTCATTCATATCAGCTATGCAGACACCATGAGCTAAATAATTTTGCGTTAATAAAATGCAGCAATTCTTATACAACTCATTCTATATATTTTGCTCTTTACATTTTCCATAAGTGAAAAATAGGCTTCGTTGTAGAAATAATTAAATTTGGATGATCATTTAAACTGAAATATATTGTAATTGCTTTATTTCAGTATGTACATGCACAGAATTTAAGCTAAAATAAAGCGGTTTTAGGACGGATACAACACTCAATATGAATTAAAAAGAACTTTAAAAATCCGAACTTTGACACAAAATGGATGCCATATTTTATTTTGAAGTGGGTTATGTGATCTCTTCATATAATGGTCACGTGATCGCTTCGTATAAGAGGTGTAATTATTATTTTAATTTTTATTTTAAAAACTACTGAATATATTTTGCTGAATTTTTTTTTATATATTTTATGCGATAATTTAAATATTTCCTAAAATTTTCGAAGCAATTTGTAAATTTTTAAATCCGCTTAAAAAGATGTTTGAAAATTAGGTCCCATAAGCTTCAATGTATTTCATTTTTTCATCCCGGGTTCAATCCAAAACTAAATGGGGGACATTATTCATTTATATTCCCATAGGTCCCACAGACCGTCTGAATAACACAACTAAAATTTCATTTTGATTAAGTCATTTTTACGGCAGTTATCGTGCTAACGGACAGACAGACAGACATATAGAATGAACAAAGTCATAAGCACTTTTCAACTATGTTGTAAAGTGTTAACAAAATGAAGCCACTGGTGAGTTTGTCAGGGAAGGAAAATGTCTGGTGGGTTGTCGTAGGGGTTGAAATACCTATTATATTATGCAACTGTATAAAGGTTATCATGCCATTTATTGAATCAATTTATGCAAGTTAATTATTTATTTCTTAGGGATTTTGATTCAAGCTATGTATTCTATTAATTAATGATTTGGGTTAATCGGGTTGTTTATTCAAGTGTTGTATGATGATTCACGTTGTACTGTCTGGTCAGTAAATTAGTAGAATATTTTAGTACGCTAGGTATTGGCGGACACCAGTGCTGTTAAGATGCAGAGCGTTTAATTAATAATTTTAGCTAGTGCACATTTTAAATTTATTGTAATATGGGAAATTATCATACATCAGTGACGCTAGAAAACACAAGGATCATAGAATTGAACATTAACGTTACGTTTGGATTGATATAGGTTATAATCAATGATTATATTTGAAATTAAGAGCGGAAAAATAGATTCATTGCAAAACTAAAGCGAAAAAATCGGCTTCGGCTTCGTTCGATGGAGACGGAATGGTTTCGCGTGAATAATATTTTGTAAAATTAAATCCATTTTTAACACTTTACAACATAGTTGAAAAGTGTTTATGACTTTGTTCATTCTGTCTGCCTGTCTGTCCGTTAGCATAACTGCCGTAAAAATGACTTTATCAAAATGAAATTTCAATATGTTTTTCAGACGGTCTGTAGGACCTATGGGAATATAAATGAATAATATCACTCAATTAGTTCTTTATTGAACCCTGGTTGAAAAAATGAAATGCATTGAACCCTATGGGACCTAATTTTTCAAACATTATTTGAGCACATTTAAAATTCACAAATTGCTTCGAAATTTTTAAGAAATATTCACATTATCCCATAAAATATATAAAAAAAAATCAGTAAAATATGTTAGATAGTTTTTTAATTAAAAATTCTTTAATATAGGGAGAAAAACGAATTCAATTAAATTCTGACTTTTGCGATATCCTCCGGAAAGAAAAAATAGATATATTATATAATAGATATATTATAAAAAAATAAGTTTAATCATTCTGTATATGAGAGAGGCTTTACATTTTAAAATAAATTTAGATAAACAATTTTCATTTTTTTTTTTAATTTTACATAACTCTTCATGATATACTTATTTGATGGCGGTTTTAATACACTTACCTACATCCTAGAGAGTTAAAATTTGGTACACAGCTTAAATTTGTAGAACATTTTATTCTACAACAATTTGGTGGATCTTTAAATATAGATCCTACATTTTTTTCGAAATGGCCTGTAAATAATCACCGTTCACTTCTATAAATCATTATTGTAATATTGTTAAACATTCTGATGTGAACAGCACATGTCTTTCCCTGCAGACTCATATTCACGTTCTCTTTATTTCTTCAATAATAATTTGAGTTTATCTGCACAAAATAACAGCCCTAAGTATTTTAAATGACATCGAATTGGCACGTTAACCTTAAATTTGGTTCTCATTTGATAGATGAACTTATTGTCAAAATTGGCGTAACGAAAATGCAAAAAAACTAAAATATCTCAAGAACGGCTAGTCCTAGAGATGGGGTTAGTCTTATTCTTTTTGTTGTTAAAAATCAAGTATAAAATAGGAATTTAATTGATATAATTGAGCACACGTAGTCTTTTATTTTTATATTTAACGATTTTTGCGGGCTATTTCGCAAAAACAGCCCATTTTTTTTCCCGAATCATACTAAAATAATCCACAAGTGACTTATATAACAAATTTCGTTAAATTTGGTATATAAATCACTTTTAGGTTATGAATATATTATACACCAAATTGTGTTAAATTTGGTCAATTAGTTTTTAGCTAGAGTATATAAAGGCAATTTCTGCCGCCCATTTCGCAAAGAAGGCAGATTCTTTTATTACGAATCGTACTATAATCAAATGTACATCATGGTTTCTCCACAAAAACTTACCTACCAAATTTTATTAAATTCGGTCCATTAGTTTTTCAGTTAGAGTGGATGCAATATCCTCACAGACACACAGAAACACACACAGTTACACCCTTACACACACAGATGTCTTCTTAAAAATAGTTTTTTCGTGTTCTAGAATTCCCAAAACGTGTAAATCCTTCGAAAATTCGAGTTCTGATCTTCGGCACGATTCCAATACTTTGAATACATACACATGTACACATATATATTATCTGTGCATCTGTGCATTACCTGTGTATCTAAATTCCGTGCCTACGCAATTACAATTGTTGAGATTTTAAATGATCCCTAAACTTTTATTATTTCTTCAACGAAGCCCCTAATTTTAACTTATGCAGAATGCAAATATCTCAAGCGATTGTAAGGTGAGTTACATAAGAATTGCTGCATTTTTTTAACACATAAGTATTTAGCTCTGGAGTCTGGAATACAAGGTATATGAATGAAATATTCATTGATTTTGCATAGAGAATCAGATGATTTATATATTCGATACAGTTTTAAATATTTAAGTATAATAAATTACTGTAGTACTGTGATAATGTAAAAGATATCATCACTGAATGTATCACATTTTAGAGATTTTTAAATGAAATTGCATTTCAGTTGGAAAGTGTTTCATAATCAATGTCTATGTATGATTGATCTTTCTTGTTTATAACCTCCAGAGAGCTCTATAAAATATCACTATCAAAGAACTCTATCCGGCATCTGATAATATACACTTAAAGGACTTTTAAAGGTCTACAAATTTTTGCATGTTTTTATAACTGCCCTACTTGCATTTAATATTGATCCAATATTGGACCAATAAATTTTAAATATTTCCAATGTAATCCCAATATTGGGCAAATATTGGGGTTACATTAGTCTCTATTGGCTAAATATTTTTATTACAATATTACGCCAATATTGGTGTTACATTGGAAATATTTCCAATGAAACACCAATATTTGTGTAATATTGTAGCAATATTTTATCAATTAATAATATTTTGTCAATTAATAATTATTGTAATATTGTACAAATATTTCCAATATAATCCCAACATTGGGCAAATATTGGGGTTACATTGGTCTCCAATATTGGCTAAATATTTTATTTCAATATTACATCAATATTGGAGTTACATTGGAAATATTTTCAATGAAACACCAATATTGGTGTAAAAGTGTACCAATATTTTGTCTGCTGTAATATTGGGCAATATTGGGCCAATTCCGTCAAAATGTCCATTTTTTCATAATGGTCCAATATTTTCAATATTGGCTGCCAATGTTGGGTCAGTATTAGATTGTTACTAGGATATCAATTTTAATGTTTAAGATATAAGCATTATAAACATGAGAAACCAGCATTTCAAACATGCAAAAAAGCATAAAAATAAGCATTACAAACATGAAAAACATGTATCATACCTCTTTAACTTGACAAAACGATTACTCGGCAACTACAGAAGCATTTTTTTAAATAAATATATACATTTAGAAAATAAATATCCTCACTTTTGCCTTGCAGGTTTATATAAACGAGTTACATTGGCATACATAAACCTTGCAGGTTCATATAAACGGAATATAGTTATTGCATTAATGCATTGCAAATAAATAAATCTCGTCAAACTGAATAACTGTGTTTTTCATACCAGAAGTAGAAATTTTTAGTAGCAATGATTTAATAATTTTAGTTTTAAGCAATTGGCTTCCATAGAAGATAAATTCAAATATAGCGTTCTTAATTATTGAATATACTTTAAATACAATAATTGACAATGCTGTATATAAAAAACAAATCGAAGTTGTAGGCTGTTATTATTAGTGCACTGTTACAGTTATCTTCATTTTTTTTTACAAAATCTCAATTAAGAGGACTAGGCTAATCAAAACGTAGTCTCATAGATTGACATTAGTTAAGCCACGTAATAAAACATCCCGATTATATAAGTAATTATTTTGATTAAAAAGTGAAAGGTCTCAACTGATGATCTCTTCTCCCCACCCATGGACCCTTGTTTCGTCAACCGCAACTTCAATATTCTTCTTAGAAGCTATCCCCAGAAAATGTTTCTTAGATATTTGCTGGATAGCGCTTACTTAATTTGAAATTCATTGATTGTAAATAAAATAAGTGGTAGTTTGTCTTTGAAAGTACTCCATGAAAGATTAATTTTCATTGTAGTACGGTCTGAGTTATCATTTTCAGAAAAAAAAAATATTTAATTAAATTAGCTTTCCCTGCAATACATGGTAATGCATAGATAAAGTATTGGAGTCATGTCGAAAATCGCAACCCGAGTTTTCGACGGATCTACACGTTTCGGGATCTCTAGAATACGAAAAAACTGTTTTTGGCGTGGCGTATGTGTGTGTGTGTGTGCCTGTGTGTCTGTCTGTGTGGCTGTGCAATGTATGTATCCACTCTAACACAAAAACTAATGGACCGAATTTCATAAAATTTGGTAGGTAAGACCCTTGGGTGTGAATAGGTAGGTAAGACCCCTGGTGCTGATTAGTTTTTGGTACAATTCGGAAAAGAAGAACGAGTATTTTTTTGCAAAATGGCCCTCAATAATTTCATGTATCCGCTCCAGCTGAAATACTAATTGACCAAATATTACAAATTTTGGAAGATAAATCACTTGTGGGATACTCTGAGGCTGATTAGATTTTTGGTACGATTCGGAAAATCCTTTTTTACAAAATTTTACAAAAATCTCCAATATCTAAAAAAAAAGACTACGTATGTTCAAATGTATCAATTTAATGCTTGTTTTACACATAATTTTTTACGAGGAAAAGAATAAGAACAACTCTATTACTCTAGGACTAACCGCTCTCGAGATATGAGATTTCTCACATTTTTGTTATGCCGCCTTTTTAAAAATGCCCAATTACCAAATAAAAGCAGAAATTGAATTAAAAATGCAAATTTAGTGTTATTTTGTGCAATTAAACTCAATTTAATTAGTTCTTAAAGAAATACAGAAAAAATGAATTTGTGTCCGCAGAGAAAGTCATGTGCTGTCCACATCAGATGTTTTATGTTGCTATATTAATGATAGCTGTTAAAAATACATTTAAAAGTATTTTTAATATCTGGATTTTTAAGGCTGTTTATATTTTTTAATTAACTTATGTCAAATATTTCAATTTTTAGAGATTCATGCAGAGAGTAATTGTATTCATCCATGGAGTGAAACTGTGTAGCCAAAACATTAAAATGCCTTAATTACTATTTATATTTCCATAATTTATATATGTTGTCCTACACAGTCCATGTCTTTATTTTGTCTCCATGTTATAAAAATAAAAAAATAAATCTACTCTCAAACTTATTGGTCGCAAAAATTTTGCCATATCATTATTTTTGCTAGAACGTTTATCGTGAAATATCCATTTCTGTGGTTCAGCCATAGATATAGATTAGATGATGACTGTTATAGATTTAGCATTATATTCCAAAAAACGTAGGATGGTTCGATACGATTTTTGATCTAAACTTTTTGTTTTAATGAAACATCTATTTCTTATGATTGTCTGTGGATAGAGCTTTGAGAATCACTTATATAAATTTAGTAATACTTTTTAATGGAGTAAATGGTGATTTACTAAGGACATTTAATTTCGGTTATGTTTATACTTCTGATTTAATTTTTTTCTTGAACCATCTGTTTCTCAAGATTGTCTATAGATTGAGCTTCAATGATATCTGATCCAACATCAAATTTCGAAGCAGGTAGGGGTTCACTAAGAATTTCCATTTCTGGATTAAAAAAATGTTATGTAAACATAATTTCTAAGTACTGGGTATAGATTGAACTTAGATGATGATTGATATGGATTCAACATCGAATTATATGGGTGTTAATGGTAAGGGGTACATTACGAATCCTCTCTTTCGGTTGTAAAAATGTCACTTTCATTTTTTTTTCTGAAAATTTCTCATGAATGTACGAAATAAATATGCAAAATGTAATAAAAACTCTTTTCAGTTCCGTGAAAAACGAATTGCTACAATTTGCCACCATGATGCTTGTCGCACGACATGTTGACATTTCGAATACATATGCCAATCAATAACAATGTCAGTACAGATGTCAATACAGATGCTAATAAGAACTTTAAATGCATCCACTAGAACCAATTGGAACTCACACATAGTTAAACTGTGTGCATCCCCTCTATCACCAATAACAAATCAGTGAAGGTGGTATGAAACCAGAGGGGGAAAGTAAAAAGTGGTTCCAGAAATTTCGAGAAGCGTCGGCAGATTCAATGTTCGACAGCATCCTAGAAATACGTAAATTTAGGAGTATCAAAATCTCCTGCGATCGCACAAAGAAAACGTGGATCATCAATGTGATGAGTATGTACTTAGTGAATACAAGTGGCATATCAAGATACGCAGGCATCTAGCAAAATGTGTTCTCGACTAAATGTCAAACTGCAAAAAAAGTGAGGTATTTACGCAAATTTCATCTGTTAATAATGATCACGGCGGGCACTTACCATATATCGAATATTTAGTAGTACTTGAGTAAGAACTCAAATCTTAGTAAAGAACTATCGCGTTTCAAAAACAAAAACTGCATATATTTGCGCTATATGGTAATAATTTGTTATAAATATATGTGTCACTTAAATAGTTGTTATAGATATATGTGTCACTTAAATGATTTGAGTAAAATTTATGAAGTAATCGAGATATTTATATATATAAAATTAAAGAATTGATCAATTTAAATCAGAGTTATTAATTTATGTCTTGAGTGTCATTCTGCTGTGCTCGTGAACCAAAGTTTTCATACTCCACACTAAGTGAAGGCATCAAAGGTAAGTCATTTTATAGTAAAATTTGGGTAACGACAATTTACCGTACGACATGAAAACTACACGTTCATTTGTGCCGTATGTGGGCGAGTACTGAAAGTATTATGATATAAAAAAATATTAATAATAATTTTAATAAGTAAAAGACAGAATGGAATTTAATAATAAATTAAAGATAAGAAATCAGTAAATAAGATAGATATGTGCATGAAAGTAATAATTTAAAATGTGTGTGTTATATTATTGTGTATATATGTATTTAGTAGCATGAATATTTAATATATATTATAATAAGTGTATAATAGTGTATCTAAATCATGGAGCCGAAAAAGAATAGTCAGACAAACAAAAGAGCTAGAACAGATCCTCCGAGTGACAATACCATAGAGCAGGATGTCCGTGATAACTGACACCGTGATAAATACTTCTGCTACAACAAGCAGCAATACCGTACGCGAAGCAACAGCGAGCAATCAAGCATATCAAAATTCCTCTTTGTAAATCATGCAAATGTTGCCATCATTTGATGGTCTAAAAGATAATAATGTGCAATTTTTTATAATGCATTTTACTCAAGTATCAGACTTAACCTCTTGAACAGAAGAAGAGAAAATAATTATCTTAAAGTCTAAATTAAAAGGAAAATCGCTGCAGTTTTTGGCAGAGAATATTGCTATGCAAAAGGAAAAGTCATAGGAGAAAATTGAAATATTAAAAACAAATTTCAAAGAAAACAGACTTTGGTCCAAAAACACAATAACTTCAATAACCTTAAACATCTGTCGAACATGATTATAAAGGAATTTGCTCAAGAAATAGAAAACCAAGCACTTTACAGGAAATAAAAGATATAGAGGAAATATGGAGATTAGATATAGAGGAAATAAAAGACCCAAATGTAGAGACAATTGTAGAAAAAATAAAACTCATAAAATTCCTACAAATAATTACAGCGGATTTATGCACTGAAGTATAAAAAACAGACTCAAAAACCTTTGACGAAGCAGTGCAAACAGCAGAGGTCATTGAAGCCGCATTAGATGAGGCAAACGATATTATAAATAGTATCGAAGTAGAGGAGAAAACAGTTGAGAATGCGAAAATAAATAACGTAAAAATTGAAACTGTGACAGAAAAGCCTCCACAAAAATCCTGCATAGCTTGCGGTCACAATAACCAATGGATGGCCGAATGTCTTACCCTTCAAAAAGTAAAAAAAAATATTAAGAATGGCAATAAATATTGAAAATAACCCGCTAATAATCAAGAGTCATAAATAAAATAGAGTCATAAATCAAAATAATGTTACACAATATAATAAGTCAAATTTCAGGAGAGGCAATTACAGAAATAATTCGGGAGTCCGACGTCGGAGAGGAAACTATAATAGACAATATCAAAACAACAGTAGACAATATCAAAACAATAGTAGAGAATATCAAAACAATAGTAGATAATATCAAAATAATGAATATTTAAACTGAAAAAGTGACCTCGAAATAAAACACAAAATAAAAGTTATAGTGCATCAAATGAGGATTCGAGATCCCATAAAATGACAGATAAAAATAAAAAGGATGTACCTAAAAGTCAAAAACATTTACTAAATTCCACTTATGGACCAAGTGATACACTGCCCCTGATAAATATAAATGTAGATAATATAAAAACAGTTGCTCTCATAGACAGTGGTGCTAGTGTAAGTTTATTGTCGGATCAAATATTTCAGAAAATCAAAAATCAAATTAAAATTAATTATTTATCTAGACAAATCAAAATTCAAACAATGATTAAGGAAAATATACAGTTCTCTAAGTGTATAAGTTTGAGCTTTAAAATCGAAAATAAAAGATGCAAAAATTCATTTTTCATAACAAAACAATTAAACAGCCCCCCTTATGAATTAATTCTAGGATATGATTTTCTCAAAAATCATCATGCAATTGTTGACACAAATAAATCAACATTAAAATTTGTAAAAGAATCAATATCTATCCCATTTAAAAACAGAAATTAGAAACCATCACAGGAACCAAAAAATAAACATACAAAAGTGGAGTATATCCAATGCTTAAATGCAAGCTTAACACATAAAATTAAATTATTCCCCCAAGAAACTAAATCAATAGAATTAAATTAAGTGAAAATTACTTTGAAGGTAAGGATGCAATGTTAAATATCACAGATTCAATGAAAGAATTACATGCTGATTATTCGCTGTACTATGTAAATAATAGAAAGTTTATTTCAGCAATAGTCACAAATAAAACAGGAAAATATATACAACTAAATAAAAATATGATTATTGGAACTGTAACACCTCAATTTGAAATTTTTGAAGAGCAACACAATATTGACAAAATTTTACAAGTTAATAACATAGAAAGTTTAAATGACCCCCCAAAAATTGATATTTCAGTCTTAAGAAAAGCAGAATTAACACCACAAGATTTTGACTTAAACCATTTACAAGATAAAGACAAATATACATTGCTTAAAGTGTTATTGCAAAATTATGACGTATTTTTAAAATCATACAAAACGCTAGGAATAACTGAGGAAATAGTTCCTGAATTCAAACTGTTACATCAGTACCCAATACAATGCAAAGCATATCGCTTGCCAAAATATTAAAACCAGTACCCGAAAATGAATTAAAGCAATTATGTGAAGCAGGGATAATTTAGAAGAGTACCAGTAATTATTATTTCCCATGTTTATTAATTAAAAAGAAAACCTATACTAATACCGACAGCAATAGTAGTGAACAAAATTACCGTTTAGCAGTAGATTATAGACTCCTCAACCAGATTACAGAATTATTACTTGTAAATATTGGCGAAATTAGTGATATAATGCACAATATCGCAGGCCACAAATAATTTACCGTATGCCAATGTTCCTTTATAATTTTTTTAATATATCGCACGTTCCACTCAACTTTAAAAGAAAAAAAATATAGTTACAGTAACTTAAAGAATAGTGCGTTGTGTGGTTAAGAGTAAATAATTGGTTCAAATCTCAGTTACAGTTAATTATATCGATGTAGTTTAAAAACTGTTTTATATTTATAATTGTGTAACCAATTAAAATACATGTTAATCAGATTTCCATTATACCCAGATTAGAGTACAATATAATTTATTTTTCGGGAAAGTCAAATGCTTTTGCATTAAGAGGATTTCCAACTATTTTAAAGAATATTTTACAAATGTTTTATTTTCTCTTTAGTAACGATGTAGCAGGACCATATAAGGCTATAAAAGATACATTTGAAAATATGACATGTGTGTATATTAAATATATGTTGCTAATAAAATAAATTCTTATACGCTTTATATGTTCTTAATTTTTTATTAAAAGGATTTGTTTCATGAATAAAAGAGGCTATTCTATCCAGAGGTCGTGACAAATATTACGCCTCAACCTGGTATTCTATATCCACTCATCATGACATCTAATGTAACTAAAATATGTACCATTTGGTTAACGAATACTATTTGTACATATTGAATCTATGGCTGTAATTTTGAAGAGTAATAAAAATCAGTGAGCGAGAAAACGTCATACGAGAGTCATACAAAGGATTACGTCATATAAAGGATTACATCAATACCAGTCAAGAAATTCGCCACCATTCGGTATATGATTTGTATTCAATTTTTAATTGCAATACCTATAAAAAAGTGAAGATTCATTATTTCAGTGCTTCTTTCAATTCTAAATGATTTTCCAAGTCGATATGAAAAGTCGATAGGACATATTCCCATATTTAGACACAGACTCCGAATTTTAAGCCGGACAATCTTGTCCAGGTTAAATTTGTTAAATTCATGTTCCTTTCCCTCAAAAACTATAAATCATCGGTACCAAATTGTCATAGCTGACGGACGGAATGTTTTCACACATTTTAAAAGACAATTTATGTTTTACTTCAGAAAATTGTCGAATTGTGAATTTGTCCCAGTATTTAACAAACCACAGTTTTTAACAAACAACGTTTAACAGCATTAAGTTTTGTTAAAAAAATTATTTATTTAACTTCACAATTTCGTGTTATCATTAAAATTGGGTATTTATCTTTAAAATGGGCACCAACATGGTCTGAATACATCATAGAAATTTCAAATTGTTGTACTGAATAGTTGTTAAGGAGGGAATATATAAACAATCAGAAAAAACATTCTGAGAACAGTAAAAAGGGTCTAGATTTTGGGGGGGGGGGGGGGTGGCATATGGAAACAATGTAAATTTTTCAAGTCCTACTCGCAATTTTTCGTATTAACTAAGGAAATATGTCGTTGGAAAAAGAACATTTAAACCCTTAAAATTGGCAGAAAAATAAAATTTGAAGTTGTCGGTTAATTTTCCGGTTCCTGTTCTCTTAACAGCTTTTGGTGGGTCTCCTTATTGCTTAACAACATTGAGTGTTTATTTTTAGCAAAAGTCAGAAATATATCGAAATTTTTAAACTTCATATAGTGAGCCATGTGTTAGATAGTAATGGGTCCTCTAATATCTTAACAAAATTATGGTTATTGATTTTTAGAGAAATTGATTAAAAAAATTAGCGACTGTTTTGTTTGAAAATATCGCCATTTTGATATATGTATTGAATCATGTGTTGGACATATTTAATTATTACTAAAAACCGTGGATTAAATAACCAAAATTACATATTGACTGAGATTAAATAAATAAAGATAATGCATAGATAAAATAACAATATTTACTTGCATTTTATTCGTACTTTTTCTTTAATCCTTTTTTATATGAATGAGAAAAGTTGATTTTGAGTATTATGTATTACTCACTGTAATATTCATGAGATAGGTCTCATGTTAACCGAATTTATTTTTTCCGCAGAAAGAAAGCGCCTTACAGTTTTTTATTTGATTACGATTTAATTTGCGAATAAATAAGTATGTCCATTATATTACTTTTTATTGTTGTCTCTCTCTTATCGATATATTACGCTTATTTTAGTACGTATTATAAATGAAAAATAATGTATTTTTTTCGTAAAACTGCCATGTAGTTTTCTGGATAATGATATTTACATATAAATGGACTTGATATATATTTTATCAAGATTCCTCTAAATTGATTGATTACATAAAAAATAGATCGTAGTATTTGGAAGATATTAAAGATGCCCTTTTAGGATATGTGAATCCTTGATTCGTTCGGTAACTATGCTTCAATTCATAACTGGATACAAAACATACATGTGTGGAGAAAAGATCGAAGTAAAACGGAAGTTTTAATAATCCTCAATTGCTCAATATTGCAAACAATTTAACCACCTTTTTGAGTTTTCTTCTTCAGCAAGGATCATACAAAAATGCACGTCGATCTATGATCTTCACTTCTTTGAAGTCTTCCATACCCAGAAAAATTCTAGTAATTTAGTGAATGACTTGTCCAGTACTCCATTTTTTCCGCGGTCTGGCGAAGTGCTCTGTAGATGTTCCCACTTCCTCCGTCTCATTCCTTTGGGGCACTTGTGTTCAAGATCCAGACCGTCCTACTCATCCGAGGACATAGAGCATCTATTTGGACGGCTGGTGGGACACTTGTGTATTGTTTTAGCCTATTTTTCATCTAGTCGATCATCATGTATTCTTATTCGGACTTAACTCAACTTATCGGGATATTCATGTTGTGTTTCGGCGAACGTCAATCGTCTACCTTACTTAACGTTTCTTGTTGGCTGGACTTCTCCATCCTGCTTTCTGATAGGATCTCTCTTAATTCCGGTCTTCAGTAAAGAAATCCCTATTTTCGAGATCCACACCCATTCATTTTGCACACCCATTCATCTTTTGGACTTCGGATTTGTTGATCATCTGGCTCTCCAGGGATTCATCGTATCCTCGAAACAGCTGTATTCTGCATTGTTGTGTGATTTGTGATTATATACGTTGTTCAATTTTCTTTACTCTAAATAATTTCTTTACTCTAAATAATTTTGCTGTTAGAACGTGTGTATACTTTTCACCTGAGGCAGGTACTTTAAATACCATTACCTTCAGAAAAGAACAGTTTGCAAAGTCTAAAATATTCGAAATTTTTACGTTTTTAATTTTTGGCATCACCTTCAGTCGGATGGGACAGATCCCGTGGCCTATAGAGTGGTATCTCGGTATTAAACTCTTAGATGAAACTATTTGTCAAGACTATTTAATTCAGAAATATGAGTTGTAGAATATGCGGTTTTCGACTGCAAGTTATGAGGGTAATGGCTGGTCATCACATATCCGTGACAGATAATTTAATGTTATTAGTTTTCTGTAAAATCTAAATTATTTGGATCTTTTAATTTTTGGTACCAGCTCGTGGTTAGGTGAGGCCGAACCCATAGCGTGGTAACCTGACACTAAACGGTTAAACAATACGGTATCTTCCGACTATTTAACACCGATAAATACTTCCGACTATTTAATTAAAGATATGTGTAGTAGACTGCTTGCTAGTTAATCGACCGTTGGAATCGCTACATACTACAGTGACTAGAATACCTACTGTCATATTCGGAGAGAGAATTGCTCAAGAACTTGCAACAATTTAGGTCACATCGTGTGAGGAGCGAGCATAGTGCCATCTGTTGTCGTCAATTGAAGTTATCCATTACACTGCCTTTTTAAATTTTGCAAGATAATAACATATTTGTATTTTATTAAAAACTTAGAGAACAGATTTACAACGTGTTTCTCTAAATTTATTACACAGAGAGAGTATAACCAATTTATTTGATACGTTGTTACACTTCACATTAAACGCTATAGAATATGAAAGCTACAAAGTCGAACTGATAAAAATATTGTTGAGATTTTGCTTGATAATCGGATTTCATTTTTATATCAGAGGTATCAATAGAAACAAATATGTCAAAGAGACAAAGTAATATTAAAATAATAATGATACTTTTTTGTTATTAAACTATTTTCTATTCTTAAATTTAGTTTTTGTCTTTTCCGAAGTAGATAATAGCTATTTATTTTTCTGCAAGAATGTATATACCTATATTATAATGTTGTATTTTATAAAACATTGTATAATTATAAACATATTGTATTACTGCTTACTTTATATTACATAATATCTGTAAATATTTTATTCAATTTACATATCATTTTTTTAGTGTTGCAAAGTTATTGTAGAAATTATAAAATTAATTCAGTTAAGTTTGAATTCTAGCATGAAGCAAACATTTATTTAAAATTTCTCGATATGATGTAATTATGCAAAATTGATTTCATTAATGCACATGGATATGATATGCTGAATATAATTAATGCAGAGTGTAAATTACTATAAAGTAACTTATAACCATTATGTATTTTCTTTGCCTTTAAGAACTAGAAATAAATATTTATATTAACAAATTTGACTGATGTATAAAATATATATTTAAATAAATAAATAAAAAACAGATATTGGAAGATAATCAAGATAGAATATTCTTATCGTAGTAGTTTTTTAATAGACATAAGCTACATATCTTCAAGGATTTGAAATAATATGCTATACAGATGAGTTTTATTAATAGTCAGGTAAGTTTTATTATTTATTGTATTATACTAACATAAATTTAACTACAAATATCTTATCCCTAAACGCAACTCACAAATTGAGTTATTTGCAAAAAGTTTAAGTTATATCTAAACTAGTTTATTTAAATTTTTGCTTCAAAATAATAATGGAATGCTTTATTACAAAATACAATGAAATGTTTTACAAAATAATAATGAAAAGAAAAATTCAACGCATCACAGACCTATAAATATGTCTCCTTTATTGCAAGAAACGAATTAATAAATATGTTTCATTAATATATTTTTGTTGACTATAAAAGGAATTGTTCTTGTGGAAATATATATCTCTTAAAACCCTATTTTGATGTTAAAATAGTTTTCAAACAGTTAGTTTATTTAAATTCTTAATTTAAAATGACGTGTATTTTGCATAGAATAGTACAACGTTATCTGCTTTAAGCGGGTGGAGGTCGACTGCAGCTCCATCTGTTGCATTTCCTGAACAATTAAACAATTATTCTTGATTTTGTCCTTGATATCCAAACTAGGTGTTCCAGACACTGTAGGTCTAATTCAGGATATGTGTCGACCGCAAGTCGAAATGACACAACACATCCGAGTCAGATAGTTAAATGTTATTAGTTTTTTAATAGAATTCGTTGCAAAATATAGAATATATAATTTTGAAATTTGTGCTACCACCTTGTGGTTGGATGGGCCCGAACCCATGGCGTAGTAACTTGACACTAAAAGGTTAAACAAAACGATGCCTTCCGACTATTTAACGCTGATATGTACTTCAACTGTAGCGACCCGACTATCTAATTTAAGGCATACAGGGTCTTTCAAAATTCCGTATAAATTTTAAAAATTCATCAAAAATCGAAAAATCATCTCATTGAGGTGCTGTTTGCACCATAAGTATTGCTAGGACTTTTTTTTTATTTATTTTATTATTTTTTTCTTTTTTTGACGTGAAAAAATTTTGTATTCAAAAACCACCTATAGGTGGCTTTGAAAGCATTGGGAAGACAACAAAAATAACTTATTGTACGTGTCAAATCATATGACAAGCCTAAGTAACCCTAAACAGGTGATAGGACCTTTTCCTTTCTTTAGATGTATCCTAAATCGGAATTTTCGCAAAGCATCTGATGCTGATTCTCCGCTCACATGATACAGCTTCACTAACAAGGCTTTCTAGATCAAAGTTTAGATTCTCGCAAAAACTTCTTTGCACCGTTTAGTAATGAAATCAAATGAAGAATCTACAGAGCACAACAGCTTTTTTATAACAGCCTCATTTGCATACTTCTGGAAGATATATTCGGCTAATCGCCACCTATAGGTGATTTTTTTAAACTACAAAATGTTTTAACATAACCCCCCCCCCCCTCCCCCGTCCTGGCAATACTTATGGTACAAACCGCACCTCAATGCGACGCTTCTTCGATTTTTAATGAATTTTTAAAATTCATACGGACTTTTGAAAGACCCTGTATATCACAGAATGCTTGCTGGTCAATTACAAGTTTTAATAGCGAAAGATCTGGTACCGCATTTATCAACGGATACAACTCAAAATTTTAAAACTAAGAAACAGACATATTACAGTACCAATTATTAAGTGGAATGTTATGTATTAGGAAGAATTTCCCTATAAATCTTTATAAAAATATGAGACCATAATTCAATGAAAATATCATTCATATGGAAGAAACTGTATGGTAGAAATACTGTTAGAGCAAACAGATGAGAAGAAAACCCTTTATATACATGTAGAATAAATTGATTATAGGAGAAAAAGATACTTGTATGCTCTCTTCCTTTTCTACTATTTTGTTCCAACGATGCTATCTATAAAGGTACTAACAAGATTCTTCTCTTCACCGTTAATGATAATTGCACACCTTCCTGTTATTTTCGATCCTCTTGAGAAATACCTCTAATGTTACCAAAATGTGCAGCTTTAGATTAACCGAATGCTATTAGTACATTAATGTATCGATTTGATGACTGTGCATTTCTAAATGTCGTCTGGGAACGCAATAAATATTTTTGTAATACAACAAATCTGCAGTATTAAAATGCAAGCGATCACCTGCATGTCCAGATGTGTTTGTTTCCGTATGTGTGTGTGTGTGTGTGCCAGAAAACGTTAAATACTATTTAGCTTTAGAGAAATATTTAATATGAAAAAATAACATTTTAGCAAAGTATTCATCAATATAGTTAGAAAATTATAAGTATTTGGTTATTCCCAGGACTGCATCTTATCTCCATTACATATACATTTCACTTTCCCACAATACGTAGTACTGTGATATAGGCATGTATGAGACGTTTATGCCCCGTGTGTGCGTGCCAGGAGTTTATTTAATTTTACATAGCATTTATTAAAGGGAGATATGTACTGTGCAAAATTAAAATTTAGAAAAGTATTCTTCAATAGAGTTCGGAAATTATAAGTATTTGATTACTCCCAGAACTCCATCTGATCCACATGCCATAAACATTTTATTTTCCCACAATATGTAGTACTGTGATAGGGACATGTATGAGACGTGTAAATCCGGATGTGTTTGATTTCGGATGTAAGCGTGTGTTTGCCAAGAATTTATTTAATTTTAAGCTATTTATTCTTACACATGAATATTTAACGTGAAAAAATTAACATTTTGGGAAAGTATTCTTCAATAGAGTTATGGAATTATAAGCATTTGATTGTTCCCAGAACTGCACCTGCTCCACATGATATATACATTTTACTTTCCCACAATACTTAGTACTGTGATAGGGACATGTATAGGGCATGTATGTCCGGGTGTGTGTGAATGTGTGTCAGCAATTTATTTCATTTTAAAAGACATGCATTCCTAGAGAAATATGTAATGTGCAAAATTAACACTTTATGAAATTATTCATCAATAGAGTTAAGGAATTATAAGTATTTGATTATTCCCAGAACTTCATCTTATCCACATGACATATACATTTTACTTTACCACAATACATAGTACTGTGATAAGGGCATGTATGAGACATGTAAACCCGGATGTGTTTCATTCCGGATGTGTGTGTGTGCCAAGAATTTATTTAATTTTAAAATAGTATTTATTCTTAAAGGGGAATATTTACTGTGAAAAAATTAACATTTTGGAAAAGTATTCTTCAATAGAGTTATGGAATTATAAGCATTTGACTGTTCCCAGAACTGCATCTGATCCACATGATATATACATTTTACTTTCCCACAATACTTAGTACTGTCATAGGGACATGTATAGGACATGTATGTCCGGATGTGTTTGATTCCGGATGTGTGTGCGAAATTACATTTTATGAAATTATTCATCAATAGAGTTAGGGAATAATAAGTATTTGATTATTCCTAGAACTTCATCTTATCCACATAACATATACATTTTACTTTCCCACAATACGTAGTACTGTGATAGGGACAAAAATTCAACTCACGATTTTTTAAAGATTAAAACGTTTAGATGCATTCCTAAATATGGATCAACGAATTTTCCAATGTTGTATGTGTGTGTCTTTGTCTGCCTATAAGGTCTTAGAAGGATCATAATATTTCGCGAGTAAATTTAACAAAACGATCGAAACGATTATTTCAATTAAACGATCTTTAAGGGGTTATTTCGATTAAACGATTTTTGAACGATTATTTCAATTAAACGATGTTTAAAAGATTGCTTCAATAAAACGATTTTAACCTTATATTTCAATTAAAGTACGTTTAAACGATTATTTCAATTAAACGATATTTGAAGGATTATATTACCTCCAACTTTTCTAAATTTAAAATGAAAATATGAAAACATAATAAAATTAAAATGTGTTACTAGAAATAGCCTCTTTCTATATAAACTTTATTTAAAATCAATTAGCATCATTTGCCGAAATTTAACATGCCGTTCTTGAGATATAAACCATTTTTGATGCACAATAAAAAAATCACAAATATTGAATCAAAATAGTCTATTAACAAAAAATAAATATACAACAATATTTAGGATTTATCCCAATCCGTTTTCGAGGTAGTAGAAATTTCAATTTTCCAAAGGTGTCGGGATAGCTCGCTAAATATTTAGCTATCTATATGAGATTACTTATGATAGCTTTATCCATTTATAGCATTTTTTTATTTTCAATGCTATCACATTATTCAGAGCAAGTTATTTTAGATTAAATAGCTAGAGTAAATTGAAATGTGTTGTTTTTCACAGTATCGAATGTTGTTAATTGTAGAGAAGATCATGTGTTAGGCACATGCACATGATTTACAGATATATCTGTAGAATAATTGCAAAGTTTAGTACAACTATTATTTGAAAAAATAATTTGCAAGTCGCAATTGCAAATGTCGTAAAAACAACAACTTTCCTTAATTCGAATTTTATTGGCAATGAAAGTTGGAGTTCTATCAAAGCAAACGACTTTGAAAAACATTAAGAGAATAAATCATTACCCAAAGCCGAATAGTTTGAATCAAGAACATGGAATCGATAATGACTTCAAAAAGAACACTAAAAAGGTTTGGTTTAACTGAATTGATAAAAGCATTCGCCATGTTAACAGTTACACGATAAAGAAAATGGCAATTGGTTTTGAAGTAGGAGTTCTGTTTCTGTTCATTGATGAAGTTCAAATTTCAAAATTTAACAAGGAAATCTCGTGTATTATTTCTGAATTCTGTAGCTTATAAATAAGTGTATTTATATTCTTCCATGTGCAATGCCAGGACATATCTTGTATTGTCAGACCATCCAGTGACGTACATCAGACTTATTTGGTGCATTAAGTTGAATAAATTTGGAATAAATGATCAGTTTCTGTGACAAAGGTAAATGTTTTTTAAAGAAAATAAATCTAAAATGGAAAATTGTAAATTTATGGAGTATATCTTTGAAAAATAATCTGATGTCCGCAGATGTTTTTTCCTACATACTGTCGAAATGTACATTTATAATCGACATATGTAATACACAGTCATTATTTTGCAAATCTAAAGTTAATTGTATATTGGCATTTCTGATTCTATAACAATAAATTACATAACAATAAATTACATATTCTATAACAATAAATTACATATCCTGATTCTATAACAAATAATTCGATAATCGGCTCTTCCCCAACTGTCCCCGTGCTCACGCGGAGTACTAACACTTTAAATATATTGGTCCGAAAGTCCTTCCGAGACGTTGGTGGTAAGGGAAGGAGGTGTATACTGCCCCCATTGGGCTCTGATCTAAATTAGGTGACACTTCCCGGCCATGCAAACATATACCTTACACCTTTGGGTAGGTTGAACTGTATGTGTCGAATAAAAGATAAAAAAAAGGGTTGATACATCACAGATAGAAATAATTCGACTTGTGGGGATGAAGTACCACTCAAAGCAAAAATTTACAACTGGTTTGTGGAATTCCATCCTGGACGTAGAAGAAGAAAACATGCAATTGGCTGTCCTTTTCGTGAATACTAAAATTAACACATTTAGGTGTGGGGTAGTCTAGTGGTTAGCGTGCGAGGATTGCACTCTAACAATCCGTGTTCGATTCTCGGCTCTTTCTCAACTGTCCACATGTTCACGTAGAGCATGAGCTTAAATGGAGCATGGATTAAATATGTAGATCCGTAAGACATTTCGAGAGGTTTGTGACACGGCAAGGAGGGTATAGTCCCTGTAGACGCCGCCTCTACTGGGGTACGGTCGTCCGAACATATACTTTACACCTTCGGGTAGGTTGGATGATTTGGAACGAATAAAAATAAATGTGTTCATTGGGGGAGCGTAGTGTTGATTATAAGCAAGTTTAGAATACGTTACATGCGCCCCGAGTTTTTGCTTACGGCGTATAAATAGAGCTAAGTTAGGGCATATTATGCTGGCACAGGGGTTGAAAGGCGTATTTAAGACATAATATGCCGTCATCCTCGGGCGTAGCGGCTGGTATGTCCAGCGCAAGCCCAAGCTGTATTATGCGTCTACGAAGGGGTTTAAGAAGCGTTTTCTTGCGGAGCGAATGAATGACTACGGCTTTTAAAAAATTTAATGAATTAATTCAATTAATTCGCTTTTATATCCCGCGTAACTTTAGGTATATTTTCTAAGTGGTAGAGAGCAACTGTAAGAAAGAGACACTGCAGTTAAGAGCTTTAAAAAGAGCGCAGTAGCCATATCGTAGCCGCGGGTGCGTAATTTTGATCATAGATTAGCATATCAAATTGTGAGCATAACCGGGTATATTTTCTTGTAATTTCTATACGAATGCAAAATATACATGTGTTTATAGACGCTGTTGAAAATTAAAGAAAACTATACCATCAAGAAAATTATACAAATGTTTTGATCTTTCGTGGAAAATATCATTTCGAAATGTGTTTTAAATAATTAAATGGACTTAAATTAATTAAAGCGAGATCTTTAGATTTTAAGAGTCATTTAATAAGCATCCTACAGACGTACATGCAGATTAAAAGTCAGAGCGTTTTCAAGCATCATTATACCCTTCAGCGGTGGCATTAAATCAAATTCCTACCAACAAACGTAAATACTATCGACACTGGTAGGCGAAATTTGCATATTACAAATCGGCATTATTACAATAAACACGATAATGCATCAATATAAAACCATGAACAAGAAATTTATTTTGAAGACGTTTAGAACGCAAAATTAGAAGGACAGATTGCCAAGTTCTGTATCAAGCTTAGCATATATTATAAGCAATTAATATTAAAACTCAGAGGTAACATTGTAAAGACTTGATGCGCATGTAATCGAGAATGAGTCGCCAAGCATAAATTAAAACATGCACAGGATCAAATTTGCATCAAGAATTTCCAATCAATTTGCGTCAAACCTTTACAATGTTACCTCTGAGTTTTAATATTAATTGCTTATAATATATGCTGTGCTTAATATATAACTTGACAATTTGTCCTACCAAATTTGCATTCTAAACGTCTTCAAATTAAAGTTCTTGCTCATGTTTTATGTTGATGCATTATCGTGTTTGTTGTAGTGATGCCGATTTGCAATAAGCAAATTTCGCCTACCATTGTGGATAGTATTTAAGCTTGTTGGTACGATTTTCATTTAATGCCACTGAGGAAGTTTAATACGGTGTGTGGGAACCTCGGATAGCCACTCATGCTTCACACTGTTTCCCCGAGCCAACGGCCGTACCGTGCTGAAAACACCGGTTCTCGTTAGATCACCGAAGTCAAGCAGCATCGGGCGCGGTTAGTACTTGGTGGGTGACCACTTCGGAACACCGCGTGCTGTTGGCTATCTCGGGTGCGGTATCCCCGTGGTTTGCGCGCTAGATTTGCACGCTACCACAAATGCCGCCGTGTTCATGCGGAGTACGATCACGTTAAACATGTGGGTCCGTAAGTCCTTCCGAGAGGTTGGTGGTAGGGGAAGGAGGGTACGGTCCCTGTGGATGCCTCCCCCACTGGGTTCCGGTCTAAATTGGGTGGCACTTCCCGGCCGTCCATACAGTTACCTTACACCTTTCTGGAATATGTATATGGTAAAAACTACATCTTTAGAATTTATAAATCTATGGATAAACTGTTGAATTCTGGTAACACCTCCTATAGTAAGTGTTTTCTGAGAGTATAATTGACTTCTCAGATAGGTTATTGATTGTTTAGTTGATTGTCTAAGTGTTAGTATTTGATTATTGTATTGCTTTTTATGTATTATTCTGTATTTATAACTATCAAAAATTAATTATGTCCTTAAACATGGAATTCCTCTCCACTGCAAACTTTCCACCACTTCCTCTACAACCTACAGTAACGATCTCGCCCTTAATATTAAGTCCCAACTCCAAAAGCTTTAATGCAAAAAATGTACAAATTGCTAATAACATTAGTACAACCAGTGAAAGTGTGCCTACTACCAGTGAATGTGTTTCTACAATTAGTGAAAGTGTCCCCACGGGTGGCCACTGTGTGAATTCTGCTGAAGTTAGTGTGGTGGCGAATAGTGCCTCTCCCATCGTGGACACACCTACTACCGGAAACGCAGTACGTTTTACAAACTTTAAGTGTGCTTCTCGCACCTCTAGAATTTATGAATCACCTGCATTTTCACACTCAATATTACCTCCTCGACTTCCTCGCTACAGCGGAGGCTCTCAGCCAACTTCTAATGTCTTCCCCCTGGCTCCTTTGTCTTCCTCAACTTCAACTTCCTCTTCTCAACCTCCAGCTGATGATAATAGAACTCCTAAAACTTTTGCTACCTCATCCAGGCTTTCTTTGACTAAAATGGCTCCTCCTCCTGCTTCGGCTGTTTCTCCCCCGCGGCTGCTGCCCTCTCCTCCTGTGTCTACTCCTCCGGTTGCTCTGGTGTCTTCTGCTCCCTTGCCTGCTTCTCCTCCAGTGTCTTTTAATGCTGCAGCATCACATCACCAATCTGTTATCTCTCCTCCAG
Organism: Amaurobius ferox; assembly: GCA_951213105.1. Classification (NCBI taxonomy): domain Eukaryota; kingdom Metazoa; phylum Arthropoda; class Arachnida; order Araneae; family Amaurobiidae; genus Amaurobius; species Amaurobius ferox. Next base: position 35,746,017 of record OX578144.1, on the reverse strand, counting down.
GTTCATCTTTAAAAACTGCTTCTCCTGTTCCTGTTCAAGTTCCATCAACCTCTTCCAGCCCGGAGTCCTGCATCACCGATGCTTCATCCAATCTAATCAATATTAATAATGAGCATCTCTTAAAAATTATCTCAAATGTCACTAAATTGAGCAACTACCTACACCGAAATGTCAAGATGTCTGCCGGGCAAAAAGCTTACATAGATGATAAAATAAAAGAGATCCGAATTGCCGGATATACATTGGAAAGTAATATTTCTTCCTCTCCTCGTCCTCGTCCTGCTATACCAAATCCTGAAACCTTTACAACTCTTACTAAATCTATTAACGAGGACTTGGCACATTTCAAATCAATGATGCTTTCTGAATTTCGCTCTTTCGCTTCTGCCATCCGGAAGGACATTCCAAACCTAGTGAATGATCCACCTCAATCTTCCAGAGGACCTCCTAACCGTGCTGCTGCTTCGTCTTCCTCCTCTGTTCGTCCACGCTCTACTACTACCACATCTTCTTATTTGGCTCCCCGCTCTTATTCTAGTGTCCTTTTACAGGGGAAGGACCGTTCCTTAGGAAATGCTGAACTGAAGAAAACTTTATTTTCCCTCCCTGTACCTAAGGGAGTAAACGTTAAGAATGTAACGGCGCTTCCAAATGGAACACTTAAGGTTACTTGCAGAGAAGGAGACCCTAACAAACTGGTCCCCCTCTTCATGAATTCTACTATTAGTAATCAATTTAACATCAAGAAACAGGAGGATAAAAAGAGAGCAATCATAATGTTCAACATTCCTCCAGAGTACAATGAAGAGAATGTAAAAGCTCTAATATGCAACAACCATCAGGACATCAAACCCGGAGAAATAAAGATCCTCAAGAATTTCAAAGCTAGAAGCGGTAACACAAACTGGGTGTTTCTTGTGGATTTAGTCTCAGCATCAAAAATTTTGGAAGCTAAAAAAGTCTTCAATCATTTTTCCTTTTTCTACGTTAAAAAGTTCATCTCTCTTAAGATTTGCTACAACTGCCAAGGCTACGGCCATGTGGCCAACTTTTGCCATTTTCCCGTCGGTAATTGTGGCATCTGCACCCGTTCGGGACACACATATAAAGAGTGTAGGGCGAGATCCCCGGTATGTGTGAATTGCACTACGGCGAACAATGATCACCCTGAACTCAATTACAAAATTGACCACTCTGCGTATGATCGCAAAAACTGCAGTACCTTCAAGGTCGAATTAGCTAAAATTAAAAAACTTCAACAAGAATCTTAGGTTGATTTCATATCAAACCTACTCTGCAATATATTTTGTACATATTGTTGTATAAACGTGTAACTAAAATTGTATATATGTATATATGTAATCTGTACCTTCCCCCTTTTTTCCCTTGCCGTAGAACTCAAATGTTCTCGCTCCTTCCCCTGTCCGGGCTCTGGCATTTTACTATCTTACTTTTTTAATGTCAATTAAATGCATCCAAATTAATACCAACCATTCGTTGGTGGCCCATTCCAATTCTATTAAATATGCAATAGACAACAAAATAGATATATTGTGCCTTCAGGAGCCATATGTGAATAAGGAAAAAATCTTATCTCCCCCCCCTGGCACCCTTCAATTCTCTTCCCTTTCATTAAAAGCCATAATATTAATTTTTAATACTTCTCTCTCCGTTAATTTCAAATTTAAAACTTCTTCTTCAATTTTTATCGAAATTCTTCTCCCCTCAGGCAAATTTCTCTCTGTTGGGAGCTTATACTTCCCCCCTCATGATGATTTTACCTTGTTATTGGCAGAACTTTCACCTTACGATTTCTTTAACAATGACACCCTTCTCCTTGGCGACTTTAATGCTCGTGCTCGGATGTGGGGTTACAATTTTACCGACCAAAGGGGCCTTGATCTTATAGATTTTTGCATAAGTAATAATCTCCTCTTGTGTAATGATCCCGGTTGTGGTCCAACATTCGAATCCCACACCGGTATTGGTTATCCCGATCTTACATTATTAAACTTCTCCCTCTTTGATTCTCTGCAGAGTTGGGAAGTCCTCTCGAGTGATTCTCACAGTGACCATAAATTCATTCAAATAATATTAAATATTTCCCCCCTTTTAAACGATTCATTCTTTTTAAAAACCCAATATGGAATTGGGAAATTCATTTATAACTTTAAATCACACCTTCAACTCTTATATTCCCTCTTAGATAAAATAACCGATAGTTCTTCTCTAGATAATTACTTTAAAACTTTCATAGACCTGACACAAAACTGCGCCCTTTCCTTCATAAGGAAGAAAAAATCTAAAATTACTAATTTCTCCTGGTGGAATCAGGAATTGTCGAAATTTCGTAACTTTGTAACTGCTCTCTTTAAAAGAATTAAATCACTCGAGAGGAACTCTGCCTCCCCCGGTGAAATTAATGCTGCTAAATTACTTTATAAACGCAATAGGGCAAAATATAAACTATTAATTAAAAAATCGCGCCTAGAATCCTGGAAAAAATATTGTTCTGGCTGCACCCAAACCTTTGGCTCTCATTTCAAATTTTCTTTTCAAAAATTTAAAAAATTTACAAATTTAAATCTGCACTTCCCGGATTCTCCCTCCCTCAGCCACCATGATAAACTTTTGCGTCTTTTGGATCACCACTTTAAAGAGGATATAGATTTTCAAGGTTTTCCAACTTTCTCAGTCCCAGAAGGAGGCTTGGGAGTTGTCTCTGATGTGGAGCTCCTTTCAGTCTTCAACAATTTAAAAATGGGCAAAGCTCCAGGACTGGATTTCCTGGACTTTGCCATCTGGAAACATCTATATAAATTTTTTCCCTCCCTTTTATCTAAATCTATCAATTTCTGTTTTAAACTTTGTCACTTTCCCTCCTGCCTCAGGAACGCAAATATTTTATTTTTTAACAAGCCGGGCAAAAATCCTTCCCTTTGTTCCTCCTTTCGTCCCATTTCCCTCCTTCCCACTTTTGGTAAAATACTAGAAAAATTTTTTATAACAAAACTTAACTTTTGGCTGTCGACTGAGGGAGCTCTTCATCCCCTGCAGTTTGGGTTCAGAGAGCTAACCTGTTGCGAAGATGCCGCTCACAGGCTGATCGAATCAATAAAAGTCCACAAATCCAAAAATTTTGTATCGTTAACCACCGTGGACATCTGCGGGGCTTTTGATAGTCTGAATTGGAATATTCTACCACAAGCCTTTAATAATATAAACCTTCCACAGAATTTTCAATCTTTTTTATTTTCATATTTGACAAACAGACAAATTTCCTTTTCTGATAAATCTCTCAAACTTAATAAAACAATTTCGATGGGCGCCCCACAGGGTTCGGTTATATCCCCTACCCTGTGGAGCATCTACTTTAACGCTATTCTCAATCTTAATAATGATCTTTATCACATTCAAGCCTTCGCGGATGATCTCGCGGTGGTTACTTACGGTGTTAATCTTTTTACCCTTCGCTCAAACACAAACAATTTATTAAATTTAATTTCCACAACCCTTTCTAACCTTAAACTCTCAGTCTCACCAGAGAAATGCAAAGCTATAATATTTAATAAGAATAGAACCAAAATACGTAATAGGCCCTCCTTTAAAATCTTAAATTATAAAATACCTACCTCCCGCTCTCTTATCTACTTAGGAATCACTATAGACGATAACCTTAAATGGAGTACACACATTTTTAACCTAAAGGAGAAATGTTATAAGGTTGCCAACACCTTTGGGCGGGTGTCTGGCAGTAACTGGGGGGTAGACAAATCCTTTTTAAAAATTTGGTATTTAACGGTTATCGAAAAGTCTTTAATTTATGGTGCGGGAATTTGGGGCGGGGCATTAACTGGGGACCAGGTCAAAAAGCTTCTCTCTCTTCAAAGGATTTTCCTATTAAAAATTTCTTCTGGTTTTCGTACCACTTCTAACATTTCTCTATACTCCATCACTGGTATCCCCCCTATTCATATCATAATAAACACAAATTTTAAAAAATATATGTTTTGGAAACATCGTATTAATCTTTTTTCTAATCTGCCCGTCCCTGCCCCTTCCTTGTTTGACTCTAACCGCCCAATTTCTGCTATTCCTCCCTCTCAACGTATTGCTAACCTTGTCCCCCTTCCTCCCTCCTCTTTTTCTAATTTCAATGTTTATACAGATGGCTCTTCCATTGATGGAAACACTGGTTTTGCTGTCTGTGTATTCAAAAATGAAACACTTCAAGACACATTTACCTTTAAACTAGCCAATGGGAACACAGTTTTTCAGGCAGAAATTTCTGCCATTGATTATGCTATTGACTGGGCCTCATCAAATAATACCAAAATTAAAATTTATACTGATAGTCTTTCTTCCCTTTCGGCTTTTAACTCTATTAAAAATAAATCTAGTTATCTCTCAAAAATTAAATTAAATGCAATTTCTAATAAAAAGCTCATTAATATCCGTTGGGTTAAGGCCCACTCTGACATCTCGGGGAACGAGACTGCTGACAAGTATGCTAAAATTGCTACCTCTTCCGGCTCTCCCTTTTCCCTTCCCTTCCCTTTTTCCCTTCTAAAAAATTATTGTAAACAAAACATCTCCCTTCATTGGCAAACTTTTTTAAATTCTTATATTTCCCCCCGGACGCATGATCCTGCCCGCATTTCCTCCTTTCTCCCCCGGGTCAATCCTTCCCTTCAAATCACAAACAAATATCTTATTTATTTTCTAACTGGCCATGGCCCATTCATGGACTACTTATTCTATTTCAAACAAAAATCTACATCTAGCTGTACTTGCGGCGCATTTGGTGACGCCGATCACTTTGTTTTTGCTTGCCCCCATACTAAAAAATTTCATTTAATTAAACCCTCTCCCGCAAATTGTGCAGTCTGGTTCTCGAGAGTCAGCTCTAATAATTCTTCCGTTGAAAAATTAAAAAACTGTGTTCTCATTGCTAGAGACATCTCAAACCAAATTACCTGATCAGCTTGTGAGTTTGTCCCTTTATTCTTTTCCCTTTGGTCGGTCTCCCTGTGTTTTTTCTGGAGGTGTTACCTTTGCTGTATCGCTGTATTTGTTGTCTTGTATTTGCTGTACTTGTCTTGTGATGTTTTTGGTGGTTGTTTTAGTTGTTTACTCCTCGTTTTGTTTTCGGGAGTGTTCTTGTTACTCCACAGTTTTTACCTAAAGATGTAACATTTGTCACCAACATTTATTTTACTTTTTATGGTGCTGCTCACTTAAAAAAAAAAAAAAAAAAAAAAAAAAAAATTCACAGAAGTTCCAATGTTGTGAATCAGATATGTAAATCTCCTGTAAATATTATTATGATTTTCTAATTAACGTTGCTTTGGACCGTCGGACGAGGGCCAGTTGAAGTTGGCTTCCGCTAACTCCTTTCCCGGCCGTCCAAATAGATGCTCAAGTCCTTGGTGACGAGTCGGACGGTCTGGGTCTTCAACACCTTTCTGGTAGGTCGGACGGTCTGGGTCTCAACAACAACAACACTGTTTCCCCATACTTTCGATGAGGGTTTGGATGAGTTGTGTTCTCAAAGAGTTCGAAGCCTCACGGTGAACAGTTTTCAATCCCGGAACGGAGCTTGATGTGTAGAGGAGGGCTGAAAGATGTCTCCCGAGCATATCCCACACATGCTCTATTGGATTCAGATAAGGAGAATTAGCAGGTCACTGCATGTGCTGGATAACTTCAGTTGAAGGAAGTCGTCGACAATGGCCGCACGGTGAGTAGGCGCATTATAATCCGTGAATATGAAATCAGAACCAGCAGCACCTCGAAACAATCAAAAAGTAGGCTCAAGGACTTCGTCTCTGTATCTTTGACCGGTAACTGACTCCGTGTCAAAGATATGGAGATCTCTGCGGTCGTCCACCGTGATGCCTGCCCAGATCATGACTCCCCCAAACGGAGAAAGATGTCTTTCCGTGATGTTTCCCGGGTGAAAACGCATTCCACGTTGTCTCCCGATCGTGGTACGATGAGAATCAATTTTCAGTTTAAACATGGACTCGTCACTAAACATGACATTGCCCCACTGTTGTCCACTCCACTGCCGATGTTTCAAACTCCTCTGCAAACGATCGCGTTTCTGTGCAGACGTCAGGGGGATGCAAACTGCTGGTCGTTTGGCACAGATACCAACGTGTCTAAGTCTCCTGTCAACAGTTTGTCTCGAAACAGTGACTCCTATGGCGGATGTCATGGCTTCTTCTTCTTTGATCCAGACCGTCCGACCTACCAGAAAGATATAAGGTATCTGTTTGGACGGCTGGGAAGAGCCCCCTAATTTAGACCGGTGATGCATCGTCAGTGGCGGTGGCATCCACGGGGACTGTAGTCTTATTCCTCTACCACCAACCTCTCGGAATGACTTACGGACCCACATGTTTAACGTGATCGTACTCCTCGTGAGCACGACCGTAGTTCTGGCAGTGGCGGAAATCGAACCCGGAGCGATCGAGTGCAATTCCCGCGCGCTAACCACTGGTCTGTCGCGCTCCTGGCTGTCAGGACTTCTTCTTCTTCTCGATCCTGACCGTGCCTCTTGCCAAAAAATAGCTTAAAGGGCACGACCGGGAAAAAATCGATCCCCAACACAAAAATCGATCCCCTGGCTGTCAGGACAGAACCTAGTGGTCTGGCAGAACGATTCCTCTGACGTCGCGCAGTTATCACCAATTATCGGTCTTGCCGAGCGGTTTTTACACTTGGACGACCTTGTACTGGTCGTCGGGTATAACATCTCCAGTGATTTGGAATCTCTGCCATAGTTTGGAGATCACACACTGAGGCACGTTCAGAAATCGAAACTCTTCGGTTTGGCATCGACCGGATTCCATCATTCCAATAATTCGTCCCTTCAGAAACATGTCCATTTGGCATCTGTGTTGAAGACCCAGACCACACGATCAACCCTAGGACTAATGGTAGCTTAGTGTGTGGCCGGAGATGGCATCTGTGTGACATCTTTCTTCCTCTTTGATTGTTAACAACGCTATGTACCACAGCAATTGCGAAATTCTGCCTCAACTGACCATGCCGCTCGAGGCCGTTTTATACTCGTTCTGACGTTCTCCGGTGCTTCGCGCATGTCTACGTCGATTTAACTGTTTTGCATATGCACAATTATTTACCTTTGTCTCACGATTATTCACAGCAGATTGTGAACTATTCTATCCGTATTAACTCTGAATTTTTTGCATTTTACGAATTATGCTTAACTTTTGGACATGAGTGTATGTGTACGTCTACAGGATGTTTATTAAATGATTTTTAAAATCTAAAGATTTCTTCTTTAATTTATTTTAATCTATTTACAATTATGACGTGTTACCACTCTAAGTAATTACATGGACATTTATTCTATGAAGTTCGTAAAGGGATAGTGCTGACTAATGAGACACTATATCTGATTTTATTATTAAAATTGTTTTAATATATAGCCCATTTCAAACTACCATTTTATTACACAAACTATACTATCACCATAGTTTGAGAATTTTTATGATGCTTAATTGGAAATAATGCAGAAAAATAATTTCACATATTCATTTTACTTGTTATTCAAATATTTCTGACTGTTTCTAGCTTTTTCACATAATACAACTTCACACAGTAACGCCAACAGAAAAAATGAGGGGGGGGGGAGCATTTGACACCAAACTATCGTGTTTCCCATTTCTCCAAGTATCATTTCTGAGAATATCAATGGGTTTTGATGGGTTACTGGGAGAGTCATGACACCCAATCATTCCTTGGATTGCCACGACTGAATACACATGTAATTTAATATGTATACGTGCATATTGTTAAGTTATGGAGTCCAAACCTCACAGACAGGGTCATACACACATACACACGCACACACATACACAGATGGATATCCTTCTGAAAATGTTCGAAATGCGTTTAGAAGCTCCTAAAATTTGCCTCGAAATTTCGAATTAAACTCAACATCTAGAATTCGAAAATTGTTAAGAAAAAATTAGCATGTCTATACTTTAGTATGATGAAATAATAATTTAATTTTAAATTAAAGTTACGAGTTAAAATCTCACAAATTAAAAAAAAATAATAATCAGGTTATTAATGTCCAGATCATTAACCAAAGCGTAAAATATATACCAAACACGTACTAAAACACGTAATTTAGCAACACTTATAGGTTATGGGTATTCAGATAAATTCATATTTCGTCCAATTTCATGGAACATTTAGAACGATGTTAATATAGATTCATTAATATATTTTAATTTTAACGGCACAAAACAACTGTATCTGTTTTCAGAGCATATCTTCATCTTTTTGAGAGATTAAGTAATTCCATAATGGCTTGTAAAAGAGGAATATATGAGATTACTTATTAGTACATTTAAGTAAATTCCTTTTAAAAAAGATTCTTTCGTTTCAATATTTGATATTCCGTAGTTTATATTTCTCAACTTTAATTAACTTTTTGAAATTGGGTAACTCGAACAGCTGTAATAACAACTTTATTCTAGGAACTAACCACTTATGAAATTCACTTCAATTTTGACTGTTCTGGGAAGATATCTAAACATTAAAGAAAGGAACATAAAATTGTTGTTGTTTGCTCATAACCTCCTGTTTCGGTCGAACCACAAACAGGGCCAGTGATGCCAGAAGAAGGACAAAGAATGACATAAGACGAAATCACAAAGTTTTTATTAACACAAACAAGCATCACTGACGAAGGTCTGGGTGGGTGCAGCTTCTCATTTGGCGAGGACCTAGAAGGCGGAAGACTGACTTCATCCTCAAGAAAACGCCCATGCCTTACTCGGGATTCGAACCCAAGCTCACTAGACAGCAGTCGGAGACGCTATCCACTTCACCGCCTGGGCGGCTGGGAACATAAAATACAATAGATAAGTTGTTTCTGCCTTTTTTACTTTCCTTATATACATAGTACAAAGTATAAGAAAAGTATTGTGAAGTGGTCGAAAATTCGAATTCGAGTTTTCGATGGAAGAGCACGTTTCAAGCATTCCTGAACACGAATCGAACATTTTTAGGTGATGTCTGTGTGTGTGTACTTTGGATACTTTTTTAAACAGTTTTACATGTTGTTATCCGGAAAATCGCAAAAACGTACAGTTCAATGTTAAGAATAAAGTACAGTGGATCTAATATATCATTTTTGAACTGTAAAAGGAGTAAATCCATTGGATTGTACAGGGTGTTCCAAAAAGTTTGAAACGCGCATTAATTCTTTACTTTTTGGAGATAAGTGGGCAATGTAAATTGAAAAATTGTTAAAAGTAAGATAGGAAATAAGACTACGTTAATTAAACAGTCCTCCCATTAATTTTCAATAAGCTACACTTTTAAATTTTCAAACATCCCCTTAGACAGTTATTTTCTTTAACTGACGATATTTTAATCAATCTGGGGCGAAATATTGCCATGGTGGCTATATCCCGTTAGATGTCCCACAAAGTTCGCCAAATATATCACCAACTGCTACAAGTAAACGGAGAAAAGAGCATTTCTTAAAGTGAATTTCACCAGCTCGCCGCCTGTGGAATTCAGAAATTTCAACTATGCCATTTGTTAGCACTTCGTTAGTAGCGGTTAGTACCGAGTTAATTTCATTAGTACCGCTCCCGGTACAAAATGACAGCGATTTCAAAATGACGGGCTGTGAAAATGAGAGCCGGACAAGTACGCAATTTCAAAGTTTCTATTGTGAAATTAGTTAGTACTTCGTTAGTGCCGAGGTATTCTTCCGGTACAAAATGGCATCGATTTCAAAATAGCGGGCTGTGGAATTGCGAGCCGGACAAGTATGCAATTTCTAAATTTCGATTATGTCAATCGTTAGTACTTCGTTAGAACCGGTTAATACGAGATATTTTCGTTAGTATAACTCCCGGTACAAAATGGAGGGGTGGGGAAATACAAGCCGGACAAGTATGCAATTTCAAAGTTTCAATTGTGAAATTAGTCAGTACTTCGTTAGTGCCGAGGTATTTTCGTTAGTATCACTTCCGGAACAAAATAACAGCAATTTCGAAATGGCGGACTGGAGAAATACGAGCCGGACATGTATGCAATTTGTAAGATATTTTGGTACAATTCGGGAAAAAATAACATTATTATTTTTGCGAAATGGACAGAAAAATCACAAAAATCTAAAATAAAACGCTATATATGCTCAAATGTATCAACTAAATGCTTGATTTTTTTTTGTAAGAATAATACCAAACCCATTACTCTAGGACATTCTCAGTCTATTTTTACTACTCCATCTTTAAAAATGTGTCCGGTTACAAAATGAAAACAAAAATTGAATTATAATTGCAATTGCAGTGTAATTTCAAATAATTATGCGTGTTATTTTTTGCAATTAAACTCTATTTAATGAATTAATAAAGAAATTAGGAGGAAATTAATTTGTGTCTGTAGGGAAAGTAATATGCGGTTCATATCAGATTTTTATCGTCTGTGTACATGTCATGTACAAACCTCACATATTTCCACACTGAATAGACAACATATTACAACGTCGTAAATGAAAGTTTTCGCCTATACTGTTTCCTTTTCGAGGTAGGTGCTCTAACTTCTTCAATTCGCTGCTAGATGTCCGTACTGCAAACATCACTGCCCCTAGTTTATTTCCTTATAATAGACCCTGCTTCTTGGTTTTACCTCAATGGAACATAGTTAAAGGAATGTTTAAGGGAATTAGGGAATTCTCCCTATTGATCAATAAAATTGAAAGGGAAACGTGAAATAATAGTGTTGTGTAAAATTTGTGAGACGTCGGCATCATTATATTGTTTGAATACAATAGATTAAAATATAGTTAGAATTCATCTTGAAAGGGCGTTGAGTTTCAAATAGCAATTAATTTTGTGTAGCGTGAGAACCACTTACTTGTCTTTGTAACGTAAATATAATTTGTGGGGAGAATCATTGATTACGCATATTTTGCCTTGATTTATTTAACTTATTTTTATAACATTATTATCATTTACAGATATTGAATACAAAATATAGAGGGGAGAATATATGCATTTACTGTAAAGCAGGGTGTTGTGATAACAGATGTCGATGAATTGTCGAATTCAATATAATTTAATTAACACTTTGTAACATCACACACACACACACAAGACTTTCTTACATAATGTAAGATAAAGGGTGATTTGTGTCTGGACGATGTTCATTAAGTCTAAAATAGAAGCAAGATTAAAACGTGACACGAAATCAGTGGGATGACAGATGCTTAAATTACCGAATTCAAAGTAATCTTAGTTAAAAGTGTGTATTATCTCTCAACACCTACACTACGTATTGTAAAAAAAAATGGTATTTGCAGTTTAGGAGATGCTCATTAAACCTGGCATTATTGTCAGTTATATTGTTTAAAATATAGAATTGCCACTTTTTATTATTCTCCACTGCTAGAGGATACGCAGTCCCTGCATTTGGTCGTTCCTTCGCACGATATTGTCAAATAAATTCGCTCTTACATTACAGCTGTGCAGTCATTTTCTCTGGCCATATATATATATATATATATATATATATATATATATATATATATATATATATATATATATATATATATATATATATATATATATATATATATATATATATATATATCAATAGGTTTATCGAGTCGGAGCCAAATCAATGAACTTGTTGTGCAACCACTTGTTGAAGGACATCTGAAGGGCATATCTTTTAGTCCTTAGTAAACAAAAGCAGACGGAGGAAGCTTACTTCATCTGCCGTTTATTGAGTCTGTCCGACTTAGTGAGATCTATACAACTCCGGTTGCAGAATTGCGTAAGCATATGTGCTCTTATACATTGTTTCATTTTCAACTGTCAGCCATTGTGGCAGGCTGACGAGTTCTTTGTATCATCTGTACTTATTTGCGCTTCCTGATAATGCGAACTTCGATATACTTTAATGCATCCAATTCCATATTTGGAATATTGTAAAATATGACATTACAGATTATTTTTTAAATTATTCTAAAAAGGAGTAATTCAAACCAGCTCTTCCCAAGGGCAGTAGTTGCAAACTTGGACAAATTTTTCACTTCACGGATGTCTACCTATCAGTAGAACAGCTGCTCGCTCCACCAGACAAATTTGGACGGATTAAACCAGTTAATAATCATGCTTTTCGTTTATACTTTAATTCCATAAAGACATATTTTATCAATAGATGATTTTTGACAATGGTGTGACGAAATTTTTTAAATAAAAGTCATATATAATGGCGTATTTTTTAACGCAAAAGTGAATGGCAAAATTTTAGAACACATTGTAAATGTAACTTTTGTTTATTATTACATTTTTAATAGATATATACTGTTACATAAAAAATCCTGAAGTCTGGTTAATCTCGTCAATTCAGTGATTTTTTTATTCTGTGACAATATATGCATATGCGTTTTAAAAATGTATTTATTGCAAGCATTCTTGGAATGCTCGCATCATTCTACAGCTCAATTATTTGCCTGATTTGTGCATGTTCTAACTTTCAAAAGTATGCTTAAATTAACACTCGTTTTATTATCGAAAACAGATCGAATTATTTATACAAATTCTTGGTTGGGATTTATTTCCAAGCTGAACAATATTAAGAACGTTGAAGATCGAAGATAATTAAGTTTTATTATCTGCAAAAAAAAATGTGGAATACTGTTTTGCAGATAATAAATCTTGATAAACTTTACCATTTAATTTTATTTTATCGTGGGTGTGTCTCGTCATTTAGAAATACTATTCGACTCGATTGTATGGGTCCTAACTTTTTAACGCGTCTTCCAATCTGTACGAAGCTTTGCAGATCGATTTATTTAATTAAAATTAATATTTTAAAATCTTGAGAACGAAAAAATGGTATACTATTATATACGAATACAAGCCACACTCATTCACTATGCAATACATAACTGAGAGAATCGTGCAAATGTTAACATGTATCTATCAAATCTCTTTGACAATGCTTACAGTTTAGAAAAACAATTGAATATTTAATCAGTCTCTAATTAGCCGGTTAACCTACTACTTAATTAATACTCGTAAAATAATTTTTTTTTGTTTCACTAAAGTTATAACTATATTACTTCTATTGGATGTCGCTTCTAATATTATTAATCTACTTTGTACTATTTCATGGTAAAATCTAAGATGGAAGATGAATCAAAAATAGCATCCTTCGTAAGTTGATGCATATTCTGTGAAAATTTCCATGTGTTTAACATTCCTATGCAAAAGCAACTCCAGAAATGCGCGGAAGAATGTGTTTGGAACAAAGCGGCACCAGGTGCCTCATTTCATATGTAACACCAGAGACTATAAGAGGAGGAAGGAATTTATCCTCCACTTCCCTAATATCTCTGGTTGTAAGGAATTAGGGAAATTCTCGGAATATTTTTATTGAAAAATGATGCAAGAAGTTTCTTTTAAACAGATAAATAAAGCAATTGTTATTCAAGGTTTAATATGTTGTATTGCATTCAGTAAAGTTATACTATTTGCAACCACATGTGTCTGGATTTGCATTTTTTTCAATCTCTCTGCATATACATATTTTTATTCTTGAATTAATATAGAATTATCTGGAATTTGAGGGACTGGATTATATTTGGGAGTCTGGAATGGACTGGCTTATAGATTTGTATTCCATATTACTTAGGTTTAGTGTTATTATCATTAGTTTTGTATTGTTTTTCAATTTTTATTTCCAATTTATTTAATTAAAATGTATTACTAACAGTGTTTTTTTTAAAATAAAATCAAGATGGTAACACGCTCGTGACGTCGATGATGCGTTTGGTTGATTTGAGTTAATGGATGTTCTCTTAATACCACCTGCGTACATGTTCTCTTAATATCAGTTGCGTACATGTTCTTTTAATACCATTTGCGTACGTGTTCTTTTAATACCATTTGCGTAAGTGTTCTTTTAATATCATTTGCGTATGTGTTGTTTTAATATCATTTACGGACATAGGTATTTAAACTCTTATTTCTCCATAAAAATAGTGCTACTGATATCTCAAATATATTCACAGCATGTTACCTGTTCCCGACGAAAATCGACATTATCAGGCAATCATTGTTATTATGTAAGTCTCGCCTCTTTCTGTCAGTTTCTTGTGCTTTTGATTCATTGTAGTTTTGATCCGCTTGATAATGGCAACAAATGTGACGACCTTGAGGACAAATTTGGCGAAATATTTCCAACTTGGGGGCTTTCGGTGAGTATAGAAACTTCTCGAAATTTGCAGTTTGGTCAAATAGAATTTCACGATTCACATATTTTTTTTTTCTTCCCACAGATAACATACAGGGAGTCTCATAAAGGACTCCCGCATTTTATAAAAGAATATCTTGAAAACGGTCACAAATAAAAGGGTGAAATAAAGAGTATGTTTGTATGTTTATTGGACAGCCAGTAACGTTTACATAATGTGGTTTAAAACAAATAGTTGGAAATTTTTGTCAACAGATGGAGCTGATAGGCATATATAGTCAAATCGGTTTTAACGTTTCTTATCCTCTCAAATTTTGTGAACAGATATTTATTTTTTTTTTCCGATCCGGACCTTTCGACACTTGGAATCTCCGTTGATGCCTTTTCTCCGTCAGGCTGCGATTCAAACGAAGGTATTCGAGCACAATGGAAATCCTTTGCCCCAACAACTACAACTATCTTTCAAAGTTTCATTCCATGTCGTTCATTGCACAGAATATTCCTTCATGTTTCGACAGCGGAACACAAACAAAACTAAATGAACCCGTTGAACAAACACATCCCGATTTAAAGGGCATTTAAACACTACCTACAGCGTCATCTATTTCCAAAAATGTGAACTATTTTTTAAAACCACAGTATGTAAATTTTACTGGCTGTCCAATAAACATACATTTTATTTCACATTTTATCTGTAATCGTTTCCGAGATATTATATATAAGCTACTCATAGTTCAATTGGAATGACTGAGTGATACGTGTAAAAGTGAATTGCGAATACTGCATTGCTTGGATAATTTTATCGTCTGTTTTGTGAATGAGTTCATTTAACTGCTGTTTTATTGTACCTGACGATGATTATGTGACTTTGTTAGATAACTAAAGAGTTATCAGCTGTATATTGTTCGTGATTACGCTTGCTGGTGCTTTTAATGAAGAGTTAGTTATCCTGAAATTTAGACTCAACCTTGTAGCCTGAGTATGCACCCACAATTCCGAAGTATACATAGCAACAATATACTACCCTTACTGTTCCTGATGTTTCTCCATAGAAATTAATACTTTGTGTGGTGCACATTTTTTTTTATTACAGTTCGAATTGCATCAAATGGAAAGATTACTTTTGCATGGGTTTTGGTGATAAATATCTCCTCCTTATCCTGAATTTCCAGTTCAAGACTTAATTCCTCCACAGCCAAATGACCTGGCTGTAGCGAAAGCTTGCGTGCGAGCGGGACATATATCTGAGCGTCAAGCTTTAACTCCTTAACCCATTATTTTTCAGCAAAATCATAAATTCTTTCATTTTTAGCAAACTTTTAATTATCGACCTGTGACTGTACTTCAAATAATCATTTGTAATATTTTCATTGAAATCAAATATGTATTATTCTTTACCCTGTGTGACAATTGGCTTTTTCGCACTAGTCACCGTTTTAAAATTATTTTCTGTATCATCAACATTTTAATTATTCTTACCATTTTCACAGGTGTAGTCATTGGCATGGCTACCTTCAAAAATTTCTTTATCACCCATGTGCGAAACTTTACAACTAGTTTCCTAAATTTTAGTTTCATCACAATCTTTATTATCAATCTGAGTTGATTTTAAGTTTATTTTATTTATGTGCTCACCATATAAATTTAATTTCGCATTGCGCGCATAATTTATATTTTTAATAATTTCTTCAACTCCTAGCTTTTCATTATTTGCCATGATTTTACTTATATTATTTTCTGCACATTTGTTTATCTTAATTTTCTTTTTATTAATATTTGTCTCACATTTCAGTTTTTTGACACTCTTTTCTGCTTCATTGGGGGTAACTAACTGAAGGTGCAGTCTTTATCCAGACCTCCGATATGGATAATGTCTTATTTTTTGCATGATTTCCATTCTATTTTTATTTTGCCTGTTATTTGTATTTTTACGTACATACTCATGTCCATACCAATTTTTAGCGTCGTCGCTTTTATTTTACTGCAACTTTGGTCCATTTCTAAAATTTTCACCTGACCAAACCCCCCCCCCCCCCATTTAGTTTAAATTCCGGCAATTTTGACTGACGCTTCCCCGCTATTTGTATTACAGCGTCTCTCATTTCTTTCCGTACTTTTTTTCTTCCGTAATTTTTCCCATTTCTAAATTAATTTCTTTTATTCTCATACTCATTTTCTTAATAATTTTTCTGTGCGTTTTGGTTGTGCCAACAGATAACGAAATAGTGTTTTGCTTTTCGCACCCTATGCAATATTTAATTTCATTTTCTGATTTCTTCCGTTTTTCATCTTTTATTTGCTAAATTTGCGTTTTTAAATTTTGTAATTGCCTTTCCATCTGTCTATCATTAAAATTTCTGCCTAAATTTTCATTTCGAGGAATCGCATTTACTTCCGTACTGTTGCAATCCTTAAAAATATATTATAAATGTTCCGCGTACTCCACCGTATTTTCAAAATCCTGTATATTAAGTTTTTAAATTTCAAATGCCGGATTTTGTCTTACAGACTCCATAAATTTTTCAAACATTAAATTGTCCTTTATTTCCAGAATCCCATTATTCGCATCACTATTCCCTAAGAACTCATTAGTCGTATTGACTGTTTCAAATTCCAAATCCGACTCTTTTAATCCTGGTTTCATTTTAATTTTATTTAAAATTGTCGGCTGTTTTTCAGCACTGCAAGATACTTTTTTAAATTGTCTCAATAATAAATTTTTGATTTCTTCAATATTATCTGCTTTTTGGAGTTCCATTTTTTTGACAAAAATTCAGCCGTTTTTTCCTTTAAACGAGTTTTCAAAATTAACGGTTTATTTTCCTCCTATCATTTGACTATCTTTGCAACATTCTCAAATTACGCGCTAAAATTCAACACTCTCCTCTTTACGTCTATTAAAAACTGGCAATAAATTTATTAATCCAAAATTATCCATTTTTAGCCTTGGATTTCGAATAATCCCTAATTGCCATCTTTGAGGTGATTTTTGTCGTTTAGTATTTCTCGGAAGCATTTAAAACCAAATTTTCCTTTCCAAAATCCTAATTAATAGCATAAAACATACAATTCAACGGAATACACATCAAAAATTTCTAAATGCGAATTTCTTAATATTACTTTCCAAACAAATTATTTTCAATTTATCTTCAATCTATTCAAATTATTTCATTATACATTTAGTGAATGTGCATATTTTAATTCAAACAATGCTATCATTTGGCCATCACATGTTCCTCCATTAAAATTATTCATCTCATTTAAATTATTTTTATCAGCCTTAGTAGTAGTTACTAAATTTTTCATTTAAATTTTGAACTCGCACCAAAGTGTCACGGAAACCAAATATGGTGCACAAAAAAGGGGAACTTTATGTTGGATTTTATAATTATTAAATTATTCATAATTATCTTGGCCGTAATATCGCAAAGTCGTGAAACCCATTGCTTTGTGTCGCTAATTAAACCCACCATATAATCTTTAGTGCGAATTCCTGGAATATAATATTTATTAACATAATGTTACTCAATGAATTGCACAATTTTTTAACTTTAAAAACAACATTATTTATTAACGACATTTGGTTAATTATTAAATTAATTACAACAATTATCATTTTATTTGCGTAGGAGATTGGACATGTGAGACCAGGTAAATTCTATTATCAAAATGGTCAAAGACCTGCTACTGGGGGCAGTAAAATAAAAAACTTAAAGCTGACTTTTTAGACCTATAATTTAATAGGATTATTGTTAATGCGTCGATTACAATTAATACCGCACTTTTGAGAATAAAACATTAAAGTTTATTTATTCTTAGTTGTGTTGATTATTTGATAATACCGCTTTAACTATCATACAAGAATTATGCAAGATCATAAAATTAAATTGATTTACCTAAACATGGCCGTAAATAGTGTATACGTGAAACATTGCATTGTGTGCTTTTGATAACCCTCCAATTTTATCTTTAATGTGAGTTCTATAAAGTAATATTAATTAAAATACTACTAAATTAATTGGATTATTTTAACTTTAACAGTAAATCATTTATTAACAACATAGATCACTTAATTATTCCTCTTATTGGGACCGGCGATAGACAATGTGAGACCATTAGTTAAAAATGCCTAAAATGCATTTAAGACCTTCCACGATATTTAATGGGAACATACTTTTACTTTCGGCTTTGGCCATAGATCACAATTCTTGCATCAGCATTTGTACTGGCCGTAAATGTACGTGTTTGACTCCAACTCGTACTTCAAATTGTGCTGCAATTGATCCAGCGATTCTGTTGGAATCTCTACGGAACATTCTGCAACACTTGCGTAACACTTCTCTACTGCATATATCTAATGTGCTGTCTGGTAAATATACTCGGGACTCGTCATGGCATTCTGACCTCTTGCTTCGGACATTTCCAACAACTTCATCACTTGTTTCATAACTACAAACTCAACTGAACTAGTTATTCTCGTAGAAGTTGTGTAATATCATCTCGTGGTTGCCGCCTCTTTTTGCCAGAGGTCACACCTTTTTGGTTCCGGCCATCCAAATGGATGCTCTATGTTTTCGGATGAGTCGGACGCTCTGTGTCTTCAACACCGATTTGGTTCTTATTGGTAGGCTTCAGGACTAAGCTACAGACATCTTCTCAATTGGTCAACCTGTCATCCAATGTCGTTTTTTTCCACCTTATCCTTAGAGTCCTTTGACCCACCTGTCTTGATGCCCCTAAATTTATGCTTTCTGCTAACCTTTGGGTTAATATGTTGTCAAAACTGGCGTCATTGAGACTGAAGGTTTTGTCTGACGTTTGAGACACAACAAATAACGTACAGAAATCTGTCTCACAATAAACTGGTGTCAGATCGATTTTTGGTCTCGCACATCTGCCCGAGGACAAATGAATAAAAATAATCACCACCTAAAAAAGTTCGATTCCCGTTCGTATCACTACCAACTCTGTAATTGGCATTTTTCCTTGAAGAAGATTCGTAATCGAACAGCAGTCCAAATAAAGACTTGTTGTGAACCCAAAAGTTAGTGTCACTGCCAACTTTGTAATTGGCATTTTTCTTCGAAGACAGTTTCGTTATAGTTCTGCTATTTTCAGAAAATCTTGTTGTGCACGCAAAAGTTTATCACATTTATACACTAAATATAAGTTATTAATATTATATCAGGTCAAGCTTTCAATGAAGCACGATTTAAATTTTGACGGAGCACATTTAAATGATTTTTTAATTTACACTATGGGTAATTTATGAAATTTTAATTAAATATATGCACAGTCACCTATAATTGTTACACACTTATATACAAGGGCGCGGTAGCCCATTGGTTAGCGCGCTGGAGTTGCACTCGGTAGGCCCGGGTTCGATTCCAGCCACTGCCAAAACTGCCGCCGTGTTCATGCGGAGTACGATCACGTTAAACATGTGGGTCCGAAAGTCCTTCCGAGAGGTTGGTGGTAGGGGAAGGAGGGTTCGGTCCCTGTGGATGCCTCCCCCACTGGGTTCCGGTCTGAATTGGGTGGCACTTCCCGACCGTCCAAACAGTTACCTTACACCTTTCTGGTAGGTCGGACGGTCTGGGTTTCAACAACAACACTTATATACAATTACCGATACCTTTTACATTAAACAACCATTTTTCACAACTTTCACAGCATTATTATTTTCATGTTATATTTTAATACAATTCCTTATTAATTGATTTAACATATTTTCATCATTGCAATTTTCAACACAATACATTATATTTATTAACATTTAACATCATACTACGTAATCATTAACAAAAAAAATGCTTTTTTAATTCAGCCATTTAAAATAACGTTTAAACATTGCAATGGGCTGGACAACATCTATCTGTCTGACAGTATCTTCCAAACTCATCGAAAAGTAATCAAACTACTCCCTCTCCTCTCTCGTTGAAAGGAGTGAATGATTGATCTGCTAATGACAAGATCGTTATTTTATGCCTAAAATGTATTTAAGACCTTCCACAATATTCAATGGTAACATACTTTTACTTTCGGCTTTGACCATACACCACAATTATTGCATCAGCCTATCTTACTGGCCGTAACTGTATGTGTCTGGCTCCAACTCATACTACTAATTGTACTGCAATTAATCTAGCCATTCTTTTGGAATCTCTACGGAACACTCTACAATAATTTCGTAACACTTCTCAACTGCATCTCTCTACTGTGCAGTCTGGTGGAAATACTCGGGACTCGTCATGGAATTCTGACCTCTTGCTTCGGACTTTTCCAACTACTTCATCACTTGTTTCATAACTACTAACTTATCTCAACTTGCTATTCTCGTAGAAGTTGTGTAATATCATCTTGTGGTTACCGCCTGTTTTTGCCTGAGGTCTTCAACACCTTTTTGGTTCTTATTGATAGCTTTCAGGGCGCAGCTATAAGCATCTTTTCAATTGGTCAATATTTTATCCAATGCAGTTGCTTCACCTTATTCTTAGTGTTCTTCGACCTACCCGTCTTGATGTCCCTAAATTTATGGTGTCTGCTGACCTTTGTGTCAGCGTGTTGTCTAAACTGGCGACATTGAGACTAAAAGTATTGTCTGACGTTTCAGACACAATAAATAACGTACATAAAGCTGTCTCACAATAAACTGGTGTGAGATCGATTTCTGGCCTCACAGCTACAATATTTGGTAAGTACATACCTCCAATTTCGTCTTTTGGCTTTGACACACAGCTCGTACTTTGTTCCTCGCACTCTGTCTGGTACTGTTACAGTGTATATCGTACTGGCACTAACTCATTTCATTTTAGTCTCTCTGGAACCTGACGTTCAAGTCAATCATGACATTTCGGTTTTTTTTCTATATTTTGTTGAAGTGTATATTCGGATCTCTGTAGAACCTTTTGGTTGTCACCCCTTTTTGCCTGAGGTCTGACACGCCTCTTCGGCAACCATTGTTCGACCGCAGGGCAACGCGACCAGACGCTTCCATTTGGTCAACATTTTTAACCATTCTCGTGGCTTCACTTTAGCCTCTTAGGTTTATGGCCTATTTGACCTCTCGTGTCAGGGTTCTGTAAAACTGGTGTCTTTAAGTCTGATGCCATTGTCTAACATTACAGACCTAATAAATAATGGACATAAAACTGTATCACCTATTTCTGGTCTCACACTTTGAAAATCTTAAAATTCGTGTAATTTAGGTTCCATTGATGTAAGTTACTAAAATATAACATATTGCTCTAATTTTATACATCTATGTACATATAAAACTTCACCTAAATGTTTTGTTAAGTTACTATGGTTACACCATACACAGTCATACATATGATTATATTTTCCTAAAACTGAAATTGAAAATTTAGGGAAAATAAGGCATTATGTATGCACTAGTGTGAAAAAGTAAAAATGAATCAATATAGAAGAAATAATTAGATGTAGCAATAGCCCAATAGAAACAGAAATATGAATACCGAAATCTTTATAAACATTTAATTGCCTAATCTAAAATTAATTCATGACTTCATCGCTATTTCAATAGCTTTTATTTTGAATTAATTATCATAAATGTGTATTACTTTATTATTCTGATAACATCAAGAGATTCGAAAGTAGGAAGATATACAATTTGGCACAAAAGGGACTTGTCATTGGAAGCATATTAATAGTTGAACCTTTTTTAAACCTTTAATTACAAACAAAGCTCTTAGCTTGCTATTTCTGAATCCCATACCCGGCTACTTCCGAATGCCATAGCCGGCTATTTCCGGATACCATAGCCGGCTACTTGCGAATATCATAGCCGGCAATTTCCGAATACCATAGTCGGCTACTTCCGAATACCACATCGGTCTATTTCCGAATACCATTGCCGTTAATTCCGAATACCATGGCCGGCTACTTCCGAATATTATAACCGGCTATTTCCGAATACCATAGCTGGCTACTTCCGAATATCATAGCCGACTACTTCCGAATATCATAGTCGGCTACTTCCGAATATCATAGCCGGCTACTTCCGAATATCATAGCCGACTACTTCCGAATACCATAGACGGCTACTTCCGAATAGCATAGCCGTCTACTTCCGAATACCATAGCCGGCTACTTCGGATTATCATATCCGGCACAACCTGATGTTCTCTCTTGCCCCGTGCGGAACTTTGAAAGATAATACTTTTGCCAGCAATTTTGTTGCCAGAGTAATATCTCCCAGAGAGTATCTGTCACTAGAATTACCAGAACTCCTCTTTCTGAAGAAACCACTTATGTACTTAAATGACAACTTTCTCCTTTTGTGGTTCACCAGTACCCACAATAATCCCTTCTCCGGAGGGGGACGTATATGCTACCGCAGCAGGCTGATTGCCTATCATTTACATGGAAAGCCGAAAGAACCGGAATGATATTTGAAGGGTTACAGTTAATCAATGTCAATCAAAATCATATGCAATACAATTTAATAAACATCATAACAATATTTATTAGTATTTACTGTTATTCATTTTGTTCTTATATGCTTATACAAATTTCTTGTTTTTCTTTTGAAAAATTAAGTGCGAGATTATCATGAACCCTTGGTAATTCTCTTAGACAAGGAACTACCAACTCGCGTCTCGTTTTCGAGAAAAATAGACTAAATCATCATAACACCGATTGTAAGTTATTTATTATTTTTTCTTTAGGATAAATAAACTAATATTAGTATTTAATACCTGTTTTATCTGCTCTGTTTATTCTGAAACGTCATTGACACGTGATAATTAATAATGATGCCTTTATTAATAGCGCTTTAATTAATAGTAATACCTTTTAATCATACAGGGGGTACACTACAACTGCTGTGCTGTAATTTATCCTTATAAAACTTTCCTGTCTCATTTTCTTTCAATTCTTCGACATACGACTATATTGAAAAATAAATTTAATATTCTGTTTAAGATGGATTCCTGTGTTTTATAAAAATAGGAAATTTCCATCAAACTTCTTTATACAAAAGTTTCATATCATATTACATTAAAAAATAAATACTCTGTTTGAGTTTTCAGCACACAAAATTTCAATTTCGTAATTTATGAAATATTTACTCAACAGATGGCGGGACTATCCAAATAATGTAAAATTTTCTCAGAACAACAGCGGGAGCAGTTTTATGTGGAAAAGTTAGAAGTTTATTTCATAAAATGTTAATACTTCATTTTATAAAATGTTTAATGAAATATTGTATCAAAGTTTATACATACTATTTACTACTTTTATTTTTCTACGTTATTTACAAGAATGCAATATAATATACACTCTTTTTAAAATGTTGCTAATAAAAATACATTTTTATCTGTGCATTTAAAAGCATTCTGAATATTAAGCAAATCAAAAGCAAAATTGTACCTTCAGAAAATGCATATAAAATAAAACAGGGTAAAATGTTCCATGAAACACATCTCAACTATTATGTTCTAAAACTAATACATGTGATTATTATTTTTTAAGTATTAAATACACCTGGAGTGGCAGTCATCACTGGACTACTACATAGATCTCCATATTCACTATTATTGGAACATTTATGCTACAATGATATAAATTATATTTAATATAAGTCCCCCTATCTGCCACAGATTTAAATGTTTCATGAATGTATGCTTTAGAGGTATTATCTTAACTTACACTTTTTTTTTAAATGTTGCTAATAAAAATATAGTTTTACCTGTGCATTTAAAATTATCAAGAATATGAAGCAAATCAAACACAAAATGGTTCTTGCTTCCAGAAAATGTATATAAAATAAAATAGAGTAAATTGTTTTATGAAATGTTCTCTATTACTCTGTTCTAAAGAGAATACATTTGATTAATATTTGTTAATTAAGTATTAAATACTCCGTACTTGGAATGGCAGGCACCACTGGTTTATCTCATGGATCTTCATATTCAGTATTATTGGGATAACTACGTTACAATGATTCAAACCACAAATTTAACTGTTTGTTGAAGGTATGTTTTAGAGGTATTATTGTACCTGTCAGCTCTTATTTTAACATTTCTTATTATGTTTATCAACCAGATCTGTCAAATTGACAACATTGTTAAATACACAGAAGGATATCTCAGCAGAGACATTGAAAAAAACATGCTTACAGAGGCAGCATCAAGAAATGCATGCCCTATTGAAAGTATCATTTGCGGAGTCCGTGTGTCTGTTCTGAAAATATTAACGTCAATACTTGCGTTTTTCTGTGTTTTATACAGGATGTTCATAATATATGGCTATAATTTGAGAATAACATTTATGGGAAACAGTGTTGTGGAAAAACTGTTTGTGGTTGTTTTAGTTTCTCCGGATGATAGGTAGTAATATGCTTATTACAGTATTTTAATTTTTGTGTATGAAAATGCTTTACATAGGAAATATACGAGATCACATAATAAGCAGCTATTCAAATGTATTTGAAGAAAATATTGAATCAATATTCTGTTTGCTTTTTCATGAGTAAAGTTAGCAAGAGTACAAGAATACTTTTAGATTTAATATTACTTATTTCTTTGCATTATATTGGCAATATTGCTAGACTGATCAATCGTTTCTGAAGTGTGATTGATCTAAAATTTGTTTTTAGTAATTCAAGTTTTGAGAAACCCATTTCTTCTAAAGCTATCGTGACAGGTATCGTCAAATAAATGCGAGGAGTGATATACAAATTTGAAAAATCACTTTAGATTAGAAACTGCAACAGATATTTTTTATCTTGAATAATAAAAGGATATATTTCTGCTTCTGTATGTATGTGTGTGTGTGTGTGTGTGTGTGTGTGTGTGTTGTCAGCAGCTAAGAGTCGCACGGCCGTGAAAATAAGCACAGATAAAATGATAATGCATCATATAGCTGTATCGAGGATACGTCGGATTCCCTTCGTCAATACTAACAAACCCCCGAAGTCCTAAGGACTTCAGATTTGTTGGTTCACTCATTCCCCCTCAACTTCGGATTTGTTGATTCTTTTGCACTGACGAAGGGGATTCAACATATTCTGGAAACAGCCGTATGTTGCATTGTCATTTTATTCGTGCTTATATATGTAGCTTAAGTTTTCCTTAGTTTTTTAGATATTTTTTGTTTTAGCACGATTTTGTGCAATTTTCGCTCAAATCGGTTTCTTAAAACCAAAGCTATTATCACAGAGTTTCCATCTTGACACCATCGAAAGAAAGAAAACAGTTCGTTTGAACAACGTTTGAACCGAACCCGTATTGTAAATTTATTCATATTCATTTTTTACATACATCGAAATTTGATATTTTTAGGTCCTCTGTTACTTATATAGCAGCAACCTTAAATAAGGTTAGCACAATTTAATAGTTTTTCAAGTTGTGTGTATACTTCCACGTTTAAAAAAATGAATTAATGCTTAATTTATATTTCTGTAAATTTTTAAGCAAACGTATAAAAACAACAAATCAGTTTCAGCAGACTGAGGATTCTGCCTTCGAATTTTCTTACGGTGTTTATGCATACCTGCCTTGGAAGGTTTAAGCCACGTTTTCTTCTCTATATGTTTCATGTGTTTATTTATTTTTGCTTTCCATGTTTGCGGGAGCGAGCATAGCGACTTCGAAGCGATTTAGGCTTTGAAGATATGATTTGGGAATTGGGTGGTGTATATCTGTAAATGCATTTTTTAAGTAGTTGCTGCTTGAGATCAGGACAAGTGTAGGGAATTTGTTCTAGTTCTCTATAAAATTAAACGGATAGGATCGATTTTAACGCTAAATCAGTAGCATGCTTCTCCAATATTTTCGTTATAAATCTTCAGGAAATTCAGTCAAAGAAAAATAAGAATTATTCCTCTGATCAAATAAATTGTTCTTCTGAATATGATCTGGATTTGTTCAGAACTTGATTGAAACAATTTACGAGTATTTCAGTAAGTTTTGGGAGTTTTAATGAATTTCACAGTCATAAAATTTAATTTTTAAAAATGTTATTTATACAAATGTTTTTATTTTGCAGTATAACTTTTGCATCCTAATCATCAATATTTTTGTTTCTTGAAGCAATCATTTTGTTCCAAGCACACGCGTAAACCAACATATATATAAAAATTAATAAATTCATGAACATTATACAATGTTAAAAATATTATCAGATTCACCTCATTTAAAATTACTATTCTATATGCTACAAGTATTCACGTATTAGCCATTTTTTTTATATATTATTGATGTAAAAGATAAGATGCACAAGATAGAATGGAATTCACTCTTTTTATGGTATTTTAAAGACTTTAGAGACGTTTAATAAATTACATCGTAGGTATTGATATAAAGTTTAAAGCAAAACAGAAAGATAAAAATATGACCCATTAAATTATTGGTAAAATTTCTTAGAATATTTACAAGTATTACCTCTTCATAATTACAATTTACAATTAAATTAAATATTTACAATTAAATTAATATAATAATAAAATTAATTATAATTAAATATTTACAAGTATTAGTTCAAACTCTGCGAGTTTGAACTTGTCCATTGCAGCCGAATTCAATTTGTATGAAATGTGTTGCCAACGTAGTAAAACTAAATTTTTCTAAATAATCCTATAACTTTGAATGGGGGTTTATAATGGGGAAGGTAGTTGTTGCAGCTTCATGTAGTCTGCTAACATTTGATGGCATCTGAGTGGTTGGATTGGATTTGTTGGGCTTCATAAAGTTTACAAAATTGTGGTGCAAATTAAGTGTTTTTCCATTCATTAAAGGTATGCTGAAAGAAAAGCACAAACTACGTTTATGGATATTTTTATTAAAAATGGAACA
The DNA here is from genome assembly GCA_951213105.1 of Amaurobius ferox. Taxonomy (NCBI): domain Eukaryota; kingdom Metazoa; phylum Arthropoda; class Arachnida; order Araneae; family Amaurobiidae; genus Amaurobius; species Amaurobius ferox. The sequence continues at coordinate 35,718,934 of OX578144.1, read as the reverse complement.
TAGGTAGAAAATTTTGAAATATTTCAACTATGTGCCGCTTTTTTACATATTATTCTCTGCAGAATTTTCATGGAATAATATTTTAATATATTCTATTCTAATAATAATATATTCTGCAGAGCCCAAACATTTTTAACGGATTCTTCAAATTATTCTTTTCTTACCTTTTGAAGAAGTTTTAAACGGAAGCGTTACATGACTGAATCTGTTTTTTCTATTACAATTCCTTCCTATCATTCAACTTATAAATATTTTAATGGATATAGACAGTTTTTGAACGTAAAACTAACCGTGTAAATCTGAATTATTCCTTCATGCTTATTATCCTTTCAGAAGTTTAACATTAAATAAAGTGAAACATCCTGAAGGATAAATATATCCCTTATAAAGGCTATTCAAAAATCTTACAATTTAGTCTTCCCCGCAAGTTCTTCCCCATCAATGTTCGAAAATGATTGAAAAGTTCTTTCTGTTATTTTTGTCGGATATTTAAAAAAGAACTGAACACCTGGTATCATTCTCTTTGTTCAATTCTGGCTGAAGTATGTTTTTTCTTCAAAGGAATTGAAGAAACAGCGGCAAAGTATCTTCGAAAGTAATCCGTTGTATATAAAAACAGGATTTTATTTTGTTCGGCAGTATTTTTAAAAGAACATGTACTGGTGTATTAGATTCAGAAACATTTCTGACGAAGTTATTTAAAGTTAAAACAAAACTATATTATTCCTAAAATGACGTTTACTACTTGTTTATTTCGCTTTTATGCATTGCATTATATACGTTAGGTCATTATATAATAAAGTGACCATGCCATGGCGAATAAAAGTGATTGCAGTACCCCTAGCGGATAATTTGAAAGTTATGGAAAATAACTCTGCAACAAAGCGAGGTAGAAGAAAAAAGTCAATTACAAAGTTGTGGAGCATTATCTACTGAGTAGGAAACGATAAGATTCGTACAACATACAATATATGAGTTTAAACAATTTTTGTCAAAATAAAATAATTGCATAATAACTTGAAAATATCAATAATCCTTGAATCAATAATCCCCGAAAATATAAATAATAATAATTTTTAAACCTGAAGACCGTAATTGATATTATCCAGTCAAAAATGCTATAAGAAAAATCAAATCGTTCTTTTCTAAAATATATTTTTATATCCATTTATTTATTATTCAAATCGAAAAAATAATTATTAAAATTAACAGACAGATTTAATTTAATTGCGTTTCTGAGTAACATGATATAAGATAGAATCTTATAACATGTTAAATATGTCATGTCTTATAACATAAACTGCGAAATTAAATAACGATTTTGATTTCTCTATACTTGTTTTAAATAAACCATGCTCGTTTTAATAAACCATGCTTATAAAGCTTGTTTTAAATAAACCATGAACCATGGAGATAGATTTCCCCTTTAAATCATGTTTCAAACAATTCATGTTTTCAGAAAGTGACTAATTAACGCAAAAAATCTCCCATCAAACTCAGAGATTAAATTTTAATTCACCTTCAAACGATTTTCAAGCTTTTCGTTTGGATAAACCACGGAGTTAGGGAGTAGAACTCCTAGGAAAAAGTTCCGTTTTTCATTAATATCTCGACAACCCCAGGTCTTAGAAACTCGAAACTTGGACAAAATTTATGGGGGGATATTTCAAGGCTATTCACCAAATTTCATTAAATTCGGTTCAGCCGTTTTTCCGTGATGATGGGACAAACGAAAATTTCGTTTTTTACTAATATTTCGAGAACCACTGGTCGTAGAAACTCAAAACACGGATATAATTTTAAGTGGGGCTATTTCTGGGCTACCCACAAAATTTCATCAAATTCGGTTCAGCCGTTCTCCCGTGATGGTGTGACAAACAGACAGACAGACAGACAGACAGACAGATTTTCATTTTTATTTATATAGATTGTGGCAACCCAAAAGAAAAGGAACTTAAAGTTACACTTTTAGCTGATTTATCATCAATCTATCATATCTTAACATGGCCATAAATTCGTTCATAGTGGATTTATTATTGAAATCGTACATTGTTGTGCCGGAATTAAAACCTTCAAATTATTTACCCTTTGCGTGAGTCCTGTAAAGGAATACTTAATTACTATAATACTAAATGGATCACACCATTTTATCTTTAACAATAAAACATTTATTAACAACATAAAATACTTAATTATTCATTACACAATCAATTATATTAGTTTTGGCGGGGGAACATGTGAGACCACTTAAATTGTCTAAACGTTTCTAGACCTAAAGATATTTCAGGAACACATATCTTCAAATATGTATTCTACTTTGTCACCACCAGGTACTACGCCGATCATATTACTAGAATTTAACTCGAAGTATTTTATCCACCACTCGTAATTCGACGATAGTATTGTACTGCTGGCCCTACACATGCACTTAAGTCATTCTCGCAGTCGACACATCTTTCTAAGTTTCGTGCTCCTTAATTTCGGGCTGTTATTCTCTTGCCAAGTCAAATCATAGTATTCTAAGTCATCTCTAAGTCATAATGCCGCCAGAGTATTAGCACATGTGTCCTTCTCAAGTCACATGTTGTGGCTATCTTTTCCTCGGGGGCGTTACTCCTCTTCTCTGATTCGCAGCATTCAGGTGACGCAACAAGCATATTTACCATTGGTTGACCTTTATCCAATGTCACTACTTAGCATCCTCGGAATGGCCCGCTCGGCCCCCTCTGTCTTGACGCTCCTAAATTTATGGTTTGTTGTAAACCTCGGTGCCATCCAGACTACAAGTATTGTTCGATGTTTCGGACACAATAATTAGATTACCAAAAATTATGATTGACTAATTTCACCGAAACTCGAACTTATAATAGCATTATACCCGTTCTTCGAACGGAATATATAATATTAAATATTTAAAAATTCACAATCATGTGCAAATTCCTATAATATTCTAAATGACATTGTTATTCAAAGCATTCTATTAACATATATAAATCAATGCTCCTTAAAAGAAGTTTAAAAATATATGTTCTTGCTATACAAAATTATCTTCACAGGCAGATCTGAAGAATAAAATAACCTAGTCCAGTTTGTATACGAATTTACAAAATATATGAAATTCAATCAGTATGTTCCAAGATAAAAGTGATAAAATTTTATGGGAAGATATACCTGCACTACTTACATTTTCAAATAAGATATACGCGTAGTAGAAAATTACCCGTCTACAATATATGAGTTTTAAAAATATTTGCTAAAATAAAGCAGAAAACGTAATAAATTGAAAATATCTATAATCACAGCAATCTTTAAACCCCAAGGCCATTATCAATGACAATATATGCCAAAATGAAAGCGCTAAATTTTTATGGGAAGGTATGGTATACCAGTACGGCTTACATTTCCGTAGGTTAGAAAATATACCCATGTTTTAGTAGAAGAATATCCGTTCCACAGAGCCATTCTTAGTACTGAATATATAATATAAAAAAACATAAAATTCACAATCAAAATATGCAAATGACATTGTTAATCGAAACTGACTATTAAAATATTTAAATCGATGCTCCTAAAAATAAGGTTAAGAATATCTGTTCTGCTATACAAAAGTTATCTGCATAGGCAGATTTAATGAATAAAACAGCCTGGTTCCTTTTCAACACTAAAATGACGGATATTTTGAAACTACTAGACGGAATTACCTAGAACGACGGGCAGCGGTCAATCTGTAGAAAAAATACTACATACCTTTAATTCAAAACCGAAACATCATAGTTACAGCATTTATGATGTTTGGAATTATCTTCTGTGTTTCCAATAACTTTAAGAAAATAAGAAAGTTATACATTTTCAATGGACTGGGATTAATTACTCTTTTGAAGGAATCGTTTCTCAGAGTAGATATGTGGGCAGAAAGACCGCTTCCGTCTTTCTAGTGTTAAAACAAATTGACAATAAATATGAAATTGTATCAATATATGCCAAAATAAAAGCGTTAAAATTGTATGTGAAAAATGCTTATATTTCCGAATATTAGAAGATATATCCGTGTATTAATAGAAAATTACCCGCACTACAATATATGAATTTCAAAAATATTTGCCAAAATAAAACAGAGATGACGTAATATAGTGAAAATATTCATTTTTCTCGCAATCTTTAAACATGAGAGCTGTAATTGATTCCAATACATGCAAAACCGAAAGCACGAAAATTGCATGAGAAGATATAACCGTACTATTTATATTCTCGTAGATTAAATAATAATAGACTAATGAAAGATTACCCGTACTACAATTTTTGAGTTTCAACTCATTATGACAAAATAAAACAAATGGCGTAATAAATTGAAAATATCAATAATTCTAGTAATCTTTAAATCTGAAGGCCGTAATTGATATAATTCAGTCAAAAATGCAATTTCGATAAAATGTATTTTATATACATTTCTTTATTATTTAAATCAGAAAAGATTTAATAAAAATAAGCCTGTCGCCAAATGGCCAATAAGCCAAACACATTGGATTTAAATCCGTTGCTAAGGGACATGATATCATTTTCTTCAAATAAATTTAGGGGACAAAATATCGTCTGCTTAATGATATATACCGGCTGGCCATAAAATAACGTGAGGTGTTCAGAGCCCTCTAGCGAGTAATGTATTGGACACAGCGTATCAAAATTCGGTAGGCGTACACACTGGGACATGCAGTTTTGATTTCTAAAAAAATATTAGTTCCAGAAGTCGCCCCCAGCAGCAATTTTGGGGCTGTTTACCGAGTAAAATGCACTAATTTGCATAATCGTGTTTCGTGTAGGGAACATGTGGATAAAAAGAAAGGCTAGGAGAACTCTCATCTTTCGGAAGCGAACTACCTAGTACCTTTCGATGGCTCATACCTTACTTGATCGCGCTTCGTTAGTCAAACTGTATTTCTAGCGGAAAGAGGATGCCAATGCTTCCCTTCGTGAATTTCGACGGTTGAAGAAGTTACGACGAGGACCGATGAGCTTAATAAACTTACAAAACATGATTCGACGATTTGAAACTACCGGTACTCTAGCACGGTAACCAGGCCAGGGACGCAAAGCGGTCAGTCAGCAACAAGTTGAAGGAGTTGCAACTGCTATTGTGGAACAAGTGATGACGAATGTGCAAGGTACCAGTAGTGCAAGGCCAATATCCCGGCAAACGGATATTCCATACTCAACGGTGTGAAAAATCCTACATCAGATATTGAAATTTTACACCTATAAAATCTGTCCTGTTCAAGAATTGATCCCTGGCTATGCAGTCACCCGAATTGAGTTTTCTTTGAGATTCTTAGCATGCATGAAAGTGGATGACGCATGGCCGTGGCACATGTTATGGAGTGATGAAGTGCACTTTCATTTGAAAGGTGGTATTAACTCACACAACTGCCGCATCTTGGCAGTGACTAATCGGCACACGTGTCTTCAAAAACCTCTGCACTTGCCAAAAGTCAAATCATCGGTCCTTCCTTTTACGAGGAGAGTCGGCAAAGTGGATCACTGACCTGTTCCGTCACAGCTTACAGGTATGTCAATATGCTACGTAACTTCGTGGTTCCACAACTGCAGCAACGAGGATGTCTTGATTCGGCCACCTTCATGCACCACACCACATCGATGATGCTGCACCACATCACATCGGACTCACAACACACCAGAAAACCATGGTTTCATGGTCCACAACTTTCGTCATGCGTGATCCATACCTTTCGCATCATGCGATAAAATGGTCAGTGCTTACAAACATTCTTTACTGATTGCTAATTAGGGTGGAGCACACAAACTTTTTTCTTTTTTTTCCCGCAAACTTTTCATAATAGTGTGCAAATGTTGCTCCTAGTACGAAAAGTTTTATGACAAATTTGAATGATTTTGATTAATATGTTCAGGTGCGGATGTGTGTTGAAATTGAAAGAAATGTAGAAGGAAAAACGCCATTTTTCAGAATTTTTATTTTGCCAACTTAAGGCGCTAGAGGTAAAATGTTGTTTTTAAGTAACATATGTCTTTTTGTAAAATTTAATTAATTATTTTTCCCATCACAAAAGCATCGAAAATTACTAAAATGCAGGGAGAAAAAACGACTTATCTCAGTTTTTTCTAATTACATATGTAAAAAATCTTATGTTGGCAGCACATGACTTTCCTTATATAATGCAATGTATTTACTACTTTTACAGTAAAAACAAAATAGGTCATTTTTATAGTAGATACTTATATTTTTCCCAAGATATTGAATTTTCGTCATAGTCATTATTTTCATTGATTTAGCGTCATTTTCATCCATTTGGCGAGATTTTCTTTGATTTGGTAACATTTAAAAATTGCCAAGTTGGGGACATTCCGCCAAATTTGTAGCCGAAATCTTGCCAAGCGTTATGGTTGGGTAAATAATTTATTCTTATAACAGATAACTGACTATTGACTTTCAAATCCAAAAGTATTACTAAAAGTATATTTTTTCATGAATGGAACGAGCTAGGATACACGAGAATGATATCACCAAATTTATCACATGATATTACATACTAAATGTGAACTTGTTTCTCAATAAGAAATACTTTTTTTTATTTTATATAATCTTTTGATAATTATTTTGAAAAATGTGCAATATCTCGAGAACGGTTCATGATAGCGTTCTAAAATTTATGTTAATCGCTTTTTAATGAAAAATTGCATAAGACATGTCTATTTGCGTAACTTAGCGGTTTTGAATTTTTGATGATTTTTTAAAAATTTTACTCGAAAATTTAGGGAGGGGGGGGGCCTGACCATTCAATTGCATTTAAAGGCAATAGGCTTCCAGGATTCACGAATTGTGATTTTTGTACCAAATTTCATTAGAATCGCTCCATTCGTTCGTGAGATAGCGTCTCCACAGACTCACTCACACACACACACACACACACACACACACACACACACACACACACACACACACACACACACACATACACACACACACATTCTTTCACACACACACACACACAGACATCACCTCAAAATGTTTGATTCGTGATCAGGGATGCTTAAAAAGTGCTCTCCAGTCGAAAACTCCAATTCGAATAATCGACCCCGTCACAATACTTTCCTTATACATTATGTATATAAGGAAAGTAAAAATGCATAGGTTGCAGCCTAATCATACTTATTCGAATAATAAAAAAATAAATTATGTTGTAATAATTTTTTCCGCAATTTGTTACGTAGAATAGTAGTGAATAATCGAAATCAATCAAACTTTGCATGAAAACATCTCCTGATAGGATGCAATTTTTGCTCTCTATTATGAAAAATTTTCGAAAATAAAGGATATTTTGTTTCACCCTATTACACGCATCTCACCTGCTTTATTCTGTAGAAAGCTGGTGGTAGTTTGGTTTGCAATGTCCAGTTGCAGAATAGCAGTCACTTCAATTTATGTGTGAGTATCTTTAATTATTATTAAGTGATATTAAAAAGCTATATGTCGAATTTAGGTTAGTTATTCTAACAAAGCTCGCACCTCCAACTCGTGTAATGTTTAATCATCGTTGATCAATATCGTTATTTATTAGGTAATGCTGCTGGTTCTGTTATAACGACTGCTGCTACTACTATTACTACTACTATTACTACTACTATTGATAATATTACTACTATTGCTTCTACTTTTACTACTACTACTACTACTACATTTCCTTTTGCTGCTAATTTTACTACTACTATTACTACTAATATTACTATTCCTACTACTTTTGTTACTAATATTACTATTACTACAACTACTTTTACTACTAATGTTACTACTACTACTACTATAAATAATTCTGTTACTACTAAAAATATTACATTTTCCTTGTATTTTTGTCCATTGTACTTCTTCTAACTTAAGAAATAATATATGATTTTAGTACAAACAACGGTAAGATGAATATAAAACTTGTGTCTAGCTTTCTTTACTATTTAGAGTATATTTAATAGTGTAGATGGCTTACAACGCTTTTACTAGTTTAAATTATCTATTTTTCAAAGTTACTTCTTTCTAGATATTTACGTCTTTCCTTATTTCCATTCTGTGCTTTTTACAGGAGAAGATAATTTAATTTTCTTTATTGTCTCTTTCCCCTTGATTTTTTACGTTTTCTTTTGACAAACTATTCGTCGCTCCCTAGAGTCCCATTATGTACGGGAATATATCAACAATATGCATTTCTTTTTATTAATGTCAGTGATTTTATTCTGTGCATTAAGGAGATGAATAAAATAAATAAGAACGCATAAATAAATATGCACCAACCGAATGAAGGTTGAAAATCAAATGTCTCACAATAAGCATACTCCAAACAATATGAATTATTGAATAACGCCAGTTTTTCAGTGTGTCATATAGAACTGTTTACACATGAGATGCATTTTAAGTTACTGTCTCAATTAAGAGCAGTATTTTCTTATATTTTCAGCCAATTGAACATTTTGGTTTATGGGTTCCTTAAAATTCTGAAATTTTGCTACATTTACTTTCTTCCTACTTTCCATATATACATAATGTATAAGGAAAGTATTGTGACGGGGTCGAAAATTCGAATTCGAGTTTTTGACGGGAGAACACGTTTAAAGAATCCCTGGTCACGAATCGAACATTTTTGAAGTGGTGTGTGTGTGTGTGTGTGTGTGTGTGTGTGTGTATGTGTGTGTGTGTGTGTGCGTGCGTGCGTGTGTGTGTGTGAGCGATTCTAATGAAATTTGGTACAAAAATCACAATCCGTGAATACTGGAAGTCTATTGTTTTAAAACATAATCGAATGTTCAGAACCCCCTAAATTTTCGAATGAAATTTTGACAAAATCAACAAAAAATCAAAACCTTTAATAAAGTTACGCAAATAGACATTTCTTATGTAATTTTTCCTTACAAAACGATTGACATAAACTTTAGAACGCTACCATAAACCGTTCTCGAGGTATTGCATATTTTTCAAATAAATTTATTAAAAAATCCAATAAACCAAAAAATAATATTATCTGTTAAGAAACATGTTGACTTTTCATATGTAATATCATACGATAAATTGGGTGGCATCATTCTCGTGGATCTAACTCGTTCCATTCACGAGAAAATATACTTTGAGTAATACTTTTGTATGTATTTGAACGCCAATAGTCATTTATCCCCTGTAATAATAACTTATTTCTCCGTCCATAACGCTTGGCGATATTTTGGCTACGAATTTAGCGGAATATCGCCAACTTGGCGACATTTTTAAATGTTGCCAAATTAACGAAAATCTCGCCAAATGGATAAAAATCACGACTAATTAAAGAAAATTCAAAACCTTAGAAATAATATTAGTATCTACTATAAGAATAACATTTTTTTTAACTGTAAAAGTAGTAAATTCTTTGCATTTTTTAAGGAAAGTCATGTGCTGCCCACATCGGATTTTTTTTATAGAACCTAACCTATTACTAAAGATCAAGATTCTATATCAGTGTTAATTGATATTCCCATATAGTCCTTATTTCGAAACATTTTGCCTGGAGCGCAAATCCTAAATTTAAGTTAAAAAAAAATCGATTTTTTAAAGTTGATTGCGTCTAAATGTTCCCCATGCTCCAAATTTCAAGTAAGTCTCAACCCATTTGAAATAAGTCCCTTTTCATTTTCTTCACAAATTCAACGTTTTAATGTGTGGCAAACCAAAATAAACAAATATCTGGAAGTGAAACCGTTTCACATCTTCATTTCGAACGGAGTGCTCTTGTACCAATTTTAATTCTATACTTCATTGTGTAGTGTGTTTTCTTACCATTTTATATTTCGAACTTTTAGATATGTCGCATTCCTCAAATCTGTATAAATAAAATTGAAAATCTGTCTGTCTGTCTGTCCCATCATCACGGGAGAACGGCTAAACTTTGATGAAATTTTATGGGTAGCCTGGAAATAGCCACACTTAAAATTTAGTCCATGTTTTGAGTTTCTACCACCAGTGGTTCTCGAGATATTAGTAAAAAACGAAACTTTCGTTTGTTTCATCGCGAGAGAACGGCTGAAACGAATTTAATGAAATTTTGTGGGTAGCCTTGAAATAGTCCCCATCAATTTTACCTAAATTTCTGGTTTCTGATTTAAGTTTCTGGTAAGACCAGGGGTTGGCGAGATATTAATGAAAAACGGAACTTTTTCCTAGGAGTTCTATTCTCCATGATTTATTTTTCACAAGCAGTTACTCAACAATGAAAAGTAAAAAGAAATCAAATATTTATTTAATTTCGCATTTTAGAAGGAAGATTCTATCTTATATGATGTTGCTCAGCAACGCAATTAAATTAACTGTGTTTGTTAATATTTATTATTATTTTTTCTACTCGAATAATAAATAAATGTTTGTAAAAATATATTTTTTAAATGAACTGTTTGAGTTTTCTTTTAATTATATTAATTGCGGACTGTGTACATCACTTTTATTTATTTTTGAAAAAGAGTTTTCAAGCTTATATATTGTGTTTAGCTAATAAACTCATATATTGTGTTTAGCTAATAAACTCATATATTGAGTTTAGCTAATAAACTCATATATTGTGTTTACCCAATAAATTCATTTAGCATATTGTTGAAGTAGAAAAAGAGTAGAACGGGTATATCTTTTATTACAATTTTAGTGTTTTCATTTACTATATACAAACGGGATCAGGATGTTTTATTCTTCAGATCTGCAAATTCAGAGCTACGAATTTCGCAGAATATCGCTTAGCAACTTTTCTTAAACGTTGCCAAATTAAAAGAATGTCACCAAATTGATAAAAACGACTCAAATCAATGAAATTAAATTTGTTTTTTTTAGAAAAGAGTACTGAAACGATGTTTAGGTAGCATTTGTCGGCCAGTCCATCCATCTTACTTAGTAACACATTTAGCGAATTTTTAATATGCCACCAAATTAATAAAAATGTTTGTAAATCCATAAAAATATTATGAAATTAATAAAATTGTGCTTAGTAAATGAAATTAATTGTGTTTTTTTAGGGGATAGTATTATGATGATGTTTCGTCAATTTGTCGCAAAATGGGACTGTCAGTTCTATTGTCTCACTGGGCGAGAAATTTGGCGATTTTTTAAATTGTCTATAAATTGACGAAAATGCCGCCAAACCTTCCATGGAGATATAGAATTATTCAGACGATATGATTTCCATCAATTCATTTGAAGCTAATGATATCATATCGTTTAGCAACGAATGTAAATCCAATGTGTTATACAGCATACGGTTTTTATTACATCTTTTATGATTTGAATAATAAAGATATGCATATAAAATAAATTTCATTGACATTGCATTTTTGACTGGATAATATCTATTACGGTCTTCAGGTTTAAGCATTATTATTATCGATATTTTCGGGGACTGCTGATTCAGGGATTATTGATATTTTCAAATTAATATGAAATTATTTCATTATGACAAAAAAAATTGAAACTCATATATAGTACGTTGTGTGAATAATCTTCTACAAATGCACGGGTATATCTTCTAATCTACGAGAATATAGGTAGTATAGGTATTGGCATATATTTTAATATATATCGGCTGGTTGACCACCCACTAATCGGAAAGAAATATTTAACTGTGTCATGTCGGAATTCGTCACTCCTTTGTAAATTGCATAACTTCTGTACTTTTTAAACTTTTATTTAATTATCTGTGTCCTGGAACCCTCATGTCATTGTATATATTTTATTATCTCAGTGTATCTAAATCCGTGCAGAATTGTGGCCATTTTTATTTCGTTATATAATTCTTTCGCACTCGGGGAAAGGCGTCCGTTAGTCTGGGTCGCACCTGTTTTCTGGCGGATACAAGTGTCTTCGTTCTTCTTGACTTCACGTGGCAGCTACGCGTGCCTTAGAACTTTACCGTTAGTTGGGCGGATCGTTGGATGAATTTGAAATGGAAGTAATTTTGGATTGGTGGTAAAGAGAAGATGTGAGCCCATGTTATTTTCTATTGGACGGGTTCTGGATCCATCTGGATTGTTTATAAGCTGTGTGAATCTTGTCTCTGCGCTCTCTCCCTGGAAACATCTTCGAACCCACGAACTGCGCGGAATTCATCCCCCTGGTTGAGTTCCGTCGCTGTGGGGGTCGGGAGAGATGCCACCTCTGCGATCGTCGCCACTGCTGAGATCTGCTGATGCCTTGCCCTCGCCGACCGTCGACCGCCGTGTGGATGATGATTGAGAACCTCATGTGAATTCGTGTACTGGGATCAGTAAAAGCAAATTATGAAACTGGTCGTCCCTTGGATTACCTGATCCGGCTTTTCCTACCATGAGTCCTTTTCAAGTTTGTGAGGTAAGCCTTGATTATTTAGACGTGCCGTTGGGCAGTCATCTGGACTTGAGCGTCGACTCCGAAGAACACTTCGCGTTTGATTTCAGCTGCTTTCATTAATTATATTATATATTGTTTAACTTCAGCTTCCATCCTTAATTTAAGAATTAATGCATCTAAAGTAATTTAAATTATTCGAATTCTTAGCGTTCCTCGAGTGTGTATTCTCTCTGACCATACCATGTTTTGTTGAATAATTGAAAATGTGATATTAATATGTAATTCTGGTAAAATTGGATTAATTGATTATTTAAATTCCGGCAAAGAGCCGATGATTCTTTAGTAGAAGTGGTCCAGTGGGTTAGAGCTGATAATAAATCAGCATGTGTAATTTATGTGTTAACTCCATATTTGAGTAATTAATAAATTTGAATTTAAATTTAAAATGAGTTTTTATTTGTGTAGAAGTTGTTGATTTATGTATTTCAGCTGCTGTGGAGTTCCTTAAGGTAAAGGTAATTTTCTTTGGTATTTTTGGAGTTTGTTGGGTTTCTCCGCAGGTCATCAATTGGAATTCTTCCAATTGACGGGAGGTGTGTTTAGAACCTGGGTATGTAAAAATTGGAAAAAGTTAGACTTTCTCGGTCTGCCGTGTCGAGCGGGAATCCGTTGCGGCTTCTGATGCCCTCGGAATTCCCGTTGTGACAACTGTATGTAATAAGAAAAACGGACTGCTTACGTAAGCTAGCAAGTGTACTTTAATACGTATGTCAATCATAAAATGATTAAGAATATTAAAGAAAGTTAGAAAAGAAAATTAATAGTAAAACGAATAATAGTAGAAAAAATAAGAATTAAAATTTTTGTATACATATCTCAATTTCATAGTTTTCTATAAATTACATTTTGTTAGGATTCATAGGATTTATATTCATCTAAAATTTATTGATTTGAGGACAATAGGGTAAAATATTTTAAAAAGTATATAAAAATACAAGTAGGAAGTAGAAAGAGAGTCAAAGAAACTACTATTTATTGGCCATTTTTAAGTAAATGGCGTATGTAAATCGCATATATTTGTTTCTCTTGGTTATTACTATTTGTGCACATAGGTCTTGTTTTACTTTTTGTCCTTTTTCTTATCTGTTACTGAAATGTGTTTTTCAAGGTTTTTTATTACTATTTTCCATTTGATGGGTCTTGATTTCGTAAAAAACCTTTTTTGTAGTTCTCAGGAGTCCTATTATATGTGAAAAACTAGAAACACCCGTAATTTTGTGTTTGAAAACATTTGTGATTTTGTATTTTTAAGGATAAAAGAATAATAGATTAACTTAAAAAATCCATGCAGCCATTATGTAAGTCTGTATTTATTAGTAATACTAAAATGTGTTTATTGCATATATTACAATATCTCCCAGTAACAGTGCATTGTCACTTGATAATATTTACACACATTTGGTGAACAATCATATTCAACAGAGAACGCTATTGTCACTAATACTACTACTTTTATACATATTCTAATTACTCCTACTGCTGTCATTTAGTATACCAATCACTACTATAATTATTAGTTTACTTGCTAGTGGCTAAAATATTGACAATAATTTTAGTGAAAAATTTTTATTGAAACATTTATTTCTCGGGATATGGTATAGGTTCAGCATAGATAATGTCGGATTTGGATTTAAAATCAAATTTTGTAGGATAATGAGAGCTTCACTTATTATTTCTACTTCAATCTATACATATATATTCAAGACTACATACAACAGATGAAGTTTTGATTATAACTGATATGATTCAGCATGAAATTTTGGAGCAGATAGTGCAGTTTACATGCAGTTTCTTTTCTACTTTCGATTCAAAAACCGTTTTTTGAAACATATATTTCTCAAGATTGGCTATTAATTTTCATTAGTTAAAGATAAAATTTAAAATTTATTTGTAGTTTAAAGTTAATAAAGTTAATGTTATAAGTGTAAGTAAATATGTAGTTGTTAACTGTGAAGTTCAATTTCTGAAAAAAAAAATATAAAGAAAAGTATTTTCTGTGTATTCACTTTGTAACTTCTACATTTTTTATTTATTTTGCTTGTGGTATGCCGTGGAATTCAAGGTATATATAAAGTGTGCCGCAGAATTCTGGAGAGACCTTAATTGTGCCGAGAGTAAGAAAAGGTTTCAGAGCACTGGCTTTGATGATGACTGATATCGAATCATTATCAAGTTCCAAAGTAGAAAAAGGGTTCAATAAGGATTTCTACTTTCAGATATTTTTCCACTTAAGAGTCCAAACATTCCTTTTGAGACACTGTTTCTCGTATCTGTTATTCTAAATCAGCTTAAGTGATAACACGTGGATTCAGCATTAAATTCCGGGGGAGTTAGGTGGATTCACTAAAGATTTTCATTCTCGCTTATTTTTAACTTCAAAAATAGTTTTCGAAGACTATCTGAAAAGCTTAGATGACAGCTGATATGGATTCAGCATCGAAATCTAAAGGGATCGATTTTCATTTCCGGTTCTGGAGGTGTCTCTTCCGGTTCTTCCTAACATTCGTATAACTGTATGAAACTATTAAAATGAGAATAAAAATGTTTAATATTTCCGTCGAAAACTAAATATACATAGCATTTGCCCCGGCCTCAAGTTTTGCTGCTGCATACCTTTGGGTTAGCCGTGTGGTCTGGGTCTTAAACATAGCATTTGCCACTATATCAAGTCTCTTGCATATTTTTTTGTTCTAATTACTGCTACTGTTATCATATACTTACTACTCCTACAATTATTATTATTTATTATTTTTACTACTGCCACATCTCTTACAACTACTATCAGTACCAATGATATTAGTAAGAGTTCCATAGCTGCTTTTCACTCATGTGCGTTTTGTCCTTACCTGAATAAATGAATAATGTGTTTTCAGTAAAATGAAATACGTTGGATAGAAATATGAAGGTTAACACCCAAAACTGATATTTCTTGAAATAAATAAATATGATTTTATATGAAAAGTATTTATGTTTGATGTTTGATCCTAATTTTTTTTCTACATTTCCACCGTCTTTTATATCCTTGGTCCTTACAAAGGACATCTTTCAAAGCCCTTTATTGCCTTTTTCATGTTGATACTTATTTATTCTCTCGACAACGTCTTTGGGAGTCGTATTATATGAGGAAAATGCGGGAGAACATGCTTCTATATTTGTTAATGTCAGTGATTTCGTGAATATAAATGGATGACAAAATGGATATAACTCCATATGTGGAGTATGTACATAAGCTTTTTCAATTTTTGCAATGCGATATTTGAGCTCGTAAATATTGAATATAATCCATTAGACATATCTGGCAATATTGAAATCGAATAATAATTAAAAATCGACATTTATTTAGGGAATTTTAATTCATTATTAATTATGCTAATATGCTCTTATTTTTACTATTACTACCACTACTACTACTAGTGCTAATAATATATTATATATATATATATATATATATTGAATCCACGACTCACGATACTGAATATATTGAATCTACGACCACTTTCTCCACGATTCACGATATATTGAATGGGGTGGTAAAGAAATTCACTATTTTTAATATATTACAACATTGTTGAAAATTGTTTATGACTTCGTTCATTCTGTCTGTCTGCCTGTCTGTTCGCACGATAACTGCAGTATAACAATGACTATCAAAATGAAATTTTAGTATCTTCTTGAGACAGTCTGTAGGACATATAGGAATGTCAATGAATAATATCATCCAAATAGTTTTGGAATGAACCCGGGTTGAAAAAATGAAATACATTGAACCATATGGCACCTAAATTTTCAGACATTTTTTAAGAAAATTTAAAATTCACAATTCGCCTCGAAAATTATAGAATATATTCAAATTATTCAATAAAATATATAAAAAATTTCAGCAAAATATGTTCGATAGCTTTTTAAATAAAAATTAAAATAATAATTGCACCCATATATATACGAAGTGTGATAACGTGACCCACTTCAAATTAAAATATGGAGTCCATCTTTTCTCCCACTGTAAAAATCACGAATTTTAAATTTCTTTTAAATTTAGATTTAGTGTTGCATCCATCCTAAAACCGTTTAATTTTTTATTAGTTTATGTGCATCTATAATCGGCGCCAAAGCAATTACAAAATTTTTGAGTTTAAATGATCATAAAACTTTGATTATGTCTACAACGAAACCTAATTTTAATGTTTGCAGAATGTAAACAAATCAAGCTGCAAGATGAGTTGTAGCTGCTGAATTTCTTTAACGCAAAATTATTTTGTTCTGGTGTCTGGAAAATAGATGATATGAATTAAATATTCATTGCTTTTACATAGAGAAGCAGACGATTTTATAGCATTGACTTTTTCGATGAAGTTTTAATCATGAAGTTAGAAAGTACTTTTACCTCCATGGTTTTAAGTGTCCAAGTAACATAAATTACTGCAGTACTGTGATAATTTATAAGAATGTAGACAAGTGATTGTAATATGCGTTGTATAAGAATTGCTGATTTTTTTTCACGAAAAATTATTTAACTCTGGAGTCCGGAATAAAAGCGTATGAATGAAATATTCACGGATTTTACATAGAGAGCCAGACGATTTGTAGTTCGATTACTTCATATGAATAAAGTTCATACTTTTCAATGAAGCTTTACATTTTCAAGTAAAATAAATTGTTGTAGTTCTGTGTGATAATTAAAAACATATGCTGAATGTATCGCATTTTAGACCTGCAAAGCATTCAGCGGCTTGCATTTCAATGGAAAAGTGTTTCATAATCAATGCTTTATGAATGATTGATCTATCTTATTTTCTTAAGCAATGCATCTTCGGTGTGTGATATCTGTTGTATGGTCGATATATAGCGTTAACTATGAAATAGAATTCCTCCGGATTGGATCTCGCTTAAATCAGTTATATACTTTTATCAAATAAAATTATTTTGAGAAAGTACTTTGTGAGTGAGAACATTTTGCTCATATCCTATCTATATTTGAAACATAAACTGTTTTTAACACTTTGCAACGAAGTTGAAAAGTGTTTATGCTTTTGTTCATTCTGTCTGTCTGTCCGTTAGCACGATAACTGCCGTAAAAATGACTTAATCGAAATGAAATTTTAGTATGTTGTTCAGACTGTCTGTAGGACCTATGGGAATATAAATGAATAATGTCACCCAATTAGTTATGGATTGAACCCGGGTTGAAAAAATGAAACACATTAAGCCCTATTGGACCTAATTTTTCAAACATTTTTTAAACAAATTCAAAATTCACAAACTGCTTTGAAATTTTTAGGAAATATTCAAATTGTTCCATCAAATATATAAAAAAAAATTCAGCGAAATATATTCAGTAGTTTTTAAAATAAAAATTAAAATAATAATAACACCTCTTAGATGAAGCGATCACGTGGCAATGATATGAAAAGATCACGTGACCCACTTCAAAATGATATATGACATCCATCTTGCCTCAAAATCGTGATTTTTAAAGTTCTTTTTAATTCATATTTAGTGTTGTATCCGTCCTAAAACTACTTTATTTTTGCTTAAATTCTGTGCATCTACATACTGAAACAACGCAATTACAAAATAATTGAGTTTAAATGCTAATCCAAATGTGATTATTTCTATAACGAAGCCTATTTTTCACTTATGTGAAATATAAACAGCAAAATACGTAGAATGAGTTGTATTAGAATTGCTGTATTTTTTTAACACAAAATTCTCATTTCTTTAACACAATAACTCATGGAGTCTGTATAGCTGATATGAATGAAATATTCATTGATTTTACAAAGAGAAGGACGATTTTTTTCGATGAAGTTTTAAGCATAGAGTTTAATTACTTGTAGCTCCATAGTCTTAATTTTTAAATAAAATAAATTAATATAGTATTGTGATAAATTAAATGAATGGGAAATTGTTTATGAATGAAAAACTGTTTTTATAAAGAGAGCAAGGCGTGTTTTTTTTTCTATGACGTCATTTGAATGAATTTCAGTTGTTTTCGATGAAGTTTTCAAATATAATAAATTATCGTAGTATTATGATGATTCTAAAATTATTACCGATGTATGCATCGCATTTTAGAGATGTTTAAACCAGGCAATTTATATTTCAATACCGTCATTTGAATGAAGTTCATTTTTTTCTATGAAGGTTCAAGTTTTCAAATATAATAAATTAATGTATTATCGTGATAAGTTTTAAAATATTACCAAGGAATGTATTACATTTTAGACATGTTTAAATAAAATTGCATTGAAGTTGGAATGTGTTTCATAATCAATGCTTTAAGCATGATTGATCTTTCTTGTTAATTTATGTTATGAGCATCTATCGGTCTGAATTTCAATTCTCTTTTGGCAGATGATAATTTAGAAATTTTTCCACTGTAAAATCTTCCTTATTAAAAGTGTTATTTGGAATAAGATTGCATAAAAGAAGGGTGCTTCACCATTGTAATTTACAGACATTGGACCATTTGTGTAACAAAGTAACGCTGAATACTAGGATATTACAACAATTATATTTTAATTTTAGGGTCAAACACATGCTATTGGAGCAAGTGAACTGTGATTTCCGTGATTATATCGTAAATGCGCATTTTCTAAGGAGTTATACCTTCTCTAGGATTACAGGTCAGAAACAATTCCAACTTTTACTATCTATATCTTTCTATAATGATTCAGTTTGAAGAATGAACACAGGAACATTGTAGCTATGGCTGCTTGCTATTAATCGCAAGCGCTTGTGATCTGATCGAATGTGATGTGTTTTTCGGGTTTTCCAAGTCGGTATATTAAATATCTTATATACCACAAGACTGTATAATCTTCCAATGTAAATATATTAAACCTGCTAGCCTGAATTGTTTTTCCTGTCATATTTATTGTGAAAGCTAGCTTTGCATTGGTTTTTACTAGTTAATATTAATAGCAAGATAACAAGATGTGTGGTGTGCAAACTTCATTTTCGACAAGTCTAGATTAAGTATTTTTATTGACTTTTATGAGCTCTCTCTACAGACAAGCTTGAGATTTAAGTATTTCAAGCGAAATTTTTGAACATGAAGAAAAAACACAAATGGTCAAATCCTTCAGAAACCCTTACTTTCTCCAGAATTACATGCTTAACTCAAATCTGATTGTCTTCTAAGGTATACAGGGTGCCCCAAAAATATTGAAACGCGCTTTAATTATTTACCTGTTGAAGATAAGTGGGCAATGTAAATTGCAAAAATGTTGAAAGTAAAGTTGGAAATAAGACTACGTTAAAGGAATAGTCCTTCTATTAATTTTCAAAAGTTACACTTTTAAATTTATATACCCCCCCCCCCCCTTTAGAAAAATTTGGTGAATCAGAATTTTTTATTTTTAATGCGACAAGATCATTAAAAAACCACACATCTGTATCTTTAAAATTGAGCGAGTTGCATTTAATAGAAAATTGAACATTGTGAATGGGGATCATATATTACATTAAAAATGTAAATTTATGACATATCACAAAAAAGATAAAACATGATGATAATACATAGGATACCCAACCGCGTAGTGAGTACCACTGCTCTATATGATCTCTGTCTGTGTAATGCTTTATTTAGCTGTATTTGAGATAAAAAACTTTGACACACAGTAACGTATATTTGATCTAAACAGTTTGCATCGTCAATTTGTTTATGATCCCTATTTTCACTGATGAAACAACCTTTCACATTGTACGGAAAAGCGGCATAAGTCAGATTTTTTTCTTTAACATAATTCATTTTATTTTAAAGATACATATATGCGTTTTTTTAATGATCTTGTTGCATTAAAAATATAACTTTTCTGATTGAACAAATTTGTCTAAGGAGGTCGTATATAAATTTAAAAAGTGTAACTTTTTGAAAATTAATGGGATGACTTTTTCATTAACTTAGTCTTATTTCAGACCTTACTTTCAACACTTTTGTAAATTACATTGCCAACTTATCGCCAACAGGTAAACAATTAATGCGCGTTTCAATCTGTTTGGGACACCTTGTAAAATCAATCTTGAGAATTAGATACTTCAAAAAGTGTTTAATCAAAAGAAGCATATTTTAGTAGATAACATTCTTTTCTTCAAAATCAGAGGCTAAATGCATATCAGTTATAAGCTAAGCTCTGTCTATAGGCAATTTTGAGAAATATACGTTTCAATTAAAGCGAAAAAATTTGAACAAAAACTGAAAGAATAACCGGAAATGCAAATCCTTGGAGAATCTTGTCACTTCTTTCTGCATTTGATGTTGAAGTTATATCGGCCATCAGGTAATCTACTACATCCACAGTTGATCCTAAGAAACATATGTTTCAAGAAAAACCTTTTAGTTAAAACAATATTAGAACAAATTTTTTGTCACCAATTATGTAAAAAAATCTACGCTTTCCTGCTCCGTAATAATAAAAAATCTGATGTGGGCAGCACATGACTTTCCTTATATAATGCAATGAATTTACTACTTTTACAGTAAAAAAAATACATTAGATTTATAGTAGTTATTTATATTCTTTCCATGATATTGAATTTTCGTCAATGAGTAGTCATTTTCTATGTCGTCATCATCAATGAGTCGTCATTGATTTAGCGTCATTTTTATCCATTTGGCGAGTTTTTCGCTGATTTAGCAACATTTAAAAAAGTCGCCAAGTTGGCGACATTCCACCAACTTCGTCGCCAAAATCTCGCAAGCGTTATGGGTGAAGAAATAAGTTTTTCTTACAGCAGATAAATGACTATTGGCGTTCAAATACAAAAGTATTACTCAAAGTTTATTTTTTCATGAATGGAACGAGCTATATCCACGAGAATGATGTCATCAAATTTATCGCATGGTATTACATATGAAAAGTGAACATGTTTCTCAATTGGACTTTTTTTTATTTTTTATGACTTTTTGATAATTTTTTTGAAAAATGTGTAATATCTCGAGAACGATTCATGTTAGCGTTCTAAAATTTATGTCAGTCGTTTTCTAATGAAACATTATATAAGAAATGCCTATTTGCGTAACTTTATTGGCGGTTTTGATTTCTTGATGATTTTTTCAAAATTTCACTCGAAAATTTAGGGGGGGTTCTGAACATTCGATTGCGTATAAATACAATAGACTTCCAGTGTTTACGGATTGTGGATATTGTACCAAATTTCGTTCGAATCGGTTCATTCGTTCGTCAGTTATCGTCTCCACACACGCACACACACACACACACACACAGATATCACTTCAAAAATGTTTGATTCCTAATCAGGCATGCTTGAAACGTGCTCTCCGGTCGAAAACTCGAATTCCAATTTCCGACCCCGTCACAATACTTTCCTTATGCATTATGTATATATGGAAAGTAAAAAGGACAACGGATAGCTTTATCAATGAACTTTGATAAAGTCTATAAATAGTCTTTGTATAAATTTTGTTAAGCAGGCGTATCTAATTTTATTACCTTGACAATTTTCATATTTTCTAATGTGTTGTTTATGAATAAATGTTAAAATACTTATTATATATTAAATGATCAAATTAAAGTTCCTACTCATGGTTAATCAAGTTCGCGTTCTACTCATGCAGTTTTGAAGTATGCATGCAGTTTTATTAATAAAACAAAAAAATATGAATCATGCATAAAGCATTGATTATGCAACACTTTCCAACTGAAATGCAATTTTATTTATCTATCTCTAAAATGCGATACATTCAGTGCTGATATTTTTAAAATTATTACATTACTACAGTAATTTATTATACTTGAGAACTTAAAACTTCATTTAAAAGACAATTCTACTTAAACAAAATGAACTTTATTCAAATGACGTCATCGAAATATAAATAGTCTGCCTCTCATTGCAAAATCAATAAATATTTCATTCATATCATTTACTAGCAGTATACCAGCTCTGTAATATATAATATAAAGTAATTAAAAAAAATAATTTCTGTGCAAATTCCTATAATATTTTAAATGAAATTGTTAATCAAAATATTTTATTACAATATTTATTTAATTATCTTAAAAATATGTATAAGAATATCTGTTCTCGCTATACAAATTTATCTTCACAGACAGATCTGAAGAAATAATCATTATACCCGTTAAAATCAAAGACCGTAATAGATATAATCCAATCAAAAATACAATTCCAATAAGGTTTATTTATATATATTTCTTTATTATTCAAGTCGAAAAAGATTTACCGTTGTAACTCATTGAGTAAATACTTACTCATTGAGTTTAATTCCGTTTCTTAGATTTATTGCTTTAATAACTCATTGAGTTTAATTCCATTTCTTAGATTTACTGCTGTAATAACTCATTGAGTTTAATTCCGTTTCTTATATTAATTGCTGTAATAACTCATTGAGTTTAATTCCGTTTCTTAGATTTACTGCTGTAATAACTCATTGAGTTTAATTCCGTTTCTTAGATTTACTGCTGTAATAACTCATTGAGTTTAATTCCGTTTCTTAGATTAACTGCTGAAATAACTCATTGAGTTTAATTCCGTTTCTTAGATTAACTGCTGTAATAACTCATTGAGTTTAATTCCGTTTCTTAGATTTATTGCAGTAATAAGTCATTGAGTTTAATTCCGTTTCTTAGATTTATTGCTGTAATAACTCATTGAGTTTAATTCCGTTTCTTGGATTTACTGCTGTAATACCTCATTGAGTTTAATTCCGTTTCTTAACAACAGGATATTTTTTTTTCATATATAAACTCACTATGTTTAAGTCAGTCGCTTAGTAACATTATATAATTTTTTTTCAAATAATTTTGCAGAACAAATTTCGTATGCATAATGCTATCTCAATAGAAGGTTTAATAGAGCGTTTTTAACACTTTACAACATAGTTGAAAAGTGTTGATGACTTTGTTCATTCATTCTGTCTGTCTGTCTGTCCGTTAGCACGTTAACTGCCGTAAGAATGACTTTATCAAAATGAAATTTTAGTATGTTGTTCAGACGGTCTGTGGAACATATAGGAATATAAGTGAATAATATCACCCAATTACTTTTGGACTGAACCCGGGTTGAAAAAATGAAATACATTGAACCCTATGGGACCTGTTATTTCAAACATTTTTTAAGCGAATTTAAAATTCAGAATTGTTTCGAAAGTTTTAGGAAATATTAAATTATCCCATGAAAACTATGAAGAAAATTTCAGCAAAATATATTCAGTAGTTTTTTAAATAAAAATTAAAATAATAATTGGACCCATATTATATGAAGAGATCACGTGACCAACTTCAAAATAAAATCTGGCATCCATCTTGTGTCAAAATCGTAATTTTAAAAGTTCCTTTTAATTTATATTTAGTGTTGTATGCCTGCTAAAACCGCTTCATTTTTTCATAATTTCTGTGCATCTACATTCTGAAAAAACACAACTGCAATATATTTGAGTTTAAATGATCATTGAACTTTGATTATTTCTACAACGAAGCCTAATTTTCACTTATGGAGAATGTAAACACATAAAGATGTAGGATGAGTTGTATAAGAATTGCTGAATTTCTTTAATACAAAATTATTTAGCTCCAAATACAAAAGTATTACTCAAAATTATTTGAGTAATACTTTTGTATTTGAACGCCAATAATCATTTATCTGCTATATGAATAACTTAATTCTCCGTCCATAACGCTTGGCGAAATTTTGGCGGCGAATTTGGCGAAATGTCGCCAACTTGGCGACATTTTTAATTGTTGCCAAATTAACAAAAATCTCGCCAAATGGATATAAATGACGCTAAATCAATGAAAATGATGAGTAAGTGAAGAAATTTCAATATCTTGGAAAAATATAAGTATACCTACTATAAGAATAACACTTTTTTTAACTGTAAAAGTAGTAAATTCATTGCATTATATAAGGAAAGTCATGTGTTGCCCACATCAGATATTTATAATCACTTACCAGATGCAAACTGTTATACGTATTAAAATATAAAGCAAAATTTTACTACCAGAATTTTTTCTGAAATATGTATAAAAGCTATTTAAGCGAGGAATAACACATCAATTTTAAGTCTTAGGTATGTATTACGAAATAATTGTCTGACCTGATGATACGACTCCTTACGTATTACGTTACTTCAAATGCTAACTTAACTGACATGCGTAGTGTTAACGTGTTATCATGACGATTAACATCAAATTAATAGTAGATCACATTATATATCATATAAATCTGTATACTGGGCTCCATAGCTAGAATCCATTGATGAATGAGATAATGTTGTTGCGTGTGTGACTGATGCGAAGACTTCCAGCGGATTAGACATGTCTCTTCCATGCCATACTCGGAGCGGCTATGATGCAATTTCAACGCACCAGTGATACACGTAGTGACTGTTGTTTCTATCGCCTTGGGTGAAGGCTAATTGTCCCTGTGTCTCAGGATCTTTGACTTGTTAATATAGTGGAAACATATAATGTGAAAATTGTAAGGATTGAGCGCATATTAATAGATCATGTAATATAGCATATAAATCTGTGTACGGGGTTTTATAGCTAGAATCCATTGATGAATGAGATAATGTTGTTGCGTGTGTGACTGATGCGAAGACTTCCAGCGGATTAGACATGTCTCTTCCATGCCATACTCGGAGCGGCTATGATGCAATTTCAACGCACCAGTGATACACGTAGTGACTGTTGTTTCTATCGCCTTGGGTGAAGGCTAATTGTCCCTGTGTCTCAGGATCTTTGACTTGTTAATATAGTGGAAACATATAATGTGAAAATTGTAAGGATTGAGCGCATATTAATAGATCATGTAATATAGCATATAAATCTGTGTACGGGGTTTTATAGCTAGAATCCATTGATGAATGAGATAATGTTGTTGCGTGTGTGACTGATGCGAAGACTTCCAGCGGATTAGACATGTCTCTTCCATGCCATACTCGGAGCGGCTATGATGCAATTTCAACGCACCAGTGATACACGTAGTGACTGTTGTTTCTATCGCCTTGGGTGAAGGCTAATTGTCCCTGTGTCTCAGGATCTTTGACTTGTTAATATAGTGGAAACATATAATGTGAAAATTGTAAGGATTGAGCGCATATTAATAGATCATGTAATATAGCATATAAATCTGTGTACGGGGTTTTATAGCTAGAATCCATTGATGAATGAGATAATGTTGTTGCGTGTGTGACTGATGCGAAGACTTCCAGCGGATTAGACTGTCTCTTCCATATCCGGAGCGGGTATGATGCAATTTCAACGGACCAGTGATACACGTATTGACTGTTGTTTCTATCGGCTTGGATGAAGGCTAAAGCTCCCTGTGTCTTACGATCTTTGACGTGTTAATATAGTGGAAACATGTAATGTGAAAATTGTAACGTTTGAACTCATGTTAATAGATCACGTAATATAGCATATAAATCTGTGTACGGTGCTCTGTAGCTTGAGATCACTGTTGATTGAGATAATGTAAACCAGAAGAAGTATGAAAAATAAAACATTATTTTATTTTTGAACATGGAAATCCGTGTAAGGAACTAGAGACCACCCAGATGGTATTTTCTAAGTCAGTTCGAGGCAATAAAACCTAATTACCTTAGACAATAAGTCAGACTCAATGACATAAAAATTAGTTAGATGTATCTTACTCAAATTTACAATCAATGAAAAAAATCTGATGTGGGCAACACATGACTTTCCTTATATAATGTAATAAATTTACTACTTTTACAGTAAAAAATAGTTTTTTCTTATAATAGATACTAATATTATTTCCTAGATATTGAATTTTTCGACAATTATTCGTCATTTTCATTGATTTAGCGTCATTTTTATCAATTTGGCGAGATTTTCGTTAATTTGACAACATTTCAAAAGGTCGCCAAATTGGCGACATTCCGCCAAATTCGTCACCAAAATCTCGCCAAGCGTTATGGACGAAGAAATAAGTTATTCTTATAGCAGATAAATGACTATTTGCGTTCAAATACAAAAGTATTACCTAAAGTATATTTTTTCATGAATGGAACAAGCTAGATCCACGAGAATGATGCCACGAGAGAATGCCACCAAATTTATCGCATTATATTACATAAGAAAAGTGAACATGTTTCTCAACAGTTAATATTTTTTTAATGTATGGGATACTTTTAAATTTATTTAAAAAATATGCAATATCTCAAATGGTCATCCAATTTATCGTATGGTATTACATATGAAAAGTGAACATGTTTCTCAATAGGAATTTTTTTTTTAATTTTATATTTTTTCTATATTGTGATTTTTGTACCAAATTTTGTTCGAATCGGTCCATTTGTTCGTCAGTTATAGTCTCCAGGGACTCACTGACACACACACACACACATACATCACTTCAAAAATGTTTGGTTTGTGATCAGGGATGCTTGAAACGTGCTCTCCCGTAGAAAACTCGAATTCGAATTTTCGACCCCGTCACAATACTTTCCTTATACATTATGTATATAAGCAAAGTAAAAAGTAAATCGAAGTATATTCTCAAAATATTTTTCCCATTCTGTGAAAGCGGTGACTAACTTGAGGATTTGTACATATAGTGCAAATGGTGAACATTCCGTGTTTCCTAAAGGTACGGTAAGCTTCATTGAATATTCTGTTTCTTTATCTATTGAGTAAATGGTGTATAAGATCAGAAATACGTAGTTATTTATCTGGGTGTCTTTTTTTACTTTCCTTATATGCATAATGTATAAGCAAAGTATTGTGACCGGGTCGAAAATTCGAATTCGAGTTTTCGACGAGAGAACACGTTTCAAGCCTCCCTGATCACGAATCAAACATTTTTGAAGTGATGTCTCTGTTTGTGTGTGTGTGTGAAAGTATGTGTGTGTGTGTGTGTGTGTGTGTGTCAGTGAGTCTGTGGAGACGATAACTGACGAAGGAATTGACCGATTTAAACAAAACTTGATACAAAAATCACAATCCGTAAACACTGGAAGCCTATTGTTTTTATATGCAATCGAATGTTCAGAATCCCCCTAAATTTTCGAGAAAAATTATGAAAAAATCGTCAAAAAATCAAAACCGCTAATAAAGTTAAGCAAATAGACATTTCTTATGTAATTTTTCATTAGAAAACGATTGACATAAATTTTAGAACGCGAACATGAAGCGTTCTCGAGATATTGCACATTATTAAAAAATATATCAAAAGTTATATAAAATTAAAAAAAAAATATTTTCTATTGAGACACATGTTTACTTTTCATATGTAATATCATGCGATAAATTTGGTAACATCATTCTCGCGGATCTAGCTCGTTCCATTCATGAAAAAATATACTTTGAGTAATAATTTTGTATTTGAACGCCAATATTCATTTATCTGCTGTAGAATAACTTATTTCTCTGTCCATAACGCTTGACAAGATTTTGGCGACGAATTTGGCGGAATGTCGCCAACTTGGCGACATTTTTATTTGTTGCCAAATTAACAAAAATCTCGCAAAATTGTTAAAAATGACTGTAAAAGTAGTAAATTCATTTTGCATTACATAAGGAAAATCATGTGTTGCCCACATCAGATTTTTTATTTACGCTGTTATTTATGTCCTTGCAATATTCTCTATAGAAAGGTGTATTTACAGGTCTTTTATTGCTCTTTTCAGGATGATATCTAGTCTGTTGCCATCGTTTTAAGTGCTGCTCAGAGACATAATATAGCAGGAAATATATCAGTCGCCTACTCTTGTATTTGTTAGTGTCAGTGATTTGGTAAAATCAATTTAATTCCAAAAACATTCGACGCTCGAATGCAAGTTTCTGTAATTATTGAAAATTGGCACTAAACTGCGCGTGTATTCAGTGCAGCAAAAATGCAACATCAGTGGCGATCCCGCCATGCGACGGAGTAAAAATGTTAAAATGCTAAAGATTTCATCCCATCAACCCACTTGTAGCACGTTCGCTCCTAATATCCACACATGCCCCATACCTAACCAGTCATCCAATTTAATATCATTAGTTTCTGTGAAAGCAAATAAAACTGAGTGAGTGACAGCGTCATTGAAATTTTATTTGTGCCAAATAATGTTGATAAAATTGTAATAGATATTGTATCTATTTTATTTATGCATTCTGCAAATTTACTGCTCTAGTACTAAACAGTAGCATTATTATCCACCCACTTCGTTCCATTTTATTATTTCATATTTCTACCATTTTTTTATTGAATTTACCTGAATGAATACTGTGGAAATGTATTACGGGTATCGCATGACTTTCCTTATATAATGCAATGATTTTACTTGTTTTACAGCGAAAAATCATTTACTATACGATGCATGGAACAAGTTTTTGGTGTTGGCAGCAATATATAAACTATTTAGAAGTGTCAAAGGTGATTTATGTTTTGCGCCAACAAAACTGGAGAAATAATAACCGCAAGAAAAATAACTATCATCCTCAAAACAATGATAGTTCATATATTGAATTCTTTGAAATTTTTACTTTTTTCATATACATAATGTATAAGGAAAGTATTGTGACAAGGTCGAAAAATCGAATTCGAGGTTTCGACGGGAGAGCACGTTTCAAGTATCCCTGATCACGAATCAAACACTGTTGAGGTGATGTCTGTGTGTGTGTGTCAGTGAGTCTGTGGAGACGATATCTCCCGAATGAATGGAGCGATTCGAATGAAATTTGGTACAAAAATCACAATCCGTGAATACTGGAATCTCATTGTTTTCAAACGCAATCGAATGTTCAGAACCCCCTAAATTTTCGAGTGAAATTTTGAAAAAAATCATCAAAAAATCAAAACCTTTAATAAAGTTACGCAAATTGACATTTCATATGTAATTTTTTCTTAGAAGACGATTGACATAAAATTTAGAACACTAGCATGAATCGTTTGCGATATATAGCACATTTGTCAAATAAATTTATAAAAAAATCCCATAAATTAAAAAAAAATATTTTAATTGTTGAGAAACATGCTCACTTTTCATATGTAATATCATGCGATAAATTGGGTGACATCATTCTCATGGATCTAGCTCGTTCCATTGATAAGAAAAGATACTTTGAGTAATACATTTGTATTTGAACGTCAATAGTCATTTATATGTTATAAGAATAACTTATTTCTCTATCCATAACGCTGGGCGAGATTTTGGCGACAAATTTGGCGGAATGTCGCCAACTTGGCGACTTTTATAGATGTTGCCAAATTAAGGAAAATCTCGCCAAATGGATAAAAATTACGCTAAATCGATAAAAATGACGACTAATTAACGAAAATTCAATATCTTGGAAAGAATATAAGTATCTACCATAAGAATAACCTATTTCTTTTGCTGTAAATGTAGTAAATTCATTGCATTATATAAGGGAATTCATGTGCTGACCACATCAGATTTTTTAACTATGATTTTTTATATATGAAACATGTGCTGTAAGATCCAATCTATAGATTTTTTGAATTCAAATTTCAAATTACAATTTCAAGTTAAATGTATCAATAATGTATTTAACTTATGCTTAATTAATTGGAAGACGAATGTATAACTATGATAACCCCCAAATTATGTATTAGACACTTTTGAAATCGCAGGTTTGAGATATGAATTTAAATGGAAACTTTTACCATGGTTTATTTCTCACAGGCTTATTCAACAGAGTTTTGTGGGAGTTTATTGAACGTATTAGATAATTTTGAAAATCACAGGTTTGAGATATGAATTTAAATGGAAACTCTCACCATGGTTTATTTCTCACAGGCTTACTCAACACTGAGTTTTATGGGAGTTTATTGAACGTATAAGACAATTTTGAAAATCGCAGTTTTGAGATATGAATTTAAATGGAAACTTTCACCATGGTTTATTTCTCACAGTTTTACTCGATAATGAAAACTATTAAAAAATCACAAGATCAAGCATGCATAAAACATTTATTGTGAAACCATTTCCAACTTTAATTTTATTTGAACATCTCTGAAATACGATACATTCAGCGGTAATATATCACAATCGGCCCTATATGTTCCGGTGTAATTTTTATCATAGTTTTGAATAGTATATCTCGAGCAACGACGGGTAATCGCTGCTAGTATATTATATTTTACTCAAATTAATTTTGATTAGAGGAAATATAATTGCGATTTGAAATCGGAATATATTGTTAATCCGTCTTTGTGCTCAATTTACATAAATAATAATAATAATTATCCAGGTGATATCAATATATTTTATTGTAAAAACATGCAATTTTTCGATTGAAATTACGATGTATTTTACTTCTCGAATTACTTGAAATTGCAGTATGATTATTGTTTTTACATTTGAATATATAATTGGTGGAAAGTAAAAGTTGTTTTAAGCACATGTATTTTACTACCTGTTTACATTTAAATGACTACCTGGTTTGTTTTTTCTATCTTCAAATTATATCTTGTAAAACATTTTTTGAAATAAGTGTTTTTAAACACAAAATGAGCAATTCATGCTATTAAGTTCCTTATATGTAAAAAAAATACAATTTTACAGATATATATTTTCAGAATTAAGTCGGCTTTTAAAACAATGCATAAAACCTCAAATGCATAAAATGATAAGTACATTTACTAAGGTGATTTTAATATTCAGATATTCCTGCATATATATTTTTTTTAATGTAGGAATGAAGACTTCTGCATATGTTAATATGAAAATACATAAATATTTTTAGTTGATTAAGTTAGATAGAGTTAATATTTTTCATGAAGAGAGAAATAAACTGAAAGAAAATACTTCAAACTAAAGAAATTCGAACTAGACTTTCGAATGTCTTCATGTCGTAAAAGCTTTGTTACTGGCATTTCATTGAAATCGCGATATTTTGATTTCTTTTTCCCTGTTCATTTCATCTTGAACATCAATACAAGCAAGCGTACCGCAAACATTTCGGTCCCCAAGTTTATTGCATTAATATATATCATTATTAGGAATCATTAGACTGGTATATTTGAAGCGGAGATCTAAATTGTGTTGGAGTAAGTGATTTATATACTCGAACGTTATCGGTATGACAGCCATTTAATAACACGACAACGACGCACAACTTGGGGTTTTCCCTTTGTATTTCGGAAACGAAGAATGATGAACGATGCCTGATGATAATCTAAGAAACATATATCCATTGCGTTCGGCCAAATCGCAGATGGAGGGGAATTAAATGATTTAGGATTTTTACGTCTGGGATATAATTGATGATAGCAAAATAAAGGTTCCTTCTGTTGTGTAATCGTTTGTGTGTATGTGTGTGTGTGTGTTTATATATACATATATACATACATATATATATATATATATATATATATATATATATATATATATATATATATATATATATATATATATATATATATATATATATATATATATATATATATATATATATATATATACTCTTTAGCTCCCGAGGTGGAACACCTCGCCGAGATTTTGTTTTTAAATACAAATTGGTATTTTAGATATACTAAAATGAGCGATTTTCGCCAAAATCGATACTTTAGCGATTGAATATATTATTACAGAGATTCCGTTTTAACACCAAGGAAAATATTGGAGACTTCTGTTTTAAACAAATTTTATATATACCTTTCGTGTTTTGAAAGCATTTTCGTGTTTTGATTTTCGTTCCTGACTTTAAAAGTGCGATAAAAATTGACTGACACTCTGGTCCTAATAATTTATGAGCAGGAGTTTTTTTAATTACACACTGTCCCAAAACAATGAAAAACTTTCTAAAGGTATCCGTCCATTAATTTTAACAAACATTGACATTTCGTCAATGGGTAGGCCCCTTTTGTGCAGGCGCATAATCGTTGATGGATAAGGATTGTTTTGTGACGACTCCCTTTCTTAGAATTCGGCAGAAAACTTAAAGTGACACCAGGTGTTCGGAACATGTAACTGAAGCATGTAACACCTCGCATCTAAGTGATTCAACCGCCATGGGTTAGCGAAAATTGTGGTGTATGCAACCGTACAGTTTTAGCAGGATCCTACACCGACTGGTATCGGCAGTCGAGTACGTCCTCCGAACATCGGACCACCGAGTGAGCCAACTTGCATTGGTCGTCCTCCAGACATCCTCCAGTACATCCTCCAGACAGTCAACCCACAGTGAGCCAACCGGCATTTGTCCACTAGATCCTCATAGCGAACCTTGATGTACAAATGATCCCTGATGTTCTCCCATTCCTCCACGATGGAATTCTCCCGAAACCGAGAGTCCCGTATGTACTGTTTCTCCATCTTCTATCCCTAGCATCCTATACATATGAAAATTGCAGGTGGTTACTAAGGACGAGGCAAGCCCTTACATCGCTGTTGGAGGTATTGTGTCTTTGAAATTCAATTGTTAATAACATTATAGAGAAATGTGTAGATAATAATATCCATAAGTTCTGAGCTTGGGAAGATCCCCCAACAATATAAGTCATAAGTTCGAGTTTAGGACAATTTAATCAAATATGAATTTTGGTAATATAATTATCTGTTAAATTAGTACACCTGCGGTCAAGTTAGATCTGTTTTAAGTATGCAATATTTGTTTATTATTTAATTGCTCCCATAATTTATATATAATAGAAGTCAGTGGCAACAAATCTCCTTGTTTACTAAAATATACACAATGTACTTGATTTTTCAGTTGTACTCATACGATCGTTGAGTCAATTGGGGACACTATTCTAAGTGGTGGTTGTATATGTATATATGTTAAATTTTGCCAAGTCACCGTATCAAAAAATCTGATGTGGGCAACACATGACTTTCCTTATATAATGCAATGAATTTACTACTTTTACTGTTAAAAAAATGTTAATCTAATAGTAGATACTTATATTCTTTCCCAGATATTGAATTTTCTTCAATTAGTCGTCATTTTCATTGATTTAGCGTCATTTTTATCAATTTGGCGAGATTTATGTTAATTTGGCAACAATTAAAAATGCAGCCAAGTTGGTGACATTCCGCCAAATTTGTCACCAAAATCTCGCCACGCGTTATGGAAGGAGAGATAAGTTATTCTTACTATTGGATAAATTACTATTGGCGTTCAAATACAAAAGTATTACTCAAGTATCTTTTTTCATGAATGGAACGAGCTAGAACGAGCGACGTATTTGGCGAAATTCCGTCAAATACGTCGCTAAAATATCGCCAAGCGTTATGGACGAAGAAATAAGTTATTCTTACAGCAGATAAATGACTATTGGCGTTCAAATACAAAAGTATTACTCAAAGAATCTTTTTTCATGAATGGAACGAGCTAGATCCATGAGAATAATGTCACCCAATTTATCGCATGGTAGTATATATGAAAAGTGAACATGTTTCTCAATAGGAAATATTTTTTTTTTTATTTTATATGACTTTTTTAAATTGTTTTTATAAATGTGCAATATCTCGAGAACGGTTCATGTTAGCGTTATAAAATTTATGTCAATCGTTTTCTAATGAAAAATTACATAAGAAATGTCTATTTGCGTAACTTTATTAGCGGTTTTGATTTTTTGACGATTTTTTCAAAATTTCACTCGAAAATTTTGGGGATTCTGAACATTCGATTGCGTATAAAACAATAGGCTTCCAGTGTTTACGGATTGTGATTTTTGTACCAAATTTCGTTCGAATCGGTCCATTTGTTCGTCAGTTATCGTCTCCACAGACTCACTGACACACACACACACACACATACTTTCACACACACACACACACAAACATCACGTCAGAAATGTTTGATTCCTGATCAGGGATGCTTGAAACGTGCTCTCCCGTCGAAAACTCGAATTCGAATTTTCGACCCCGTCACAATACTTTGCTTATACATTATGTATATAAGGAAAGTAATAGTGTATCTATGGTATATTAAGCCCGCGAAGATTTCGGGAGGCGTATTTGTGGCGTATAAAATTAGTTGATTTATGGCGTATCAAAACTCATATAGGACGTATTATGCTCGCCAGAGGGCGAAAGGCGTAATTAGGGTATACGCAGTTGTTTTAGAGAGTGGAAGTTGATGTACTTAATGCCGTTTCCAAGGCGTGTTACGTGACTGCTCAAGGTTGAATACCTGTACAAGCACTTATTTAGTGTGATTTACGTCCGCTTAATATAGAGCACATCAGTGCGTGAACAAATGCAACAGCAGACTGTACCAAAATTCAAAAATTGAATTGATGATTAAAACTAATCCCTGCTTTAAACCTCGGAGAACGTCATGTGTATTTATTTGCTATCGTTAAGGAAAAATCATAAGCAAGTTTAGTAAAAAATTACAATTTGAATATGAATTTCAATTCAATCTATTTTCATTTCATTCTCCTTAAACATATATCATTTTCTTGACAGTTATACTTATTTTATTTAAAAAAAATAATGTTAATCATTTTAAAAAATATGTTTTTGAAATAATTCTGATATATGTTTTAGTTTCGAGTTGTATAATTTATAGTGTTCATTTATGTTTCTTGAATTATTTGTTATTTAGTTAATGTATCCGTATTCATTAGACATTATAAATAATCTGCTTTACGATTTTACCCTTTATATAGATAAATTACTAAATTACATTCAGTCAGTTAATATATCTATATAAATATCTATATAAATTTATTAGAGTTCTTTTACATTGATGAAAGGGATTTAACGTATCAAAACAGCTGCATGCGGCATTATTATTACTTTCTTTACATACATAATGTATAAGGAAATTATTATGACGGAGTTGAAAATTCAAATTCGAGTTTTCGACGGGAGAACACGTTTAAAGCTACCCTAAATAAGAATAAAACGTTTTTGAGATGATGATGTGTGTGTGTGTGTGTGTGTGTGTGTGTGTGTGTGTGTGCATGCGTGCGTGCGTGTGTGCATGCGTGCGTGCGTGTGTGCGTGCGTGCGATATCTGGAACAATTCGAACGAAATTTGGTACAAAAACTACAATCTGTGAATACTGAAAATATATTGTTTTTATATGCAATCGAATGTTCAGAACCCTCTGAATTTTTGAGTGACATTTGAAAAAAATAATCAAAAAATCGAAACCATTAATAAAGTTATGTAAAAAATCATTTCTTATATAATTTTTTATTAGAAAACGATTGACACAAATTTAAGAACGCTAGCAGGAACCGTTCTCGAGATATTGCACATTTAAAAAAATATATCAAAAAACCATATAGAATAAACAAAAATATTAGCTATTGTGAAATATTTTCACTTTTCACAAGTAATATCGTGCCATAAATTTGGTGACATCATTTTCATGGATCTAACTCGTTCCATTCATGAGAAAAAATACTTTGGGTAATATTTATGTATTTGAATGCCAATAGTCATTTATCTGCTATAAGAATAATTTATTTCTCCGACCATAAAACTTAGCGAGATTTTGGAAGAATGTCGTCAACTTAGCAACTTTTTGAAATTTTGCCAAATTAATGAAAATGTCACCAAAATGATAGAAATGACACTAAATCAATGAAAATGACGACTAATTGATGAAAGTTCAATTTCTTTGAAAGAACGTAAGAGTAGACTATAAGAATAACCTATTTCTTCCCCTGTCAGTCCGTTAAGCTTGGCGAGAAATTTAGCGGATTTGTTGCTAACTGGGGCGACTATTTAAAATGTTGCCAAAATAACAAAATTGTTACCATATTGATGAAAATGACCCCATATGGGTAGTAAAGTTTCGCAAATTCTGATTTCCGTCATATGATGGGCATACCTTCTAGTATATAAGAAATGCTCTTTTCTCCGTTTGTCTGTAACACTTGCTGATTCATTTTGATGATCTTGGCGAATCATCTACTAATATTTTGCCAACTTGGCGATATTTCGCTCCAGATTGGCGATAATAACGTCAAAATTGCAAAAATGACGCTAAATAAATGAAAATGACGCCTAATTGATGAATTAATTATTAAAATATTTTAATGTATCGCTTATTGATGATGCTATCAATAATAATAATTGATAATTTAGAGTGGCGTGAATTATAAGTTAAATGGGTACAGAATAGTTTTACATGTTGCCATCTGGAAAATTGCCAGATGTACATTTCAACGATAAAAACACAGTTCCCGGGATCTCATACATTATTTTTTTACTGTAAAAGTAGTAAATTCATTGCATTATATAAGGAACTATGTTCTATTCAGATCAGATTTTTTTTACTTGGGTTTAAATACGATGCTGAAGTTTTATTATTCCTTGCACAAAGTGATTTCAACTTAATAATGTTAGTATGCCTACATTTTTCAAGGTGCTTTTACAGAGGGTGTGTAATGATGTAGACGGTGTGACATGCTGTGTGTAATAGTGTACTGTGAATCGGTGTTTGGCGAAAATAGTATTTTATGTTTATGAACTAGTTGAATATTCTGTTGCTATTGTATCTTGTGGTTGTTTCGTGGCTTTATTAGACAGTTGCAGAGTTATTAACTATTTATATATACAATTATTTTTACTTTCCTTATATACATAATGTATAAGGAAAGTATTGTGACGGGGTCGAAAATTCGAATTCGAGTTTTCGACGGGAGAGCACGTTTCAAGCATCCCCGATCACGAATCAAACATTTTTGAAGTGATGTCTGTGTGTGTGTGTGTGTCAGTGAGTCTGTGGAGACGATAACTGACGAACGAATGGCCCGATTCGAACGAAATTTGGTACAAAAATCACAATCCGTAAACACTAGAAGCTAATTGTTTTTGTACGCAATCGCATGCTCAAAACCCCCTCAAATTTTCGCGTTAAATTTTGAAAAAATCGTCAAAGAATCAAAATCGCTAATAAAGTTACGCAAATAGACATTTCTTATGTAATTTTTCACTAGAAAACGATTGACATAAATTTTGGAACGCTAACGTGAACCGTTCTCGAGATATTCCACATTTTCAAAAAAATTATCAAAAATTCATATAAAATAAAAAAAAAATATTTTCTATTGAGAAACATGTTCACTTTTCATATGCAATACCATGCGATAAATTGGGTGACATCATTCTCGTGGATCTAGCTCGTTCCATTCATGAAAAAATATACTTTGAGTAATACTTTTGTATTTGAACGCCAATAGTCATTTATCTGCTTTAAGAATAACTTTTTTCTTCGTCCATAACGCTTGGCGAGATTTTGGCGACGAATTTGGCGGTATGTCGCCAACTTGGCGACTTTTTGAAATGTTGCCAAATTAACGAAAATCTCGCCAAATGAATAAAAATGACGCTAAATCAATGAAAATGACGACTAATTGGTGAAAATTCAATATCTTAGAAAGGATATAAGTAACTACTATAAGAAAACCTATTTTTTTAGCGTAAAAGTAGTAAATCCATTACATTATACTATAAGGAAAGTCATGTGTTTCCCACATCAGATTTTTTACTTTCGTTATATACATAATGTATAAGGAAAGTATTGTGACGGGGTCGAAAATTCGAATTCGAGTTTTCGACGGGAGAGCACGTTTCAAGCATCCCTGATCACGAATAAATTAACGAAAAATTCGCCAAATGGATAAAAATGACGCTAAATCAATGAAAGTGACGACTCATTGACGAAAATTCAATATCTTGGAAAGAATATAAGTATCTACTATAAGAAAAACTTATTTTTTTTTATTGTAAAAGTAGTAAATTCTTTTCATTATATAAGGAAAGTCATGTGTTGCCCACATCAGATTTTTATATAAGGCTTTATTTAACCATATTTTCGGATTCAAACTCGTATTCTGTGAATACATACACAAGTCCAAAGAATTTTTGGATGTCAGAACAAATAAAACAAACACTTTTTAATGGCTAGACCGTTTTCGAGAAATTTTATTTTTGAAGTTTTCTTCACTTGTTTCCTTTACCATCCAACCTATATAAATAAATATATATTGCAATACATAGAAAAATAATTGTAACTTGGTCGAAAATTCGAATGCGAGTTTTCGTAAGATAACATTTTAAGCATACTCGAATCGATAGTGTTTGTGGTAATCTCTCATTGTTTTAACGGCGGTTGTGTATGTACCCACACGTCATCAAAGCACTGTGTCGTAGAATTTACACATATATTGTCACTGTGGAAGAAGTAGATCTATTGCGTTTTATGTGGAATGCCATGTGTTGCCCTCATCGTATTATTTGAAATACGACAACCTGCCAATTGGAATTTCTAATATGCTAATTTCACCGTAATATTAAGCAGATTTTTATTGATTATCTTATATACATAGTATAATGTATAAGGAAAATATTGTGACGAGGACGAAAATTTGAATTTCAGTTTTCTCAGTTAACTCAGTTAACTCAGTTAACTCAGTTTTCTACGGGAGAGCACGTCTCCAGTATACCTGAATAAGAATGAAACGTTTTTAAGGTGATGCGTGTGTGTGTTTGTGTGTAAAGAGACGATATCTGACGATCGAATGTAGCGATTCGAACGAAATTTGGTACACAAATTACAATCCGTCAATATTGGAAGCCTATTGTTTGCGAACGCAATCTAATGTTCAGAAACCCCCTAAATTTTCGAGTAAAATTTTGAAAAATTATCAAAAATTAAAAGCTGTAATAATGTTACGCAAATACACATTTCTTATGTAATTTTTTATTAAAAAGCGATTGACATAAACTTTAGAACGCTAGCATGAACCGTTCTCGAAATATTGTACATTTTCCAAATAAATTTATAAAAAATCACGTAAAATAAAGACAAATTATTAACTACTGTGAAATATGTTCGATTTTCATATGTAATATTATGCGATAAATTTGGTGACAGAATTCCAGCTTATCTAGCGCGTTCCATTCATGAGAAAATATACGTTGGGTATAACTTTTGTATTTGAACTCCAATAGTCATTTAACTGGTATAAGAATAACTTATTTCAACGTTCATAACGCTTGACGAGATTTTGGCGACAGATTACGCGGAATATAGCCAACTTGACAACTTTTTAAAATTGTTTCTAAATTAACAAAAATGTCGCCAAATTGATAAAAATGTCGAAAAAATTAATGAAATCGATGTCTAAATGACGAAAATTCAATGTCTTGGAAAGAATATAAGTATCTACTATAAGAATGTTCTATTTTTCCGTCCGGAACGTTTGTAAAACATCTTGCTGAAAAATTTGGTCGAAATATTTCCATCTTGCTGATTTTTCAATGTTGCCAAATTGACTAAAATGTAACTCAATTTACAGAAATTCGACAAAATGAGAAAATGACGCCAAATCAATGAAAATGACGACTAATTGATGAAAGTTCAATATCTTGGAAAGAACATGAGGGTAGACGATAAGAATAACCCATTTTTCCGTTAGTCCGCAACGCTTGGCGAGAAATTAGAGGGACGTCGTCAGCTTGGCGAGTACTTAAATGTCGCTAAAGTGACAAAAATATAGTCAAAATGATAAAAATGACTTCAAATGGGAAGTCATGTTTTGCAAATTCTAATTTCACTCATATGACGGGAGTACCTTCTGGTATATACGAAATGGTTTTCTCTCCGTTTGTCTGTAACACTCGATGATGCGTTAGCAAATCTATAAGTCTAGCAATGCTTCGTGAACTTTGCGATATTTGTCCACTGATTGACGAAAATATCGTCAAAATTGCAAAAATGAAGCTAAATTAATGAAAATGACGCCTAATTGATGAATTGATTATTAAAATATTGTAATATGTGGACTACATAGTTTATTGTGATGGTATCAGTATTGGTAATTGTTTATTTAGAGTTGCACGAAATATAAGTTAGTTGGGTTCTTTGAAATAGTTGTGCATGTTGTCATCCGGAAAATCGCCAAATGTGCAATTCAACAATAAAAACACAGTAACGTGGATCTTATAGGTTTTCTTTTTACTGTAGAAGAAGTAAATTCATTGCATTATGCAGTCGAACCTCGATATGTCGAATTTGAAGGAAGTAAAAAAAAATCGAGATATCATAGATTTGAAAAATTTTAATTAATCCATAAATGAATCCTAGTCCTTTACACATTAAAAAAATCACTTACTTTATCTTACAGACAGAGAATTGGGCATTACCCAAGAAAATGCTGACAACAAAAGAAGCGAAGCTTGAAATGATTGTACACATTTAATGTAATACTATGTACGTATATACATTAATAAAATTTAATCTTGCATTTCTTTACTTGCAAAATAGCCATCTATGACAGTTTGGTTATATATACTGAATCCCTCAATATCTATCGCATTTTCCAAATGAGATATTAGTGCAAAATATCACAGTTGATCTTTATTTGCTCCTTTTCCAGCCATGACATGCCTTTAATGGCCATAGTTTTATCAGGCATACACTTAAAAAATAGTCCTGCTTCATCTGCATTAAACACATTTTTTGGATCGTATTTTTCCAAATGAAAAGATAAAAATGGTAAGATGATCCAAATTGTAAGATGAAAAAACTCGAGATATCGAGAGTTTGATTAAAAAAAATTCGAGTTAAAGATTTTGTTTTACATTAGTTTTATACCGTGCGTGAAGGGAGATGAAAATATTTCGTGATATCGAAAATTTCGAGATATCGATGTTCAACATATCGAGGTTCACCGGTATAAGGAAAGTCATGTGCTGCCCAGATCAGATTTTTTAGGTTATATTTTGTGCAATAAACCTGAAATCAATATATATAAATATTGTATATAAAATTATTTATATTTGTAAGGAAAATCATGTGATGTCCTGATCAGATTTGTATGATTCTATACAGTACATTTTAACCAATTTAACATTTCTTTACATACCATTTATTCAGAAAAATTTATGCATCCATGATGCATATTTGTTAAAGTGCGGTTCTAAGCTTTCCTCCTCTTGGCAACTATAATATATTTATGTGTCTTTATATTTGTTTTATGTTTTATTGATATATGTACTCCGCGTCCAGTTCATGGTTCCCATGGGGCATATTTCATGATAGAAAGGGTCGATTAGTTGCATTGTTTGAATTTTCCTCAAAGATATTTTGCGAACATTGTTGATCAAATAAAGAATCCTTTATATATACTGCAGTGCCCTTATCTTGAATATTATCTTTATCTAAAACGTCAAACCAAAGATAATTTAATCCTAATATATTTCACCAAAGTGTAGTGGGAAGGGAAAAAACACCAGTTTCTGTATGTAAATCAGATTTGCTATGAAATACTGAGTATTTACTGTATATTTGTGACGTAAATTTTAAATGTAGGATAAACATATGTGGTGAGGTGGATTTTACACATAAATACAATAAAACTTAAACACAGAAATACATTAATGATACTCACCAAATAGTTCCACCAGGCTCAAGCGCGTTAAAGTATAGTGGGGTCCGATTGGACCAAAGTACATTGCGTTTTGTTAAGATAATTAATCACTCCCTTTTTGTGGCCAACTACAATTTATTTAGAACACATGAAATCTCAATTTTAAACATTAATATACAAAATACACAATTACAAAAGAGTTCCCAAATTACCTAAACTTGACCTCGGGGTGCACAGTTTATTTTGCATTAATTTGCATATTTATAAAAATCCAAATTTGTAATTAAATTACTTTTGTTAAGAACACAATGTATATATATTCAATTTTGCAAAAAAAAACACCCATTTAGCATAACCTTGCCCTCACACTATTGGATTACATCAGTTACTTAAACATTCATGTATACATTTTAAAATCAATATATAATTTCCATACCTTCATGCATAGGACTCTCACTGAGTGCTGTAGCTGACCTCTGCACGTAGGAAAGGGTGGCACAATTAATTGAATGTTTATTCATTTATTTGAATAGTTCATGGGAACACTGCCAGTCTGATTACACAGTTGCGTGTCATCAGGTGACGAAAATGTTTTCCAAGTATTTTTTTGGAGATGGGCACACCGTCCACTTTCCTTCTCCTCCTCTTAAACGATGGCTTGTCCCAGCGGCTCTTGAGTGAGCATGCGTACAGGTTTTGCCAAATATATATACGTTTTCGTAGAGGCTTGTCTGCTGCTTAGGATCCCGGGATTGATGCTCCTCAACACTCCATACACGCAGTGTTACAGTTACCACGGCTTAAATGCAGCTAAAGGAGCAAGGTCCTCCACCGCGCCGTTTTAGTGGTAGAGCTGTGTTGCACTGCAACTAACAAAAACAAAATGACGATGGGCATACTGTTCACTTTCCTTCTCCTCCTCTTAATGCGGCTTAGACCCAGCGGCTCTTGAGTGAGCATGCGTACAGGCCCTTGCCTAAAGAGTGGAGATCGGATACTTTATTTGTAGAGATTGACTGCTGCTTAGGAGCCCTGGATTGATGCTCCGCAAATTATTCCGTGCACACAGTATTTACGTAACCACGGCTTAAATGCAGCTAAGGAGCAAAGGTCCTACACCGCGCCGTTTTGGTGGTAGAGCTGTGTGTACTGCAACCAAATAACACATGACGACCTTCTTCCATTTTCTGGTCGAACTGCCCGAAGAAAAAAGCGCCCTCGCGCTGAGTTAGGCTAGGCTCGTCTTGGCTACGAGTCGCCTTCTATACCGGACTCACTACGTCGGCTCCTCGGCAAAGACATTTGCCGCCCGAGATAGGGACCGCGGATGCCGGGTCAGTGATGCATCAAACATACGTGCCGGATCGGGCTACACCGAAATACAAGTGCCCCGCACTTGGAGTGCTCTCTACTCGAGCTCAGAAAAGCAACTGACTATCTTTACATTTCTAAAAACTTCCAGAATTTTACAAACAAGGGGAACGACAAAACAGGGAGGAAATCCCCCCCAACTCTCATTCGCTGTTCCCAAACGCTATAAAAAAGGAGGAAGTCCAAAAATGCTTCACCATTGGTCTTTGAAGCGACGCTAATTTTTTATGCGTTCCACTAAAAAACAAGAACCAGAGGGCATTCTCGAGAACCGGGTGGTCCCAAGGAGGTACCCCGACGCGAGCCACACCTGACAGGGCTATAAATTTTCAAAGATTTGTAGCTCAACTTTGACATTTTGCTGCAATTAAATCTCTGAATATTTACAATCCATGTCAGTGCGCACACAACCCAACGGCGCCAAAAAATCCCAATTCCGTCTGTGCAAAGGCCTAGCTATAAACATAAATCACAAAACATAGTATACATTTCAATATATTTACACCATTCCCTTTTTTCCCAGGGTTATGTATCAAAATATGTGAAAATATTGTCACAAAATATAGTACTTGATTTCATCTAATGCTAG
Source organism: Amaurobius ferox (assembly GCA_951213105.1). Classification (NCBI taxonomy): domain Eukaryota; kingdom Metazoa; phylum Arthropoda; class Arachnida; order Araneae; family Amaurobiidae; genus Amaurobius; species Amaurobius ferox. Next base: position 35,675,272 of record OX578144.1, on the reverse strand, counting down.
ACGTGATTGATTGTGTGGCTGACCATAAGTAAAAAGAACATATTGGGGACTTAAATTTCATTTTATTTCTGAAGACGCACTTTTTAAATAGAAAATTTTGAACTCCTGATTTATCCTCAGGTACGTTAATTTCCTTAAATTTGGGTGTATATAGTTTCACAAAATATTATTGGGATACCCATTTTACATATGCTGCAAAACTGAATAACAATATGTGATTTCGCAACGTGTGATTTTCCGTCCTTAACTTTTGACTATCGTTCGGAAAATTAAATTAATACTATTGATTTTAAGGCATTTCCTGCTATTAAAGATATTAAAATGTGCAAAAATTAGAGCTGTGGATTTCATGACATAATGGATGTATTTATGTATAGTGCAATTGTATTTTAACATGTCTTTTTTCGTTCATGATTAAGGACAGCGGACGTTTTAAACATTCCCCAACATAGTTGAAATGTGATTATGATTTTGTTCATTCTGTCTGTATGTCTATCTGCCTGTCTGTCTGTAACAGCCGTAAAAAATGACTTATCAAAATGAAATGTTAGTATGTTGTTGAGACTGTCTGCAAAATATGTTCGGTAGATTTTTAAATAAAAATTAAAATAATAGTTACACCCGTATTATGTGACCGACTACTCAAACTGCTGCTCATAGTTCAGGGTGAGTCGAGTGGTCTACGTTTTCGACCCATATTATATGAAAAGATCACGTGACCCACTTCAAACTAAAACATGGCATCCATCGTTTTTTCCAGAGTAAAAATCGCGAATTTTGAAGTTCCTTTACATTTATATTTAGTGTTGCATCCGTCCTAAAACCGCTTTAATTTTGGGTATTTTCTGCACATCTATTTTTTGTGACCACTCAATTTCGATATTTTAGAGTTTAAGTGATCACCAAACTTTGATTATTTCTACAACAAAGTCTAATTTTAATGGATGCAGAATGTAAACAAATGGTTGTAAGATGAGTTGCATAAGAATTGCTGAATATTTTTTCCAACAAAATTATTTTACCATGGAGTCTGGAAAAAAGTGATATGAATGAAACATCCATTGCATTTACATAGAGAGACAGGCAAATTATATTTCGAAGACGTCATTTAAATAAAGTATATTGTTTTCGATGAGGTTTTAAGTTTCCAAATATAATAAATTACTATAGTACTGTGATATTTTAAAATATATCATCGCTGAATGTATGGCATTTTAGAGATGTCTAAATAAAATTGTATTTAATTTGGAAAGTGTTTCATAATCAATGCTTTATTCGCGATAGATCTTTGTTGGTATTGCATGACCCAGACCGTACTGCTCTCCAGAAGGCTTGGAGCAACATATTGTGCGACCGGGATGTTTTTATTGAATCTTTGAGTTAAAGTGACTAAGCTTCTTACTCTTTGGTTGGACAGAATTTGTTTCCCTTTTTTCATATGTCTGCCTACTATGGCCGACAATAACTGTAATAGTTTTCTTTAATTTGGAAATGTAGTGTAAGTTCAAGTTTTATATGCTGAGTTTGTTGCTAAAAATTGTCGTATGAAATGTGATCGTAATCTATACTCATAACGAAAAATAGAAACTTTAAACCTTAAGTTAATGTTTTGAAATTTCAATATGTGGTAGATAATAATATTTCACCGACTTAATTTATTGCGTAAGATGGCAAGTCAAAAATTGTATAAGCTTCACTCATAATACTTCTATATATTAACTAATAACATAACAGTTTTATAAAACCAGATGGTGACAAAATTTGCAGGTGAATATATACGGACGAACGGTCATCGTCAGAGTTAGTTGTTGTTGTTGAGACCCAGACCGTCCGACCTACCAGAAAGGTGTTGTTGTTGTTGAGACCCAGACCGTCCGACCTACCAGAAAGGTGTAAGGTAACTGTATGGACGGCCGGGAAGTGCCACCCAATTTAGACCGGAACCCAGTGGGGGAGGCATCCACAGGGACCGTACCCTCCTTCCCCTACCACCAACCTCTCGGAAGGACTTACGGACCCACATGTTTAACGTGATCGTACTCCGCATGAACACGGCGGCATTTGTGGCAGCGTGCAAATCTAGCGCGCAAACCACGGGGATACCGCACCCGAGATGGCCAACAGCACGCGGTGTTCCGAGGTGGTCACCCACCAAGTACTAACCGCGCCCGATGCTGCTTGACTTCGGTGATCTAACGAGAACCGGTGTTTTCAGCACGGTACGGCCGTTGGCCCTACCAGAAAGGTGTAATGTACCTGTTTGGACGGTCGAGAAGTGCCACCCAATTTAGACCGGAACCCAGTGGGGAGGCATCCACAGGGACCGTACCCTCCTTCCCCTACCACCAACCTCTCGGAAGGACTTACGGACCCACATGTTTAACGTGATCGTACTCCGCATGAACACGGCGGCATTTGTGGCAGCGTGCAAATCCAGCGCGTAAACCACTGGGCTATCGCACCCGAAATGTGCCAACAGCACGCGGTGTTCCCAAGTGGTCACCCACCCAAGTACTAACCGCGCCCAGTGCTGCTTGACTTCGGTGATCTAACGAGAACTGGTGTTTTCAGCACGTACGGTCGTTGGTTCATCGTCAGAGTTAGTGATCGGCTTGAAATTGCGTTAAATGTGGGGCATTAATCGTTGAGTAGATGCAAATCCAAAGATAACTTAGCAAAAATGCTACTTATTTTTATGAAATATCTGGATGACACATGTTATAATTAATAATATAAACACCGTGATTTGTATGTCTATCAATATATCTATCTCTGGGCAACGCTACTACAAAATGTTGCCAAACGTGTTTCAATCATGAATAAAAATTTCATGAACTCCGGAGCTTTACGACAGTATCAGAAACAGAAAATGAGCCCATAACGTGGGGGACCCGTTCCCTACATAATGAAATGGCTTTACTTCTTTCAGAGCAAAAAACTGCGAGGATGTCTCATGTCCTACTTGTCGAGGATGTCCTTGCATGGAGCTTTATGAGCGTATGATATCAAATACTGAAAGTGAGTCCATAATGTGGACGGTCCATTGCAATGAATATACTTTCATAGCGAAAAACTGCTTTGTAGCCATAGAACTTTACGTAGTGTATAACATCAGATACTGAAAGTGAGACCATGATGTTATTTTATTATCAATTTTATTATGACTGCTAATTCTGTCTTTCTGTCTGTTCTCAGGATAACAGCCGTGAAAATGACTTCATCAAAATGAAATTTAAATATGTTGTTGAAACGATCTGTAGAACATATGGGAATGTAAATGAATACTATCAACCAATTAGTTATGGAATAAACCCGGATTCAAAAAATGAAATACACTGAACCTTATGGGACCCAATTTTTCAAACATTTTTTAAGCGAATTTAAAATTCACAAATTGCTTCGAAAATTTTAGGAAATATTCAAATTATTCATAAAATATATTAAAAAAATTTCAGCAAAATATGGTTTGTAGATTTTTAAATAAAAATTAAAATAATAATTGCCCCATATAATATGAAAAGATCATGTGACCTACTTCAAAATAAAATATGGCATCCATCTTGTTTCAAAATCGTGATTTTTAAAGTTCTTTTTAATTTATATTCAATGTTGCATTCGTCCTAAACCCGGTTTATTCTTGATTTATTTCTGTGCATCTATAAACTGCGCCAACGCAATTACAATATTTTGGAAAACTGATCATCAAACTTTGATCATTTCAACAAGGAAGCCTAACTTTTACGTATGGAGAATGTAAGCACATCAAACTGTAAGATGAGTTGTATAAGAATTGCTGAGGCAAAACAAGCGATTTATATTTAGATCACGTTATTAAAAGAAAGTTCATTTGTCTTCGGTGACGATTTCAAATATAATGAATTATTGTATTATTGTGATAAATTTAATATCACCGCTGAATGTATCGTATTTTAGAGATGTTTAAATAAAATTGCATTTCAGTAGGAGAGTGTTTCATAATCAATGCTTTATGCGTGATTGATCTTCCTTGTTTCTTATCATTTTATAAACTTTTGACTCAACTCTATATGACTCAACTCTGTAAACAAACTTAACACAAGTAGGAAACTTTTCTACGTGTTTTTTGTTCATTATTTATGGGACATAATGCACGTGGGCATCACTAGTGCTTTTTAGAATGAACGAAGTGACTGATCATGTAATTTTTGAAATATAATCGTTTAGGTTTGATTGCAAAGTATGTTCAACGGTAACTTATCTGAATAAAATTATTTTTACTTTCCCTGCAATACATGGCAATGTATAGGGAAATTATTGAAATCATGTCGAAAATCGCAACTCGAGTTTTCGACGGATCTACAATTTCAAGACCTCTAGAATACGAAAAAACTGTTTTTAGCGTGACGGCTGTATGTGTGTCTGCCTGTCTGTCTGTTTGTCTGTGTGTCTGTGTGCCTGTGCAATGTAAGTATCCACTCTAACTCAAACACTAATGGACCGAATTTCATAAAATTTGGTAGGTAAGTCACTTGGATGTGACCCTGGTACTGATTAGTTTTTAGTACGATTTGTGAAAACAGAACTCGCTTTTTTTTTCGAAATGTCCCGAAAAAATTTCATTTATCTGCGCTAACTTTCACAAAATTTGGCAGATAATTTACTTGTTGGATACTCTGGTGCTGATTAGAAATTGGTACGATTCGGAAAAGAAGAACCCGCCTTTTTTTTACGAAATGACCCGCAAAAATTTCATGTATCCACCCTGGCTAAAATACTAATTGACCAAATTTCACAAAATTTGATAGATAAGTTACTTGTTAGAGACTCTGGTGCTGATTAGAATTTGGTTTGATTCGGAATAGAAGAACCCACCTTTTTTTACGAAATGGCCTGCAAAAATTTCTTGTATCCACCTTAGCTAAAATGCTAATTGACCAAATTTTACAAAATTTGTTAGATAAGATACTTGTACGGTACTCTGGTGCTGATTAGATTTTGTTACGATTCGGAAAAGAACAACCTCCGTTTTTTTAAGAAATGGGCCGCCCAAATCGCCAAAATCTAAAAGCAAAAAGACTAAGTAGTGTATGCTCAAATGTATTAATTAAATTCTTGTTTGTTTTATACGCAATTTTTGAAGAGGAAAATAATATAGAACACTCCATTATACTTTAGGACTAACTGTTCTCAAGATATCTGAGATTTCATGCATTTTTGTTTCAACGATTTCGGAAAAATGTTCAATTACCAAATAACAATAAAAATAGAATTAAAAATGCAAATTTAGTGTTATTTGGTTCAATTAAACGCAATCTAATGAATTATTAAAGAAATAAAGAAAATATGAATTTGAGTCTGCAGGGAAAGTCATATTTTTTTTTCAAAAATTCGGTATATATCTCTAGTTTTATGTTCTACATGCATTTCAGCGGTACGGAATTGGCATCTATTGCGATGCTTATCAAATAAATTTGCTATTTCCAATTTCTTGGGCTGGAAAACATTAATTGATCAAATAATGTTAATCCTATTTAAAGGCATTTTAATTTGTAAAACTGAAATCACCCCCACCCCTCCATTTTTATACTGAGTCATACGAATACCTAGTAGTACATACAAACTTAAAGAAAATTAAAGTAAAATATGACTTAAAATTTTAAATAAATTGCTTAGATTGAGAAATTTCTGTTTAATGTAACTTGACCTAAATTCGAAAGAGAATTCGCAGCCGATAATGCTCTTACATATATGTTCCATGTATTCACAGAACTGCCTTTATCAAAGGTTTTATGGTACTCGACCCCAATGAGGAACCATTGATTTTTTGAAAACCCCTGTCTGACTCTTATGATAAACGAGTTATTAATCAAACATATATAATATGAATTATCCAAATTTGTACAAGGATAACATTTTATACTTAATGAATAAAGAAAACTGGATATTTTTGGTTTCATTGTTTATAATGTTGTGATGCTTATACGCATTAAATTGACAGAGCAACAGCACTTTACTGATAATTTAGCAATGTCTAATTATTATCGGAATTATAAACTAACACTTTGAATAAGCACATACTCGTATATGAAAATATTTCGCTTTTAAAGTTTATTAGCTTCGTGTTCCTAAAATATCCTTTGCTTGTTTCTCAAATTAAATATCCATAGATAACAATTTGCATTGAAAACATCATTCTATGCTTTTAAATACAATTTCACTTTATAGGTGCTTACGTACTATCCATTATGCTATAAGTGCACTTCTAACTCAGGAGCTATTGAGTGTATAAGAAAGTTATGTGGGATTTCTTATTGAAGACATTGTATACTATTGAACTAATTATTAGAATATAAGTGAACACCTATCTCAAGAGTTATTAAGCGTGCAGAAACGTTGAGTGGGAATTCTTATTGCAGACATGTGTATACCTTTACCCTTATTTTGTGTTAATTAATGGACAAATTCATCATTATCCATTACAATATAAGTACACTCCTACCTTGGAAGCTATTAAGTGTTCAAGAACGTTTGGTGGATTTTCGTATTACCAGATATTTACATTCATTTACTTTTATGTTGAGTTTAATTAACAAAAAAATCATTATCCATTAGAATATAAGTACACTCGTAGGACAAGAGCTATTAAGTGTATAAGTGCGTTGAGTGGGACTTTTCTTCCAGACATTTGTATACTTTGACGTTTATTCTGTGTTAATTAACCAAACAATCCATCATTATCCATTACATTTTAAGTACATTCCTACCTACAGGTTATTAAGCCTACGAGAACGTTGAGTGGGGATTCTTATTCCAGATATTTGTAAAACTTCATTCCCATTTTGTACTAATTACAGAAACATTCATCATTGTCCTCTAGTACTTATATTCTATATAAGTACACTACTTCCTCAGAAACTATGAAGAATACAAGAACGTAGAGTAAGGCTTCTTATTCCAGACATTTATATACAAATCTGGACTGGTAATTATAACAAATATCTGTTGACTTACACATTTTAATCGGCTTTACTATTTAATAGGCTTTATGCTTTACTATTTAATCGGTTTTACGCTTTACTATATAATAGGCTTTACACTTTACTATTTAATCGGCTTTACACTCTCTCCCTTCATATAAATAAATTATTTAAAATTATTCAGCCAGTTAATATATATATATAAATTTATATGCAAATTTATTAGAGCTCTTCTACACGGATGAAATGGATCTAACGTATCATCGAAGCAGCTGTATACTGCATTAGTATTACTTTCCTTGTATATAGTATAATGCATAAGGAAAGTATTGTGACGCGGTCGAAAATTCGAATTCGAGTTTTCGACGTGAGAGCAAGTTTCAAGCATCCGTGAACACGAATAAAACGTTTTTGAGTTGATGACTGCGTGTGCGTGTATGTGCGTGAGTGTGAACGAAGCAAGGAAAATCATGTGCTGCCCACATCAGATTATTTCTATTCTTAACATCATTATTTAGTTCTTTCAAGCGGTAATTTAAAGCAAGTTTAGTCTTACAAAATACGGAAGTCCGCTTTGACAATAAAGTTGATAATTTTCCCAGATATTGAGATTTTCAACAGCATCCTTAGAGAAGAAAAATTTATGTTATTGACAGCAGAGAAAACACTTAAGTTACCTTCTTTGAAATTCTAACAAATTTAAACACAGTTTTGAATATATTGTTTTAGAGATCAATAATTGTTAGTTCTGTAGTATCAACGAAAATTGGGAAAAATCGCAATAAGCGAATTTCGGTGAGAATCCACGATATAAAGTTCTATTAAATTATGTTCTTCTTTTGACTTATTAAAATCCGATCTTGATTATTTAAAAAAATTTTGCATTAGATAGTGGATATCACTAGAACATTAACGATCATGTCATAATTTACAATATTTTTGCATAGAGAAATTGAATGATATTATTTCATTTATTTAATAATTTCTAGTGAGACTAATGGACATTCTATTCTATAAGTAATATAAACAAGAACAATCAATCATAAAGCACTGATTTCGAAACAATCTCCAACTGAAATGCAATTTCACTTAAACATATCTAAAATGTGATACATTCAGCAGTGATATTTCTAAAATTATTACAGTACAATGATTTATTTTATTTGGAAGCTTGAAACTTCATCAAAAAAGCAATGCTATAAAATCGTCTGCTTCTTTATGTAAATTCAATGAATATTCATTCATATCATATTCCAGACTCCAGGGCTAAATACTTATGCGTGAAAACAATTCTGCAATTCTTTTACAACCCATCTTACAGTTTGATTTGTTTACATTACGCATACGTTAAAATCAGACTTTGTTGTAGAAATAATCAAAGTTTGATGATCATTTAAACTAAAAAATATTGTAATTACGTTGGCGCAGAATATAGATGCACAGAAAATAAGCAAAAAAAAACGGTTTTAGAACGGATTCAACACTAAATATAAATTTAAAAGAACTTTAAAAATCACGATTTTTACACTAGGAAGAAAATGGATGCAGTATTTTATTTTGAAGTGGGTCACGTGATATTTTCCTATAATATGGGTGCAAATATTATTTTAATTTTTATTTAAAAATCTTCCAAACATATCTTGCTGGAAATTTTTTATATAGTTTGTGGGATAATTTGAATATTTCCTAAAGTTTTCGAAGCAATTTGTGATTTTTAAACTTCTCTTAAAATATGTTTAAAAAATTAAGTCCCATAGGGTTGAATGTATTTCACTTTTTCAACCCGGATTCAATCCAAAATTAATTGGATGATATTATCAATTTACATCCCCATACGTTCCACGGATTCCACATACGTTCCACATTATTTCTACAATTATTGTTTGCGCATTATCCATTTTTATTGTTTGTATAATTATTGTTTATGCATTATCTATATTTATTGTTTGTACAATATCTATGTTTATTGCATATACAATTATTGTTTAAATAATAATTACTTTTATTGTTTATACGATGATTACATTTATTGTTTATACAACATAGCAGATTAAAATAATATGTTTCATACTGTTAGTATTTTTTCTACATCAGTTGAGTTATCTTCTTTCATCCAGCACTGAAGTAATGAACTGCAAATTACTGATGAAGAACTGCAAAATGTTTTTGTGTTTATTTTCGCTCTTATCACAATGGAAACATAAGCCCAGATTATCTGATGAAACAAATCCAATCACATTAAATGAACCCGTAGAAATAAAAGCCGCGGAATCAGATCACAGCAATGCTACTAATGTCCTTCCTTTTCACACTTATACAAAAGAAATCGAAACTAGACAATGAAAGAAGAGTAATAAATATATAAAACCGAGCCCCGCAGCAGGTAAAAAACCAACTAATCATATTTACGTCTTCTAAAGAAAAGTTTTAGTTGTCAAAATATCGGGCCCCCATTTTTCTTTTTCCCAAGGTGGCAGCGGTCGAAACAGAGAAGTATTCGAGCGCCATCTATTGGAACTGGCGGCGTCAGAGATGCATCCAATCTTGAGCTGACAATGTCAACGGAGCTAGCGCTAGTTTCAGATCTATGAAACGCACCGCACGGTATATCGTCCCGCTAAACAACACATGAGAAAACCTTGCGGATCGCTCCCCGACGATCAAATCGATTTTCATATTTAGTTCACCTTGGAATTTAGTTTCTTGGAGGATTTTTTTTTTCCCTTTCATCGACGGATTTTTTTTTTCTTTACAGTTTTCTTTTCACTGTGTGCTTGAAACTTTTTGTTCTTTGTGGTGTGAGTGCTAATGTGACACATTAATCATATCTCTGGGATAAAGGATTATTCAGTGCGTCGGGCCCGGCTTCGGACAAAAAATGGGCCCTACGAGGAAGAAAAAAGTCCAGACATGCTTATTTCGATTTTTGCTGATATTTGTCATTCCTTTAGCAGTGGAATCGCACGGTGAGTAAATGTTATGAAACTTCTAATAAATAAAATACTTCAAAGGTTTAGTTACTTCTGATGCTCAAAAATGTCTCTATGTTTATCAGAAGTTCTAGAGATACAATGCGCCTCTGTCGATGCATATTTGTTAGCATGTCGTCATTAATATAAACAATTTTACTGCCGAAAAGCTATTTGAGAAAAATACGTTAGTACTCTAAAAAGTTGAGCGAAGTATATACATTGGTATAAAGTTTCATATTTGGGAGTTCTGATATAGAATTTGTTGTAAAGTGGGATTTAACTGCTTTTACATTTTTAAATCATTACTATGCATATTTTGCATTTACAACTATTACATTCACTCTGTGCATGTTGCTAATAGTATGCATATTTTGCTATTTTAGTTATGCAATTAGTAAATATAAAATATTCGATTTAAATTTAAAACAAAAATGATCATTTTCAAGTGCAGTTTTTTAGCTGCATTTTACAAAAATTAAATTTAACAGTTTAAAAGTATAAACGAACGTATATTACATATATATGCGGAATATATATATATATATATATATATATATATATATATATATATATATCACAATTTGTTATGCAATTTTATCACAGCATAATAATAATTGGCAAGCTATAAGATATTTTTGACATTTAATAGTTGGATAATATGTCTAACCCATAAGTATTTAAGGCGTTGACTTTCATATTGTTGATTCGTCATTGCAGAAACATAAAAAATAATTTGTAATTTAATCCAGCAGCAAAGTATTATTTTTCTTTATTTAAAAAAATAACTAATAAGAATTACATATAGAAGTACATCAAATATTCGATTTAAATTTTAAAATTTGGCCCTTTTTAAGTGCAGTTTTTAACTGCATTTTATAAAGAGTTAAATGTAACAGTCTAAAAGTATAACTATATATTGCGTATATATACGAAATATTAAAACACACGCACACACACACACACACACACACACACACACACACATATATATATATATATATATATATATATATATATATATATATATAATATGTGTGTGTATATATATATATATGTGTGTGTGTGCATATTTGTTCTATTAATATTCTTGTGTCCCAAATAAATATTTAAAGTGAATTATAGATAAATGCATTAAGAATATTTATTTTTATCATATTTTAATTTTTATACGGATGCAATTTTTTAGTTATCGGCGCGCATATTTTTACCACATATTATTTCATTCAACATTGTGAATGTACCAAGTTAAATTTTTTTTTTTAAACGTCACCTCAGTAATAATAACAGTTTTGAAGCTTTTAATCGAAAACAAGGAATGTTTAGCATGTTTCTCATGCAATTTTATCACAGTAGCATAATAAAATTGACCAACCATAAAACATTTTCATTGTTGACATATAAAAGTTGCATATATGTCTAGTCCATAGCATTTAAAGAGTTGACTTTTATAGTGCAGATTCGTCATTAAAAAAAACCTAAAAAATCAATTGCATATTTAATCAAGCAGAAAATTATTATTTTTATTTCTTTAAAACTGTAAGTAATAAAGATTCCATACTGAAATAAATTAAATAAATAGAAATGCTGAATTGTAATAAGTTATAATATCTTGTTTTCTAACCGATGTTTTTACACATTGCCATATTCTCAAATTGTGAAACATTATGGTTGTGAATCCACTTTTATACAGAAGTTAGATTGCAATTAGGACTTGCATTTTTTATACTAGAGCTCTGTAACCAATTATCAAATCAGTTAAAAGTCGAAAACAATAATGATTTGTTAATATTAGTTATAAAATAAATAAATGTTGTAATATATATTATTATTTTATTTTTAACACCTGTTTATAAACTTTAAAACATTTGTATATTATTAAATATCCACTATGCGTAATGTATTCTAAATCTTTAATTTAAGTACAAGTAAAATAAGGTATGTATTTTATTTTACCTCAAATATGCAACATTTTTAATTGTATGTGTATAAATTATAAATATCTGTAAACGCGGTAAGTTAATTATCGCATAATGTAAAACTGCCCTTACTCATGAAAAAACAATATTTTATTTCCGATATATTTAATAAATTCTAGCTATTTTACAAATATTATGTTAGAATAAATTTTTATACAGCTATAAAAATCCACTTTAAATTCATACTTTATATTGATTTTCAATTCACTGTAATAATTATTTTTATATTTTTGCTAGAAATACCATTAAATAAATGTTTTGTTTCGCTTCAAGAAATACTGCTATAAATAAACAATTTTACCTTATAAAAAATTACCATTATATTAGTGTTTATATATGAAATAGAAACAACTATATACTTTATCGATATCGGTATAAAAGTCAGAGCTATAAATAAGAAATATCATGCAGCATTGCATCGTATAGTAAATGAAAAGTATTTATGCATTTATTTATTTATTACCCAGGCTGTACAGCTAACCCAAAGGGTGTAGAGCAGTAAATAAAATAACTGTACCTTATTTAGCGCAAAATTTTGGATGCATAATTCCAGTCGTAGAATTTTGAAACAAATGACAGCAATTCAAATGCTTTGTATTGGGATCATATATAAAACTTTAGTATTTAGGGATTGTGTTTTGAAAAACTAAAAATCCCTTCAGTCACTGAAGCACTTCCCTAAGAAGGGTATCATATTTTAATATATCATATATTACAATCAGAGGATAATTTGATTATTATAGTTCCCCTCGCTAGGACTGATAACTTCATTTAAAATTCCAAATTACATTTTTATGGGGCCCCCAATCAAGCAATGTCAATTAGTAAGATTTTCGCCATGCTTAATTAAATCGAAATACATTTACTCGGTACTTTTTGATGATAAATTCTCCAAGAGAACGTTAAATGAAATGCTTGGAAAACCAGGATTCAATTTATAAAATAATGCAAACATCGGCTGTGTCGCGTATTTATAGCTTTTCTAATATATTCTATTTGTGATTTTAGAAAGCAAACTTTCAGAAAGTTATGGATTTTCCGTTTATTCTACATCCCTCAAAATTAAACATTGAACTAAGAACATTGAACTAAATTAAAATTGAAACCTTAGAATTTAAGAGGCATCATGATCAGAAACAGAAATACGCTAGTCCTAAAAATGTGTATTTAGGGAGGCTCAAAAATGTATATGCACTAATTTCCAAAAGTTTTATTTTCTTCTCTGATGAATCAAATTCGTTTTCAATGCATTACTTTCATTGTCAACGAAATTATGATTCCTGGTAGCATAAATGAAATTAGAATCAGCCCAATGTATCTAACCTCATGTCGAACAGCATAGCTAATTATAATTTACATCTGCATCATGATATTATACATTGACCAATCCACATTAAATGGATTCAAATGATGTTCTTTAATTTTGGACATGAAATGTATTTTCATTAAACCAACTGATAAATTGAATTGTTAATGCCCGTTTACCTTTAATTCCTGACATCGTGCATGTTAATATAAAACATTCTAAAAAAATTATATATTATTTTCAAAGTTCTAAATTATACAAAAAATACTTCTTACATTTACAATCACGATCGAGGATTGCTTAAATCTATACAAGTCGTTTGTCGATTTGCTGTTTAAAAAAATCAATTTCCCCAAAACGTTCTATCCCAGCATAGCTGACACTGAATAATTTGTTTTCACATATAATACTAAGCAAAAGGTACTTGTTTTATAGTGATAAGCCTATTGATAATTTTATTTGTTTATTTTGATTTTATGACTATGTGGGAAAAAACCCATCTCTTTTGTATTCTTCATCACAGAACATACTCAAAGCCAGGGAAATAGAAAAACATCTGATAAGGGGAGCTCATGCTTTTGTGTATATAATGTAATGAATTTACTTTTTTCACAGTCAAAAACTAGCTCTTCCGGATAACAATAATCGAAACTATTGCGAGGTATGCAATTAACTTATATTTCGAGGCACTCTAAATTGACAATTATCAATATAAAAATAGCATCTGCAGTAAGCAGTAAAGTTCCTATATTAAAATCTGTTTATTTTATTCATCAATTTGCAGTTATTTTCATTCACTTAGCGTTATTTTTGCAACGTTAACGACATTTTCGACAATTTCAGACAAAATATCACCAAAATGCAATATTTTGCTAAATGAGTTACAGAGTTTGTCAAATTTATAGCCAAGCTTTACAGACAAACGAAAATATATTGTAATATATAAATGACTAATAGCGAATTTTCAGTTGTCAAATTACAAATCTGTTACACAAAGTATCTTCTTTCCCCGTTTCTATCTTCTTAATTTTATTCATCAATTTGCAGTTATTTTCATTCACTTAGCGTTATTTTTGCAACGTTAACGACATTTTCGACAATTTCAGACAAAATATCACCAAAATGCAATATTTTGCTAAATGAGTTACAGAGTTTGTCAAATTTATAGCCAAGCTTTACAGAAAAACGAAAATATATTGTAATATATAAATGACTAATAGCGAATTTTCAGTTGTCAAATTACAAATCTGTTACACAAAGTATCTTCTTTCCCCGTTTCTATCTTCTTTCACCAAAGTATCTACTTATCACCTTTCTGGTAGGTCGGACGGTCAGGGTCTCAATAACAACAAAGTATCTTCTTTCATGGATAGATCTAAATAAATCCATGAGAATCATGTTAACACATGTTAACATAATATTACATATGAAAACATACTTAATTAACACATTTTATATATACATATTTTCACATTTTTTACATATGTAATAATAGTAAATCCTTTTTTTAATGTAACATGGATATTTTGTTACACTTATTCGAAACGAAAATGCAATATCTCAGAACTGCTCATGCTATCGTTCTCAAATTTATGTCACTCGTTTTATAACGAAAACTTGCTTATGAAATGTTTATCTATGTATCATTATTAATGGTTTTGATTCTTTGACGATTTTTTCAAATATTTATTCGAATATTCGGGGGTATTCGATTGTATTTGAAATTAATAGGCTTATTCACTGATTTTTATTTGTGTGCCAAATTTCGTTCGAAAATGTCCGTTCGTTCGTGGGATATTGCCTCCACAGACTCATAGATACACACATACAAACATGCAACAACTCATAAACGATCGAATCATGTTCAAGAATGCTTGAAATTTGCTATTTCGTCGAAAATCCAGAATCGAATTTTAGACCCCATCATAATAATTTATCTATACATTATACTATGTATATAGGGAAAATAATAATTATAATTTGAGGAATTCTAAAATGCTATTTACCATCAGTCGCACTAATATTACCATCAGTCGCACATAAACAGACGCGAAGAGGAATAACGTTAATTTGTGATATAAAATACTCACTATGATTCCATATATTGAATTATGCTACGATACCTCATAAGACAATATTACTATATCATGCAAAAATATATGTTTAAACAATATATGTTAGTTTACTTCTAAGTAAAATATGTCTTAGAAGTTACATAACTAGATAAAATTTAATTGAAGTGTACTAGGTTTTAGAATTTTTATTAAAATATGATGTTATGCATTTACAAATGCATTTTAAAATACATTATTAATTTTTAAGGAATATTATTCCAATATGAAATAAAATATGTTGATATATTTACGAAAAATATCGAATTACTATTGACGAACTATTAACAATCTATAAAACTTCAATATACAATTAGCCCTGTTTTCACAAATGACTAAGTTGTTGATTTACAATTTAACTACGCACTGAAGTACCCGTTGTAAAACAGAGCTTCAATTTACACAAATCAGTCTGCTTTGTTAGATGTGATAATCGTATTTCCAATTTTATGTTGCATTCAAATACTATATGCCTTTGAAGGATTAGCTGCACACATTTAATGCCGAAATATCATACTAAATTCACATTTACATCTGTATCAGAATATCACATATTGGGTAATTTAATTAGCTGGTGATTTGAGGTACATTGTGAGATGCAATTACGACTGCTGCATTTCAAATCAGCAGCTGAGTCTGTTCAGTTCCTGCAAACTGAATGGTATGTTTCAACTCGTCGTCACATATGTAAAAGATGTGCAAACAGGACCAAATGCATACATGCAAGCCATTTAGTGTCTACATATACTATAGATGCAACCATTATCATCCCGATATTATCATCTCAATAGCTTAATGGATAGCGTCTCTTCTGGTCCGGAGGAAGTCCCAGGTACGAATACCCGGTGGGACTTGATATATATCTTTACAAATACAGAAGGGTAAAGACCTTGTAGTTAAGGGTCTATCCATGCTACTGAGATTATACCATGATGAATATCGCATATAAAGCATGAAGCTGTTATGTATGATATCATATGGAATGGGAGATTGGACCAAATATAATTACTGTTGGTCCGGTAAAGCATATTTGGGAAGTATGAGTTTTACAAATAGAGGCATGCATCATACATAGCACTATAATAAATACTACTTACATTGCAGGTTTCTTGCAGTGTATTGTAATTTTCTTCCTTCCATTACAGTTTTCTTGCAGCGAATTCCAGTTTTCTTGTAGTGCACTGCAGTTTTCTTGCAGTGTATTGCAGTTTTCTGGCAGTGTTTTGCAGTTTTCTTGCAGTGTATTACAGTTTTCTTGCAGTGCATTGCAGTTTTCTTATTTCCATTGCAGTTTTTCACTTAATGTAGATAAAGGTATTCTATGCTGACTAGCACGTATAAAGCATGGAACTTTTCAAGTAATGCTAGTAATTGAACTGCGGATGCGATTACAGATTAATTGTAAGTCAAGTTAAATATATTTAGGAGAAACCAGATGTAAAGACACACACTATAAAATACACCATACTAAAACATACATCATACACCATACTAGTTTATTTTTAGGGAGGATATCATTCCCGACAGCTAAAATTCATTTTTCACCATAGGCTCAAACATTTCTATGTTTAAATCTCTCCGTTCCTAAAAATTCTAAAAAATGTAATGTATATACTCGTATATTTTTTTCATGAATTTTAATGAAGGATTTCAAAAGAAAATTAATACATTCATGTGGTGCGTGTATAGAAAAAGCTAAACTATAGCACATATACACAACATATTTTGCACATTTAATCATAATAAAGTATATTTCAACTTATATCTAAATTTACAAATATATTTTAAATAAAACGATGTTTTGAAACGTATTTATTTAAAATTGAAATAAATTCCAAAAATTTCTAAGCCTTTTTTTTTTAAAGGTTGTGTTCACAATGTACATTTAAATTTAAGTAGGCATTGTAGACTTACGCATTTTATTACTTGTAAAATTTTAGGATGATATCTCCATTACTTCAAAAAATTGGATGGACGCAAAGTAAAAAATGCAGTTTTGAGAAAAATGAGCTTAAATTTCAATCTATTAAATAAAAGTTGTACGTATTGCTTCACTATTTCGGCTCAAAAATCCTTACTAATCTGGATTTGACCACGTTTTCTTTGATTAAATGTCATATCTGAAAAATTAGCAAATTTTTCGTTAATTTGGCGACATTTAAAAAAATTGTCATGTTCACGATGTTTTATAAAATTGTAGCCAAATTTATCGCTAAATGACAAACACATAAATTACTTTTGGCGTATTGTTGGGCGATAAAATACAAAACTAAAACAAAAAAATGTCTTCTCTTGTGAGAGGAACGAACTAGATATAAGAGAAAGATAATGTATTCTATTATATTTTTCGCGTACTATTTTACACGAAAAGGGAACATAATTTCAATTTCTTTAATTTACGTTATTTTTTTATAAACTTATTTGAAAAATGTGCAATATCTCAAGAAAAGTTCTTGCTAACGTTCTATAGTTTATATGCCATTCGTTTCCTAATGAAACATTCCATGAAAATTTATGTGGCATTAATGAACGTTCTGATTTTTTAATTTTATTCAAAATGTCATTCAAAAACTGTGGGTAAAGGGTCTTCCGAACATTCGATTGTATTTAAAATTCATATGAATCTGGTATTCACCGATTGTAATAAAACGCTCTATTTGTTCGAAGATATCGCATCCATAGACTCACTGATACACACACTAAAATACTGTATTCACGCATACTAACATATGTATATACACACACATACTAACATATATATATATATATATATATATACACACATGTGTTTTGCTGAGGCCCAGCCCGTTCCACCTACCAGAAAGGTGTAAGGTAACTGTTTGAACGACCGAGAAGTGCCACCCAATTTTGACCGGAATCCAGTGGGGGAGGTATCCAGAGGGACCGTACCCTCCTTCCCCTACCACCAACCTCTCGGAAGGAATTACGGATCCACATGTTTAACGTGATCGTACTCCACGTGAACACTGCGGTAGTTTTGGCAGTGGCTGGAATCAAACCCAGGCGTACTGAGTGCAATTCCAGAGCGTTAACCACTGGGGTACCGCGACCCACATACATGTGTGTATACACACATACTAATATATATATATACACACTAGCATATATACACACACAAACACCCACACACTAGCATATACACACACTAACATACACACACACACTAGCATATATGCATATATATACATATACACATACACACACACTATCATATATACACATACTCACAGTAACATACACACACTATCATATATACACATACACACACACACACTAATATATGTTCATACATACAAGGACATCATTTGAGTTCAGGGATGATTGAAACGTGCTAAATATTCAAAATTTCATTTTCGAATTTTCGACCCGGTCACAATTCCCCCATACATTATACTATGTATGTACAGTGAATGTAATACATAAAATCTTATTATACTACATTTGAAAACAAAGCCAACACAGAGAGATGATATTGTGTAAGGAATTACGATGTCGTAACATGAAATTTTAAATGTGTTTCTCGGAGAAATATACGTGGGAATCTGCAGACATTTTAGAACGCGTCATTTAAATTTATTTGATACACACTTCAAGTAACCTTAAACTTGAATAGTGCCAAGTATCGACTAAAAGCTATTAACTAATTGCTACTAAACCACATTATTCACTACTTGCTACTTAAATACCCTGAATAATTGATGAAAATCTAATAAACACTACACTGAAGTATCTGGAGTTTGTTCATAAGTGCCCATTGTTCGAATTTACAATTGAGCAGCAATTGAACTATCCTTTCAGTTAACAAATACCCATTTTAAAGACCTAACTGGCCTGTTATTGACGATGATATAGTTTCCAATTTCCTATTCACTACATGCGAGGGTATTATGCATTTGAAGGATTACTCGATTTCATGTCAAAGTGGTTTATCTAATTCAAATTTTACTCTGAATCATAATATTATGCAACGACACATTTATGTTAACACATTGCTTAACATCGCGTACTTGAAAGCAGAAGCAGAGATTGTTGTTAAATTCAACCTTTTGTGAAGTCTATGATATGTGCGAGGTTATTGTGATTACTTGTGCACAAATATTATTTTAATTTGGCCAAAAAATATCGTGAAGCCTTATATGCAAAATATCGTATTTAAGTCGTTATACAACCTCAGCCGCTTTTACGAACAATTTGTCAGTTTATTTTTTTTATTCCATAGATATATATATTTATTTTTTACTCCTACTCATCAGGATTCTTATTACCATAATATGAACCAATTTTAATGTTATATTTAAGCTAGAGACTTATTTTTACTGAAACTGAAAAATAAAATGTCTTTTAAGTTCATCATTTAATTTATCAGTCGATTTTGGTGGCAAATAAACATAGATTGTCTGTTTTGTCTTTACAGTTTAAAGACAGGGTTTTTGATTCCAAAATCGGTTGATACAGTTTAGCGTAATTTTTGTATTCTCTTCTATCGTTAATTAAATAAGTATACCCATTTAATTACTCGAAAGTACTGTTGAAATTAATATTTTTATGTAGCTAGAGGGCTCCTTATTATTATTTTTTAAAAAATATAATTTTTAGTTTTTTATTGGTAGTTATTTTAGATAAAACTCTACAATAAAGTATTACATATTGGGAACATTATGTATTTTGAACTACCATTAACAGGAAATCTGATTGGATAATGGTATGTCTGGATTTTCAAATGCGGTAAAACCTTGATAAATCGTCTTTCAAAGGACTTCGAAATTTCGACGACTTAAGCGGAGCTGAGTAACCAGTGAGAGTGCTGAATATATTTTACATTGCTGTAACAGTAATTTAAATTTAAATTCATGATGATATTCAGAACAATTATATAAGTTAGTATTTATCAGTACTAATAAATAACGTAAATGACAAAAAGTTTACTTTAACTCTTTTGGGCTTTATTTAAATTTCCTTTAAGTTCTAATACTGCAATTTTGCATGCGTATTATGATGCCAAGTTGACTGAATGAAACAATTTAATATGAACCAGTTTTAATGTTCTCCTTAAGCTAGAGACTTACTTTTACTGAAACTGAAAAATAAAATTTCTTTTAAGTTCATCACTTAATTGATCTGGCGATTTTGGAAGCAAATAAATATGGTTTATCTTTGTTGTCTTTGCAGTTTAAAGAAAGTGTTTTTGATTCCGAAATCGGTTGATATAGTTTAGCGTAATTTTTGTATTCTCTTTTATCTTTAATTAAATAAGTATATCCATTTAATTACTCGATATTACTGGTAAAATTAATATTTTTAGGTAGCTAGGGGATTTCCTATTAGTATTTTTAATAAAATATAATTTTTAATTTTTATTGGTAGTTATTTTGGACAAAAACTCTACAATAAAGTATTGCATATTGGGGACTTTATGTATTTTGAACTTCCATTAATAGGAAACCCGATTTGATAATGGTATGTCTGGATTTTCAAATGCGGTAAAACCTTGATAAGTCGTCTCTCAAAGGACTACGAAATTTCGACGACTTAATATGGAGTGACGACTTAAGCGGAGCGGAGTGACCAGTGAGAGTGCTGTATATATTTTACATTGCCGTAACAATAATTTAAATTTAAATTCATGATGATATCCAGAACAATTACATAAGTTAGTATTTAGCAGTACTAATAAATAACGTAAATGACAAAAAGTTTAGTTAAACTCTTTTGCGCTTTATTTAAATATCCGTCAAGTTCTAATACTGTAATTTTACATGTTTACATACGTATTATGATGCCAAGTTGACTGAAGACTATACCTATAACATAAATTGATTCTCTTCTGTAAAACATTTAGAGCTCTGAATTCCTCATATGTAGTATCTTGAACTGACGTAAGGTAATATCGAACGGTTTCTAACGATTCGAAAACTTGGATTTTATTGGGTGTTGAAAGAATTTCTAAATTTTTACGCCTTTCTTCTAAAAATTCTGTAGTTAAAAATGTTATGTTCGTTGGGTTAGTATTAGGTGTGCTACGGGTAGTGTGACTTATTTCAGAATTATTTCTCTCACCTCGTGTTGTGTGGTGCCTTTTCCGAAGTGACAAGTCATCTGGAATAGCATTTGAATTAGCAATGAGTGAACGAGGGTTTAAAATTACATCCAACTGTATGAGAGACAGACGGGACGGAAGAAAAATGACTACTCACTCTGACTACTACTGAACTATTACTATGAACATTTACTATGACTACTACTGGAGTGCCAATTTATCCAGGTGATGACTTATCGAGGTTGTACTGTAATAACATCATAATAACGAGGAAACTTCTAGACATTTGAAGGACAAGAAACGCTTGTATTGTAACTTAATTTGATAAGGAAAATGTACTTACACTAATAATTAAATAGGAACATTAAATATAAACATTAAATATAATGATAAATTAAATATGACCATACTAATTAAAAATTCATCAATAAATGGAAAGTAATAAAATAATAATAATAACTCATTATCATCGGTCTAAACGCAGTAAAAGAAATAACCGACAAACCACTGTGTAAGAAACTTAGTAAAAATATTCAAAAGATAACCAAGACCACAGATTTTTAAAAATAAATTTGCCTTATGTGGTATGCAAATAAATTTTGCTTTTCATAGTGCATGTCTGGAATTTATATATAACTTCTTTACGTGACAATATATTTAAAAAAATCGATTTGTCTAAATTGCATAATGATATGACATTTTCGTATTGCACATGGGTAATTTATTGTTTCTAAAATTTTTAAAAATATCATCAATATTTAACGAGAGACATTGAAGAAACGACGAAAATTCCATAAATATCACTAAGTCCTATATCTTTAGTGCTTTAGGTTGATGATTGACTATCAGCAGTTATGCAATCAGCAACTATCTCTTTCATAACGAAGTGGAATATTTGTCTCCATTTAGCGCCCTCAGTACAACATTACTTTTACGAAAAGCGCAGGTAGATCAAAATATATTTTTTACATTTCTAATGGCAGGGAACAAGATAAACATCATACAAACAGAACAGAACTCTGTGAACATATAGTGTGAAAAGTCAATATCTCATATACACAGGCCAGAACCGTGAACCAGTTAGGCGTCACATGACGTTGCCCCAGCGCAGCAGTGGGGGTCGGAACACACCGCTCCCAATGACATAACATCCATTCCCGCAGGTGAGAGTCAAATCCACAACCCGACAGCCGAACGATCGCTAGGAAACGCTTGCCTTGTCGACCGTTCGACCACCGCGTCGGCGTAGCTCAAAATATTGGATGAAACATTTATTTGAGACGAAAAAAATTATATAGTAGCAATTGTATAGAAAAAATGTTCTTGAATTTTGTCAAACAAATATTGACAATTATATATCAAATTTTCTGTCCTAAAGTTTCTACTAGCACACGTTCTTGTACATATTTACTTATCGATTATTGCGTGAGCAAATAAGGTTAAACTACAAAATAATCAAAGTAAATCGCCATAATTGTTATTGACACACCATTAGCTGATTGCGAAACATTAGTAAACACAACGCAGCTATGTCTGAGAGCTCTTAACAAGTACCTACAGCTGAATACAGAAAATTGAATAAGCTTAATTTGAAATGATGACGGGATTTCCGATTTCCTGCATTATCCTTTTAAAGGTTCAACTGAGTATATTCAATTGTAAGCCAAATTGACATACTTAAGTATAATTTACAACTGTATCATAATATAATTCGATGTCTAATTAATAAAGTTATATATAATTCTACAATGTACTATAATGAATCAGCTTAGGATGTTTTAATTTGACATTTCTAGAAGCCCAGCAAATTGTATCAGCATTATAGTAGTTGTACATACACCGGCCTGTGAATTAGAAACCTGGGAATATATATAAACATATAGGTGAATGTCTGATGCATGCAAATTACGTTAGTCATGGTATGCACAAGTGTTCACAACACCGCTGTAAGAATGTTGTCGGTGTGTGTGCCGAGAGAACGGTGCAAAATGTGGAAAATGACAGAATTAGAATTGTCTTTGTTTAAAAAATTTCTTATTGTGCGGGTCCGTATGGCAGGATCCATAACTACTAGAGCAGGACAATTCACTGGCTTTTAGAAAAGTGAGACATCCAAAGCTGGGGTTTCAGTTGGAAACAGAACCCCAAACCGTTGTCTAAAAGACGGAACTGCTGTTCGAAAATCATCAATCAAGCGCATGAGCGGTGGCGTTTTAGACGGCCTGTACGACAGAAATGGGGATCTACTGTGCAAGAACTTACGAAATATTTCTATGAAGATTCATCCCAAACAATGCGCAGGGGATTGCAGCGGATCTGTGTAGCCAGTCACATGCCTGAAAGGAAATCACACCTCTCAGCGAAAAGTCTGAAAATGCGGTTACAGTGGTACCGGTAACGAAGTCATTAGACATCGAACGATTGAAAGAAAATTATATGATCTGACGAATCCCACTATACCATGTTTCGTACCAAAGGCAGGCGGGGAGGGTTGGCGAGAACACCATGAAGCCATCAGCCTAAATTGTATTGTTAGCACAATTCAAGGTTGTGGTGGAGGTATCATGGTGTGCGGCATGCACTGCTGGTTTGGTAGTTGTCCCCTGGAATTTCCAGAAGGCCGGGTGTCATCCATAGAGTAATTGGACATTCTTATTGATCATATTCCACTTGCAATGCTGCATTTTCACCCCACGGAGGACAGGGTTGCTATCTACTGCGCAGGAACAATGGTTCATGCAGTATCACTCTGACTTACACTAGTAGAATTCGAGATATACTATGATGTTGCGGGTGTTCAGTTCATCATCGGCATTCTTTTAGGAGATAAAATATGTAAAACAGTTTTTCACAGGCATCTAGTATACATTATGATGATTCTATATATTATCATTTTGTTCTAATTCTACTTCTTCCTGATTTTAATTTATGTCCTAAACTTCTCAACTTCCATTCCGAAGGCTCGTATATCCATGAATGGCCAGATCTATGAAATGGGTGGGGGTTGTTGTTATTGAGACCCAGCCTCTCCGACCTACCAGAAAGGTCCAAATTAACTGTTTGGACGGCCGGTAAGTGCCACCCAATTTAGACCGGAACCCAGTGGGGGAGGGGGGTGTCATTCTGTCGAGTTTGCGCGTGTGTGTGTGTCTTGGATCGTTCGTAGAAGGAAAAATTGTGAGTATAGTATAGATATTTTAAGTGAGCATTTCGTATGTTGATCATATACGGTTCATGTGAGTTTCAGTTTAGTTATGAGTAAGGTTCGAATTGCAATGTAGATTAGTATGTCAATTGTATTTATGGTATGTGTTTTGTGTTCCTCGCGAAGTTTGCTGTAAATAAACTTGTTTATTTGTAAACTGTCGTGATTCCTTCTTTGAACTCTAGTCATTAGGTCAATTGAAGTTTTATGTCAGATTGAAGTCAATTTAGGAGTCAATACAAAAGTCATGATCTTGGGTTGAAATAGACAGGTTTTTTACAATATACAGTAAATTGACTTCTACCTGAATACAATAAATTACATACAAACAAGGTTAACCTTTTTTGGTCAGTCCTTCATCATGCGTTATGCATGGATTTATAATTATCGGGGCTCATCACCACGGGATAGGGATAAAATAACAATTGAGCACAAAACTCCCTAAATCAAATATTTTAACTTTTTCTGGTAGAGTTATTTACATCAAAACAAGACATTTTCAGAGTAATATTTTGGCCCACCCAACTGTGCACAATATTCTAAGCGCTCAGGATAACATCCCTTCCTACATTTTTTACGTTCTACATCGTTCCTGATTTTTTTCACTGATAGGAACTTAAACAGATATTACGGTGCAATTAGTCAATTCAATTTTAAGATGCTTACATACATTTTAGATAGAAAGTAGAACTCGTGCGATATTAATGTAAATAAATAAGTTAAAATCAACATGTCTTCAATAGTGCGTATAAAATTATTACTTTTTTGTCTCTCCTCCTAAACTTCTAATATGCAAGTTTCAAAACAACTGAACATATATTTTTAAAAATCCTTATGTCTAAAACTAAAAGTAATTTTAATGTTGTGGAATTTAAAAGCACAAAATTGCATTTTAATGGTGATATTTTACTGAAAAATTTGCATTGAGTACTAAACTTATGCTGCTAATATTTTGTAATTTTTTGGAGCACTGAATTTTCTAAATAAACATTTACATTTAGCTTTATATTAACTGTACGTATATTATGACACGCAACCGAAGTTATGCTCACAATTACGTTTCAGAAAAACAACACATTTTGTATAGGCAGGAATTACCATGATTAAATTACGAATTACCTTGAATGTAATTCTATTACCATATTCCTGATCAAATAAAATAGCGCCCTAAAATAGTTTTATCCGTTACCGATGTTTTGTTTCAATTTGATTCTCAGACGAAAAAACATGAATTTCTCTAATCAAGAACTAACAAAATATTCTGTAGTCACTTATTTGACTTCGAGAAAAATACTTTTGTTATTTTTGATGTCTTTCCGAGTTTATACAATGGAACATTTCACAAAAATATTTTATCTCAGAAGCTAATTGGATTTTCATATTATCCCTTTGAGAGAAAATTTGTCAATAGTAACTAGGCTGTCTCTCGCTAGCTTAAATTGAAGCATAGCATTGTATCAAGCTACATGTTTAAAAATATATGCTTTCTCGTGAAAGTAGAAAAAATTCAAAATATTAAATCCAAAATTTTAAATATTAAACAATTATTGCGCAAGGCAGTTAAGTAAATTCTGCAATTATACGAAACAAATAAAAAATTCTGATTTGCTCGTGATTTATTTGTACCTATATACGAGTATTAATCGGGCCTTTGAGATATCTCAGTAGATAAATCAATATTTAAAATTGGGATTTCGGCATGACCTAAAATTTGATTCATTCAAGCGATATACAAAATATTTTCTGAATCGATTGAGTTTTGCTATGCCAACGATATTTTGGCAGACAATCCTATTTGACAAATATGCTTCATTCAAGCGATGTACAAAATATTTTTTGAATTGATTGCCATCGATAATTTGGCAGACAATCCTATTTGAAAATATGATTCATTTAAGCAATGCACAAAATGTTTTCTGAATCGATTTAGTGTTTTAAACCAACGATACTTTGGCAGACAATCTTACTTGACAATTATGATTCATTCAAGCGATGTACAAAATATTTTTTTAATTTATTGCCATCGATAATTTAGCAGACAATCCTATTTGAAAGTATGATTCATTTAAGCAATGCACAAAATATTTTCTGAATCGATTGAGTTTTACAAAACCAACGATACTTTGGCAGACAATCCTATTTGACTAATATGATTCATTCAAGCGATGCACAAAATAGTTTCTTAATCGATTGAGTTTTACTATACCAACGGTACTTTTGCAAACAATCCGATTTGAGTTTGTGTTAAGGCAGTTACGGTCGAAACTCTCTTCGCTTCAAGTATACGAAAATATTTTAGTAAAAAACAGTCTGGATCCGTTTGCTCATTACAGATCCAGAGCCCTATAAAGGATGCAAAATTATATCATTTTGATATTTTCCCAAGTTTTTCTGGTATTGTTCAATTGACACTCAACTCTAATTTCTCGCCATTTGAAGGGGACAATCAACTCTTAAAATCATGAACAAATTATTTTTTTTATTCTCTAGTTATAAAGTCCTAACATGTCTCAACAGGTACCATTGGCAATTCTGTACGATTTTGGAAACATTTGGTGCCAATGTGGTACCATTTTGGTACCATTACATGCCATTTCTGAACGTTAATTATTTTTATTTGAGATGTTAAGAGAATGCAATGCATCAACAATACAACACCAGACGTAAATGCAAACTTTGAGGACGTTTTGCTCAACATGCAGATTTTCGAACTTGCGCGTTTGATAATTCAAGAATTGTTTGATACATTCTCACGAAAGTATGTGTTCTTGGTAAACATATTATTGTCCAATCAATATACTAGATTTATGTATGTGACTTATAAAATAAAAATTATAAAAACACAAAAATTGTTAAAATTATAAAACAAATGATATAAAAAATGTATAATCATTTGCGAAATTAAAAATTAAATTAATTAAATAATCCTAGTATGCAAATATATCTTTAATGTTGCATTTAATAAAAATCCAAACTAGTTTTAATATATCAGTAAACATTTAAGTTATCGTTCACCCACCATATATTATCAACATATTATTTTATTGCGAAAAAGCAAATGTAAATTATAATTATTTTTCTATAATATTTCTGAATTTTCAGTCAAATTTTTTTATTTTTACTTTATAGTAGACTATTATTTTTGTCAACTTTAAAAATGGCATACCGATGACTTAATCACATTTCATTTTTCAAAGTTTAAACTGTTGTTTTATTCCATATTTTCGCCTTTAAAAGTAGAGAGTCCTCCTAATTTCAATCCAAATTTTCAACACCTTTCCTGCGGGAATCAAATAACTTTGGATTTTTTTTTACACACGCAGCTAGACTTATCTTAAATACAGTATTGTGGCAATTAATTGAGAAATGCAGTTTTTTTTATAAAATTCAGTTTTATTCAAGTTTTCTATGGATACATTTAAAACTAATAAGTGATATGACCTCCCCGAGACTTTATAACATCACAGACACGTTTCGGCATGGAATGTACAACGTCTCTGAACCATATGTCAATAACGGCCGAAATTAGCTTGTCCATCGTCGTACAGTCAAATTTGTGAAGCCGTTTTTTGACAATAGCCCTCAAATTTTCTATAGGATTCAAGTCTGGTGAATTCCCGGGCCAATCCAGTACGGTAATATTTTTTTTGAGCAGAAATTTTTGATTCGCTTCGAAGTGTGACATGGCGCGCTGTCTTGTTGGAAAACGCAATCTCCGTTCGGCTACAGTTTAGCCATGGTTGGAAGCACTTTTCGGGTCAATATGACTTCGTAACTGGCACTGTTCATCAGTCCCTCTACGGGAACAAGCGATTATGTCCCCAAAACGCTGAAACAACCCCAAAACATCTTTTTGGGCGGATGCTTGGGTGCTTGATTGATGTGGTGCTGATTGAGAGGTTCTCCTTGGCTCCTTCTCACGCACATAGATCTAAATCCCTGAAAAAAAAAATGTGTTTCGTCAGAAAAGAGAACTTTCTCCCAGTCCATGTTTTGTATTTCCGTGCCCAGTCCAACCTTTTTTTCTTCATGCAAAGCGTCAGAAGCTGCTTCTTGTACGGTCGACGTGCTCTCCGTCCGCGTTCTAACAGCGTGTATCGCACTGTTGAAGGTGCAATATCAACACCAGCTGCCACCATGGACTTAGACAGGTCAAAACTGGTTAATCGAGGATTTTTAACACTCATTCGATGTAAAATTTTGTCGTCACGAGTCGAAGTTGATCATTTTCGGCCGCATCTTCCAGAGGGGTTGGTTCCAGCATTTCCTGTTTCCTGAAACCGCTTCCAGATCCTCCCGACACTTGCTGTACTCACTCCACATATTTTACCTATTTCCTCGAACGTCTTAGAAGTGTGTTCTCTAAGCGCAATCACTTTAGCACGTGTTTCCGCGCTGATATCCATGACGCTAATGAGCCCCGCAACAACTGAGAAACTACCACTGCGGAACACCTGCCACCTGGCGGAGGAATTTGAACACCTGCTACTTACCAGGTGCATACGAACACCTGCTACTTTGATAATAACTGCAGTTTGAACTCTGAGCTAATTTGGAGTACTTCTTCCTAAGCTTACGTGTGATAAAACGAAAAAATGACATTTCTCAATTAATTGCCACAATACTGTATCTTACAATATTCCATAGTTTATAGATATTTTATACTCATCCTTTTTTCTTCAAAACTAAACAGAAAAGGCATCTGGATTTTTTTTTACTGTTTCTGTTAATACAATAATACAAAATTTGATATTTTCCACTTAGTTTTGATAGGTGTTATTTTCTATATCCAACAAATATATATCGTTTATTTTTATTTTTGTAAGTCACTTCTTATTACCCCCACTTATTATAATCAAATTGAAATATCCAATTTTTCTGTATATAAGTTAATGTGTTATGTCTATGCAATTTTCAAATATTTTTCATTATTATTTTACCCATTTCACGTCTTCTACTAATACCCACAATAATTTCATATATTTAAAGTTTGATATATGTATCTTTCAATTGACCAATCCGAAATCAGTGTACAGTACTCGAATATTTTTATGATGTTCAACTCCTCCCCAAGCTATTTATAACCCTCTCATTTTTTTATCATTCTGAAGCAACCTTGTTATTTTCACTGCATTTATGTTGTGGCGATGAAAGTCTTAAAAGTATGTCCAGATGAGCTAGTTCATAACTTCTTCCCAAAAGAAATGAAAAATGTAAACTTGGTGTTTTATACTGTCTACTTGCTTCAAAATATAACGAAATAATTAAATTGATTGTATATTTTTATTGAATTAATATTTAATTTTCAATACGGCAGAATTTTATACCGCTCTCTAATGCTTTTATTATATTTTAATTACCGAACTCTGATCTCCGAACTCTTAATCAGATCTTTTCTTTATCGAATTGTTGCATACGTGTTACTTGTCTGGCATAAAGATTGAGTTTTGTACACATGCATATTGTTTTAGATATTTAATGCTTTTCTAAACTTATAAAAATATAAAATAGCATATTTTTACCAATCTTACCTTAAATAAAAAAAAAAGGATATTTTCCATTTTCTGTTAGAGCACTATTTTTATTCAATATTCGAAAATGTCTATTTTTCCTTCAATTTCATCTACAGCACCTTTCATTTTTACATGTTCATCCAAACAAAGTAAAAAATCTGATGTGGGCATCACAAGCCTTTCCTTATATAATGCAATGAATTTACTACTTTTACAGTAAAAACAAAAAAGGTTTTACTTATAATATATATTTATATATTTTCAAGGTTATTGGATTTTCGTCAAATAGTCGTTATTTTCATTGATTTAGCGTCATGCTTATCTATTTGGCGAGATTCTCTTTGATTTGGTAACATTTAAAAAAAATCGGCCAGTTGGCGACATTCCGCCAAATTCGTCGCCAAAATCGTCGCCAAGCGTTATTTTGGCGATAAATTTGGTGAAATTTCGCCAACTTGGCGACTTTTTAAATGTTGCCAAATTATCGAAAATCTCACCAAATGGATAAAAATGACGCTAAATCAATGAAAATGACGACTAATTGAAAAAAATTCAATATCTCGGAAAGAATATGAGTATCTACTATAAGAATAACATTTTTTTAAACTGTAAAAGTAGTAAATTCACTGCATTATATAAGAAAAGTCATGTGCTGCCCACATCAGATTTTTTTAAAATAGATTCTATCGTAATTTTCTTACAATCGCTGACAAAAATTCTCCTAAGAAATATTCTTTTAAAAAAAAACATTATCCTCCAACTCTCACTAACTTTGCTACCTGCAACTATGACAAATCTAATATCCTCTAATGTGCACCAAACCCTGAAGTATAATGACTAAGTATCTCAAGCTGGGCACGCAATTTTTGCGTTATAGATCTAAACGTTCAATAATCTCGCCGCTGCAACAGCCCAGAAAAAATAAATATTAATCTTTTAAGTAAAACGTTCTTGCCGTAATTTCAAGAGTACCGAAAGAAAACAGGAGTGTTTCTCAATGTCATCTCTTGATCATAATATATACAAAGCGCTTTCTTCATTTGCGTTACAAAATGTTCTTCAAAAAATTCGGGCAACAAATCATCTACGCAAATGATGACTTCACTGTAAGGAAAGACTATGCGATCACGAGATTCTATGGTGTTTTGTTGTAAAATAGTGATTTGTCAAAATTGATGAAATATTCAACAAATAGGCAAAATCTTCCAGGTTTACAAATTAAAGCAAATTAGCAAAGTAATTTTAGTGGAATGATGACGCTAAATTGAAGCAGTAATATATATTTGGAACTTTCATGCTTTGAAATTAATTATCAATACTTCACACATATAAATTCAGACGTTAGTATAAGATATGAAGGCACACACTTTTTACTTTCCTTATATACATGATGCATAAGGAAAGTATTGTGACGGGGTCGAAAATTCGAATTCGAGTTTTCGAAAAGAGAGCACGTTTCAAGCATCCCCGATCACGAATCAAACATTTTTGAGGTAATGTGTGTGTGTGTGTGAGTGTGTGTGTGTGTGTGTGTGTGTGTGTGTGTGTGTGTGTGTGTGTGTGTGTGCGCGCGTCAGTGACACAGTGGAGACGATATCTCTCGAACGAATCAAACAATTCGAATGGAATTTGGTACAAAAATCACAATCCGTCAATACTGGAAGTTTATTGTTTTAAACGTAATCGAATGTTCAGACGCCCCCCCTTAAATTTTCGAGTGAAATTTTGAAAAAATCATCAAAAAATCAAAACCTTTAATAAAGTTACGCAATTAGACATTTCTTATGTAATCTTATGTAATTTTTCCTTAGAAAAATATTGACATCAATTTTAGAACGCTAGCATGAACCGTTCTCGAGATATTGCACATTCCTTAAATAAATTTATCAAAACATCTCATAAATTAAATAAAAACATATTAACTGTTGAGAAACATGTTCACTTTTCATATGTAATATCATGCGATAAATTTGGTGACATCATTTTCGTGGATACAGCTCGTTCCATTCATGAGAAGAGATACTTTGAGGAATACTTTTGTATTGGAACGCCAAAAGTTATTTATCTGCTATAAGAATAACTTATTTATCTGTCCATAACGCGTGGCGAGATTTTGGCGTCGAATGTCGCCAACTTAGCGACTTTTTTAAATGTTGCCAAATTAACGAAAACCTGGCCAAATGGATAAAAAGGATAAAATGACGATTAATTGACGAAAATTCAATATCTTGGAAAGAATATAAATTTCTACTATATTAAAAACCTATATTTTTATTTTAAAAGTAGTAAATTCATTGTATTATATAAGGAAAGTCTTGTACTGCCCACATCAGATTTTTTATTATACATCCATTTCTCAGAGGTTTTTCCTCGATCGGTTAATGAATTCAATAAAAAGTACATAGAGTTTTTTTTTTCCAATCATTATTAATTTCTTCAACATATGACCGATCTTAAATTTTGTTGTAAAGAGAATTTATCTACTCGTATTCCCCAATTTAGAGGTTAAAGTTTGTTCAAAATATAATTGACAGTTTTAAAGTGATGCTTTTACAACTATTTCTTCTCTCATATACATATAATGTATAAGGAAAGTATTGTGACGGATTCGAAAATTCGAATTCGAGTTTTCGACGAGAGAGTATGTTTCAAGCATCACTGAGCACGAAACAGACGTTTTTGAGATGATGTCTGTGTGCCTGTATGAACGTGTGTGTGTGAATGTATATGTGTGTGTGTGTGGGGAGGGGGGCACTGAGTCTGTGGAGGCGATAACTGACGAACAAATGGACCAATTCAAACGAAATTTGTCAAAAAAATTACAATCCATGAATACCGGAAGCCTATTGTTTTTATACGCAATCGAATGTTCAGAACCCCCCTAAATTTTCGAGTGAAATTTTGAAAAAATCATCAAAAAATTAAAACATGTAATAAAGTTACGCAAATAGTCATTTATTATGTAATTTTTCATTAGTATGCAATTTTTCTAGTTTCATTTATGTGAAAAAATACTTTGCGTCTTAATTTTGTATTTAGACGCTGATAGTCATTTATTTGCTACAAGAATAACTTATATCTCCGTCTACTTGGCAGAATTTTGGTGGAATGTCGCCTACTTGGCGAATTTTTTCAAATGTTTCAAAATTAACGAAAATCTCGCCAAATTAATGAAAATGACGCCCGATCAATGAAAACTACGACTAGATGATGGAAATTCAATATCTTGGAAAGACTATAAGCGTAGACTATAAGAATAACACATTTCTTCGTTCGTCCGTAGCGTTTGGCTAGAGATTTAGCGGGATATCGCCAACTTTTTTAAATGTTGCTGAAATGACAAAAATATCGCTAAATTGATAAAAATGATGGTAAATGGGAAGTAAATTCTCCCAAATTCTGAGTTCCGTCATATGGTCTCCTAAATTCTGATTTTCGTCATTCAGTCATACCTTCTAGCATATAAGAAATACTCTTTTTTCCGTTTGTCTGTAACAATGGGTGATGCATTTGGCAAATTCAGCTAATAATTTAGCAAAGTATTTCCTACTTGGCGATAGTTCGCCCCCAGATTGACAAAAATATCATCAAAATTGCAAAAATGTCGTTAAATTAATGAAAATTACGTCCAATTGATGACGTAATTATTAAAGTATTTTAATATATGGAATATATCACTTATTGAAGATGTTATCAATATTGATAACTGTTTATTTAGAGTTGTGCGAAGTATCAGTTAATTGTGTATTTTGAATTGGTTTTACAGGTTGTCATCCGGAAAATCTCCAAACGTACAATTCAACTATAAAAACACAGCACCGTGGATTTTATACATTATTCTTTGACTGTAAAACTAGTAAATTCATTGCATTATATAAGGAAAGTCATGTGTAGCCCACATCGGATTTTTTTGACATTGGAGTCACTCAAGAATACAACCGTGTTTCAATAAGGATAAACAACATAGAGAGAATGCGCGGATTAGACTACTCTGATTATTGGATTATTTACTACTCCTTGGATAAATTCTACCAAAATGGTGAGTAGGAAGAAAATATATTCGATTCACGTCTCACCCCTTTTCGTACTCCCAAATTCCGAAAGATGGTCTATTGAATTCCGCCAAATGGCATTAATTCCAGTAAAATTTGCACGATTTAGAATGTTTAGAAAACACCATCTACAAATTAACCAGTTAGAAATCAAATGTCATCAAATCGGATATGTCGATAATGCCATTTTGGCATTGAGGTCACCCAATAAGAGGGCTGCAATACTTTGGGGGAATATAACACATCAATAATATTTCAACGTGAAATTTTTTAAGGCTACTTGAAATCGAAATTGTGCTACGTCTAAATTAATAATTTATTGTTATTTTGAAGGACATTATATACATTTGTATTGCAATCAGTTTGTAGCTATTCAAAGCGTTCTTAAGACTCATCTAGAAGCTCAAACATTCCCAAACTGGAAATAGTCTTTAGAATATGAAGAAGCTAATTTCTTGAAATAGTAGTGGTCCAAAAATTTCAGACAATTATCACGTTAACCAAGATAATATTATGATATTGCGTATGAGTTATGATTGCATAGAAAAACATTTCTATTACATGTACACACACGTAAACACATATTCGGCACATAATTTCTATTTAATTTATAATATTCAAATAATACATATGTGAATATAAATATAAATGTTATAAATGAACGGTAATATATTTTTGATTGAACTGTATCGGTTACTGCCATGAGAACAAATATTACAGGGATTATTGATATCTTCAATATATAAAGACATATGTTATATTGTAGCAAATATTTTTCAATATATATTGAATATATTTTCTATTGTGTTTTACTGATTGTTAAGGAAGCGTATAAAATGATAGGACATATCTTTTTCCGTTTCAACATTTTCATGTTGGCATATTTTGAATACATTTTCAAGTTATGCATGGGAAGGCCAGATTGTAAAGCGAGAACGAAGATCCTTATGCCATTTTTAGGGAATTAAAATTAAATTTTAAATTAGAATATTTTGAAAAACAATATCGTTTAGAAAATTACTATAATTTGCACACATTTATAATCAAGAGCAACGGCACGTGTACACAAAATTATTTTTCTTATCTATGTTAAAATATTTCCATGAAATGTTGGCAATCTTACCAAACGTTCTGCTTGCAAACATTGACTTTATCTCAAGAAAGTTTATGCGTGCATAGAAGTTACATATTCAGTTTGGCAACAGTGTTTATCAAAGAGGTTGCGTTACTTAACGATTGGGAGAAATACTATAAATCGATGATGTTGTAGCATTTGACTCGCGTGTTGTATTAAAATGTTAGGCTTCATAGCATATGAGTGATTCATCTCGGGCAAAATAGTATTTTTTATACAACCGAATTCGATTATATCAAAATAAAATAAAAACATATTTATATCATAATTATTATCATGACTAGCGTTTCCAAGTACAGAACGTGAATCTGCACTCAATAAACAGAAATCTACAGAACATTATAAAAAAATCTAATGTGGGCAGCACATGACTTTCCTTATATAATGCAATGAATTTAATTATTTTACAATAAAAAAAAATAGATTATTACTTTCCTTATATACATAATGTATAAAGAAAGTATTGTGACGGGATCCAACATTCGAACTTTAGTTTTAGACGGGAGAGCACGTTTCAAGCATTCCTGATCACGAATCAAACATTTTTGAAGTGAGGTCTGTGTGTGTGTGTGTGTGTGTGTGTGTGTGTGTGTGTGTGTGTGTGTGTGTGTGTGTGTGTGTGTGTGTGTGTGTGTGTGTGTGTGTGACTGTGGAGACGATAACTGACGAACGAATGGATCGATTCGAACGAAATTTGGTACAAAAATCGCAATCCATAAACCCTGGAAGCCTATTGGTTTTATACGCAATAGAATGTTCAGAAATCCCCTAAATTTTCAAGTGAAAGTTTGAAAAAATAGTCAAAAAATAAAACCACTAATAATGTTACGCAAATGCACATTTCTTGTGTAATTTTTTATTAGAAAACGATTGACATAAATTTTAGAACCGTAACATGAGCCGTTCTCGAGATATTGCACATTTTTCATCAAAAAGTTATACAAAATAAAAAAAAATATTTCCTATTGAGAATTATAGTCACTTTTCATATGTAATACCATGCGATAAATTTGGTGACATCATTCTCGTGGATCTAGTTCGTTCCATTCATGGAAAAATATACTTTGAGTAATACTTTTGTATTTGAACGCCAATTGTCATTTATCTGCTGTAAGAATAACTTATTTCTCCGTCCATAACGCTTGGCGATATATTGGAGACGAATTTGGCGGAATGTCTCCAACTTGGCGACATTTTTAATTGTTGCCAAATTATCAAAAATCTCGCCAAATTGATGAAAATGGTGCTAAATCAATGAAAATGACGACTAATTGAAGAAAATTCAATATCTTGGAAATAATATAAGTATCTACTATAAGAATAACATTTTTTTTTAACTGTAAAAATAGTAAATACATTACTTTATATAAGGAAAGTCATATATTGCCCACATCAGATTTTTTTTATAACAGTTATTTATATTCTTTCCAAGATATTGAATTTTCGTCAATGAGTCGTAATTTTCCATGTCGCCATCATCAATGAGTCGTCATTAATTTAGCGTCATTTTTATCCATTTGGCGAGTTTTTCGTTAATTTAGCAACATTCAAAAACTCGAAAAGTTGGCGACATTCCACCAAATTCATCGCCAATGTCTCACCAAGCGTTATGGACGAAGAAATACGTTATTCTTACAGCAGATAAATGACTATTGGTGTTCAAATAAACATTTATTACTCAAAGTATCTTTTCTCATGAATGGAACGAGCTAGATCTTCGAAAATGATGTGACCCAATTTATCGCATGGTATTACATATAAAAAATGAACAAGTTTTTCAATAGGAAGTATTTTTTTTTATTCTATATGACTTTTTGATATTTTTTTTTAAATGTACAATATCTCGAAAACGGTTCATATTTGCGTTCTAAAATTTATGTCAATCGTTTTCCAATGAAAATTTACATAAGAAATGTCTATTTGTGTAACTTTATTAGAGATTTTGATTTTTTAACGATTTTTTTTAAAATTTCACTCAAAAATTTAGGGAGGTTCTGAACATTCGATTGCGTATAAAAACAATAGGCTTCCAGTGTTTACGGATTGTGATTTTTGTACAAAATTCCGTTCGAATCGGTCCATTCGTTCGTCAGTCATCGTCTCCACAGTCTCAATGACACACACACACACACACACACACAGACATCACTTCAAAAATGATTCGTGTACAGGGATGTTTAAAACGTCCTCTCCCGTCGAAAACTCGAATTCGAATTTTCTACACCGTCACAATGCTTTCCTTATACATTATTGTATATAAGGAAATTAATATTGAGCTACTAAATGCCGAATGCAGACTATTGTATCGAAAATTCTTGAATTCCCTTCATTAGTGCGAGCAGAGCTAGAGCTGACCGCTACATGAAATATAACAATTCAGAGATGGAAAATGGTTAAGATACACAATGAAATAAATGAAGCTATTCGATTTCTAATCGTAGCTTTTTTAAAACCGACTCCATTGTTCAAAATATAATTGACAGTTTTAAAGTTGACAGTATAATTGACAGTTTTTTTTGCGAAAGATGATGCTGTGAAACCTAACCGATTTTTGTAAACCTTTGTACATAGCTTCAACTAATTGTTTTTTATGCCACGACAGTGCCCGAATTTTAAATTTCGATATACGTACTAATATACACTTAACATTATCTGAGGTCAAAGGATAAATAATGTAAAATTTATGGAGTAATATCAACTTATATACTTAGATGCCCAAACGGAATTTTCAGGCCGTTTGGTATAACTTGTTCAATTATACATGTTACTCGACTGTCTTTTATATTAATGTGTTAATATTTAATATTTTGAATTCAATAATTTTAGTTTTTATTATTTGCATGGAATAAATGTCTCATTTAGTAGGTAGGTAAGTGCTCCGCTTTGCTTCTGTTCCAGATCACACGTGACAGCCTTGTTTTATTATTTCCCTAAATGTGTTGTCCATTTGCAGTAAAAGTTCATAAACGTCACTGGATCACTTGTTATTGTTCGATTTTCCTTCTGACTCTATTATGCAAAAGGGCTTTTCCGTTATTTACTTGGATTCTTTCAAATATTTTCTACTGAAAAGTTCAACAATCTGGTCAATTATGTCTCTGACACCATAATTGACAACCACTCAATTAACTTATGCTTCGCGCAACTGTAAACAATCATCAATATCGATAGCATCCTCAATAAGCGGTATAGTCCTTATATTAAAATGCTTTAATAATTACTTTATCATCTAGCTGTCATTTTCAATGATTTAGCATCATTTTTATCAATTTGGCGACATTTTCGTTAATTTGGCAACAATTAAAAATGTCGCCAAGTTGGCAACATTCGGCCAAAATCTCGCCAAGCGTTACGGATGGAGAAATAAGTTATTCTTGTAGCAAATAAATGACTATTGGCGTATTACTGAAAGTATTACTGAAAGTATTACTGAAAGTACATACAAAAGTATTACTGAAAGTATCTTTCTTTCTGAATGAAACGAGCTAGGTCCACGAGAATGATATCAGTAAATTTATCGCATATTACTCCTACAAATTAAAAGTGAACATGTTTCACAAAAATTGCTATTTTTTAATTTATGGAATATTTTGATAAATTTATTTGAAAAATGTGCAATATCTAGAGAACTGTTCAGGCTAGTGTTCTAAAATTTATGTCAATCGTTTTCTAATAAAAATTTACATACGAAATGTTACGAACGAATACGAATGTTGAAGAATGTTGTTATTAGAGGTTATGATTCTTTGAGAAGATTTATTGAAAATTCCATTTATACAATCGGGAGTATTCGATTGCGTTTGAAATTAATAGGCTTCTGGTATTCACTGATTGTAATTTTTGTAGTAAATTTCCTTCGAAACATTAAATTCATTCGTGAGATTTCATCTTCACAGATTCACTGACACACACACACACACACATACACACACACACACACACACACACACACAAACACGCACACGCACACACACACATATATCACCTCGAAAATGTACGATTCGTGATCACGGATGTTTGAAAGGTGCTATCCCATCGAAAACTCGATTTCGAATTTTCGACCCCGCCACAATACTTGCATTATACATTATTCTATGTATATAAGGTCAGTAAAAAGAAAAAAGGCTCAGTTCTTTAAAAATCCAACTATGTAGGTTCCTGCCATCAAAAATTTGTGGTTTTGCTATTGTTAGTCTATCTAGGACGGGAACTCGCTGCTCAAATATTTTGTCCTTGAGTATGACATTAATTATTTCCTAAACTAATATATATATATATATATATCTTAAAACGGTTTACGTGAGTTTAGTCCCAGAACCTTTCTCTACAAGTGGACTAAATTTAATATTTTTGTAGAGGTGATAGTTGTTGCGCTGCGAATCAGAGAAACTCGAGGAATGAGAAATTTGTCAAATGGTATCGGCGTCGGCGTCAGCTATACTTTTTGTAATTTGAAGAGATGAAAAGATTCTTTTGGTGGGTCTGGCTTTATTACATTGATGATATAAATTTGGCATAAAGAAATTGAGAAAATATTTCACAAATTATAGTAACTGAGCTAATTCTCGAATTCTGGGATTCTGTCATATCATATCCCGAGATTTGAAAAGAACCTTGTTGCCTCAAAATAGAACCGAAGCACGGGTCTTCGTTTCGGCCAATCAACGTTCTACCCTTGAGCTACTAAAACGCTTTTATATTTTAATAAAGACAATAAGTAATAATAATATATTTTAATAAAGATAATAAGTAATAAATGATAAATAGTATGATTTTATTGTTGAAATGGACGAAGCAGATTTCAGGATTTAATTTTTGGCCCGGATCAGGCGTTTACAATCATTAATTCTGACATCAACAGTAATAACAAATGTTAAATACTCCAGTGTGATATCATACCCCAAATAAACAAGACGCTAACGTTAATGTTTTTCTACGTACCTTGATAACACCGGAGCTGACTCGGAAAAAACAAATGATAATATCTGGAGAGAATTTCTTAATCCACCCATAACTTTAAGAAGAAGCGACAAAAGAAGCGATTTAAAAAGCTTTTCTCTCCGATCATAATATGTACTCATACAAATGCCTTATTCATATGCGTATAAATGATATGCAAAGAACTCGATATTCGGATACAAACGATGGCTTTATGGTAAGAAAAGTTGATGCGTGCACAGGAGGCCTCAGATTTCGTTTCACAAAGTGTTTCCAAGGGGTGCTGCGTTCATTAACGGCGGAAGAGAAAATTGTAAATCAATGATGTTTTAGCATGCAACATTTCTAAAGTATAGTCGTGTAAAAGCATGTATTTTATCTTCAAAGAATTTAAAGATGTTGTGAAGTAATGCTTTTCGACTGCAAAAAATGTGCCCCCAGCTGTTCAGTAAGATAAGAGCAACTAACTTCCCTGAAGGAAAACTAATTTTTCTTGTTAAGCAAAGAATTTCTGCTTTGTCTGAGGTTTTAAAGTCATCTCTGTCGAGCGGAATGT
Organism: Amaurobius ferox; assembly: GCA_951213105.1. NCBI lineage: Eukaryota > Metazoa > Arthropoda > Arachnida > Araneae > Amaurobiidae > Amaurobius > Amaurobius ferox. The sequence continues at coordinate 35,634,494 of OX578144.1, read as the reverse complement.
ATTTTCTTAACGTTATGCAGATATATTTGTACATGTAGACTACAGGAGCTACAGTTTAAAGTAGATTCTAAATAACCAATGGAAATAATGTATTACTCATTATATTTATATTGCTTTACCATTCTGTACAAAGGATGTTCCGGTGTACCATTTGCATCACTACTCATCTGTACCCGGAGGTTTAATCTGTAACCCATGACGTCAAAGGCCAGAAGGCAAACCCCCCGCTTGCAGGTGAATCATGCAGCTCCTGTAAATCCTGGAATGCATAGAATGTATGTATTTGCAACGCTATGAAACATCTTTTAAGCGTTTTCTTGACTCCAAGTACTTTGTATTTATAGAATGAAAACGAAAAATATATATTTTTAAATGTTTAAAATAGATCTAAATGAAACTTTTTTTTAAGAGATGCCTAGACTTAAGTAAAAATATATATGAAATTAAATAATGAGTACTTTAAATTAGTTAACGATGAAAAAATTAAATTCCGTCATTTATGCATAATCTGAAAAGTTCGTGCGCTTCGTACGCTACGTCCGTCCAAGTATACCACGGCTATGCATGGGAAACAGGAATCAACGGACATCTATCTACTGCAGCCAAACCTCCACCCCTATCTACTCCTTATATCCACAGTCATATGCGAGTCATACACTCCTCACATTCAATATTACTATTTCCCAGCAGCGCCGACTTCGTGGGTTTGATACACTTTTCGAACCCCCAATAACTTTGTAATTGTGCTGCTGGTTCCTCGAACCCCTAACATTTTTGTACGTTTTTAATGGGGGAATATATTTGCATAAATTTTGCTTTTGTTATCAATTTTTCAAGTTTTTCATTATTCATTTTCTGTTTACTAAAGTGTGCGTATATGTAAAGTGTGCATAGAAATTTACCCCTCAGATTGCTTATTGTATTCTGAATACAAGATTTTAACTCTGAAATGGTTAAAAAGAAATAAATCTGTTGATATTTTAACATTGGTAAAATACCTACAATTTAATTTTATATTTTTTGTTACTTTTATAAAGATCATTCAATTGGAAATTCACATAGTATCTGCATTTTGTTTATAATAAAGTTGCGCCTGCAAAAGCAAAATAAATGAAATAACCAATTATCTGGGGAAAAATGTACTTAACTAGAATACGCTTTATTTTAGCATTTAAGGCGTCTTATTGTGCCAGATAATTTGACTGACCGAATTTTAAATTAGACTTACATTTTTTTAAAAATTCAAGGTCATTCGATTTAAAATTTCCAGAACCAAAAATAAATTCTTTAAGTCGGCGCCAATGCTATTTCTTATATACGACTCTCCCTTAAAACATACATACTTTATCAACCCCTAACATAACACAATTAATTTATGCTCATCTATACCCTATAGCAAACCAATTTATCAAGTTTAATACCTCAAACTTTTTATCTCAAGTTTTCAATTTCTCGCCAAACCACGGAAGAAAAAGAGTTAACTCTCTCTAACTTTGTGGGTCATACTATTCAACTCCAAGTAACCTGTAAACAAAGTTTGCATCAATTACGTTTTTTTAAACATGAATTTGACGATAAATCAAAAATCAAGTCTCTTGAATTCCATTGTTTAAATATTCATATTCATAATTGTTAAATTGGGATGGCCTTTCAATAATTTTTGAATTCAGTTGAATCATGGAACTGGTTTCATCTCTAACTCCATGGAGATGATCTGGAGATCGTTCTGTTTTAATCTTCATACAGAAAAATTGGCAACATTGGCTTATTTTTTAACTGTTATACTGCTTGAATTAAAACTGTGCACTGAATGTAAAACCCCAGTCCATTACCCATTCAACAAGTGATAAAAAATTAGGAGTCTAATCGAAAATCGAAATCCGGAGAAATATATTATTTTCATATATCTAGATGTAAAACTATTACAAAAAGACCTACATATTAACTTTTACTGTCAATTATAATATAAAGGAATATACATATTTGTAACTACATGATGAATATACATATTACTTTTGATGTTCCAATTTAACATTTTTAGAAAAAAATTAGATAAACCATTAAATATCTAAAGAAAATACGTGTTCATTGTTATTTCTAAAATACATAGTTTCAACAAACTTCTATAAAACATTTAAAACCGAAATTTCGAATCCCTGTTTATAACAGTCCCAGGAAATCTTCTTCAAATGTAACCACTTAAGCAGAATACGAAAACCGCAACCATGATATTCTAATGTCCTCTAATGTGTACAAAACTCTAAATCGTAACGACTAGGAGCTACTCCCGCAGCACGCAAAGTTCACGTTAATGTTCTTCAACTTTCCATGGGAGCGATGTAACTACCAGAAAAAAAAACAAATATTAATGTACAGAGAAAAGAAAAATCTTACAAATTCCTGCAATTTAAAAGACGAGCCAGAAAAAGAAAAGATGCGCTATGTCGCTGTCTGGATCATGGTATATATATATATATATATATATATATATATATATATATATATATATATATATATATATATATATATAATATGTGTATATATGTGTATGTGTCTTTTTTTCACCCTCGTTAAAATGTCCTATGAAAGCTGGATATTCTGGTAGATAATTCTGTTCTCGAATGATGACTTTATGGTTAGAAAATATCGCGTGCACGAGAGTCTTAGATTTAGTTTTACAAAAGTGTTTAGTAAAGATGTTTCTTTACTTAGCGACGACGGAGAATATTGTAAATCAATGATGTTTTCGCATGCAAGGCATCGGAAGATTAACAGATTAATGACGTACCGTAGTTACTTCTTTCTTTGTTGAATTAAATATGTTGTGCATGTTACTATTTCCAATATATTACACTTGCATGATTATTATATATAGTTACGCTTCCTTTGTACAGATCCAGTGTGTTTGGATTAAAGTGATCGGTTTTGCTGATATTTTATGAGCAAATTTCGTATTTCAATAAAAAAAAAAAAATTAGCTATATCTTTTGTCAATTTTTTTGCATCTATGCCACATATGTCAAATTATATCTTGATTCGTAGAATATTTTAGTTAATTAGATAAAGAGTTGTAGTTGTGTATAAATATTTTTTCCTCGATTTGTCTAAATGAAGGAGCTTTGCTGCATGCCCCACATGTCTCGTATCTGCCTAAATGCTAAAAAAGCACGTACGGTATTCTAAAGCTCTTACTACTCAAAATAATAGTGTTTTATTACTTTCGTTATATACATAATGTATAAGGAAAGTATTGTGACGCGGTTGAAAATTCGACTTCGAGTGTTCGACGGAAGGGCACGTTTCAAGCATCCCTGTTCACGAATCGAACATTTTTGATCATTTGTGTGTGTGTGTCAGTGAATCCGTGGAGACGATATCTCACTAACGAATGGAGCGATTCGAATGAAATTCGGCACAAAAATCACAATTCATGAATACTGGAAGCCTATTGTTTTTAAAAGTAATCGAATGTTCAGAAACCCCTAAATTTTCGTGTGAAATTTTGAAAAAAATCATAAAAAAATCAAAACCACTAATATAGTTACGCAAATAGACATTTCTTATGTAATTTTGCATTAGAAAACGATTGGCATAAATTTTAGAACGCTAACTCAAACCGTTCTCGAGATATTGCACATTTTTCAAAAAAATTATCAAAAAGTCATATAAAATAAAAAAAATATTTCCTATTGAGAAACATGTCCACTTTTCATATGTAATATTATGCGATAAATTTGATGACATCATTCTCGTGGATCTAGCTCGTTCCATTCATGAGAAAATATACTTTGAGTAATACTTTTGTATTTGAACGCCGATAGTCATTTATCTGCTATATGAATAACTTATTTCTCCATCCATAACGCTTGGCGAGATTTTGGCGACGAATTTGGTGGAATGTCGCCAATTTGGCGACATTTTTAAATGTTGCTAAATTAACGAAAAATTCGCCAAATGGATAAAAATGACGCTAAATCAATGTAAGTGACGACTTATTGACGAAAATTCAATATCTTGGAAAGAATATAAGTATCTACTATAAGAAAAACCTATTACTTTCCTTATATACATAATGTATAAGGAAAGTATTGTGACGGGGTCGAAAATTCGAATTCGAGTTTTCGACGGGAGAGCACGTTTCAAGCATCCCTGATCACGAATCAAACATTTTTGAAGTGATGTCTGTGTGTGTGTGTGTGTGTGTGTGTGTGTGTGTGTGAAAGTATGTGTGTATGTGTGTGTGTGTGTCAGTGAGCCTGTGGAGACGATAACTGACGAACGAATGGACCGATTTGAACCAAATTTGGTACAAAAATCACAATCCGTAAACACTGGAAGCCTATTGTTTTTATACGCAATCGAATGCTCAGAACCCCCCTAAATTTTCGAATGAAATTTTGAAAAAATCGTCAAAAAATTAAAACCACTAATAAAGTTACGCAAATAGATATTTCTTATGTAATTTTTCATTAGAAAACGATTGACATAAATTTTAGAACGCTAAAGTGAACCGTTCTCGAGATATTGTACATTTTTAAAATATTTCCTATTGAGAAACATGTTTACTTTTCATATGTAATACCATGCGATAAATTGAGTGACATCCTTCTCGTGGATCTAGCTCGTTCCATTCTTGAAAAAAGATACTTTGAATAATACTTTTGTATTTGAACGCCAATAGTCATTTATCTGCTTTAAGAAAAACTTATTTCTTAGTGCATAACGCTTGGCGAGATTTTGGCGACGAATTTGGCGGAATGTCGCCAACTTGGCGACTTTTTTGAAATGTTGCCAAATTAACGAAAATCTCGCCAAATGGATAAAAATGACGCTAAATCACTGAAAATGACGACTAATTGTCGAAAATTCAATATCTTGGAAAGAATATTAGTATCTACTACAAGAAAATCCTTTTTTTTTACTGTAAAAGTAGTAAATTCATTACATTATATAAGGAAAGTCATGTGTTGCCCACAGCAGATTTTTTTTTTACTGTAAAAGCAGTAAATTCATTGCATTGTATAATGGAAGTCATGTGCTGCCCACATCAGATTTTTTTTCCCTTTTAAACATCAAATAGGAACAATTCATGTGAACTGAAGATTATGGACCATTTAAGATGCACACCATCTTGAAAGAGATATCTAATTCAAAATGGACTGATGTTTTTAAGAGTTAATTAAAATATAATTTTTTATTTTCTGTCAGCTAGAATTAACTTAGTCTTAACTTCAAATTATGCTTGCTATACTATTGGATTGACTGTGCAATTTACAGATAATTAATGTACTTTCTCAAATTTAATACTATCAGCTGATCAGGGTGTATTATCAGTAGTGTATTATTATTAGTGTCATTATCAATGATTCATTTCTTGAAGTCATTGGAGGGTGGCTACGAGAGGGTCTGGAAATACAAAGTCACATTGGACTATCACTATATAGACTAGAAGGTATACCCGTCATATGACGGAATCAAAAAATTGCAAAGCATTGCCTCCTAGTTAACATTATTTTTATTAATTTGGTAATATATTTATTAATTTGACGACATTTTCGTCAATTAGCAATATCAAAAAAGTCGACAATTTTGCGGTTTCTAAGTTTTTCACCAAGCATTATGGACGGTCAGAGAAATGACATTTTCGTCAATTTAGCAATATCAAAAAATTCGACAATTTTGCGGTTTCAAAATTTTTCACCAGGCATTATAGACGGGCAGAGAAATGGGTTAATCTTATAGTCCTTTATAATGTTATTTCCAAGATATTGAATTTTCACCAATTAGTCGTTATTTTCATTGATTTAACGTCAATTTTATCAATACGGCAACATTTTCGTCAATTTAGCAGCATTTGAAAAGACTTGCCAAGTTGGCGATATGTCGCCAAAATCCGTCGCCAGAATTTCGCGTTACAGACCCAATAGATTATTCTTATAGTAGATTCTTATATTTTTTTCAAAATATTGAATTTTCATCAATTAGTTGTCACTTTTACAAAGTATATTTTTATCAATTTGGCGAATTTTCGTCAATTTGGCAACATTTAAAAATTCTCGACAACTTTGCGATTTTCAAACAATTTCGACACCAAAATTTCACCAAGCGTTACCCAGAGATTGATCGATTAACAGACAGATAAATCAAGGTGTTTATATTTTAAATAGTATTTATCAATAGCAAAAATAATAATATATTTTATATAAATTGTTATTATATCCATATTTCAAATAGGCACAGTCAGATAATTAATCAGATATATACTATCAAAACAGGCAGATCTGCATTCAGATATACTTAAAAATTGCAATTATAATTAATCAGAATCGGATTTTTGTACTTACTCAATATACTCTGCCTTTGCATATGCTAATTAGTCTAACGAATGCAAACATTTCTGTAACTTAAAGAAGAAAGATAATTCATGAATAAAGCATTGGTTATGAAACACTTTCCAACTAAATGCAATTGTATTTAAACATATCTAAAATGCGATACATTCAATGCGATATATTAAAATACGAAACATTAAATTACCGCAGACCTACAATAATTCATTGCACTTGGATACTTAAAACTTCATGGAAAAAAGACAATGCTATACAATCGTCTATGTAAAATCAGTGAATGCTTCACTCATATCACTTATATATATTCCAGACTCCACAACTACATAATTTGTCGTGAAAAAATTCAGCAATTCTTATACAATTCATCTTATAATCACTTATTTTAGTTTACATTCTGCATACGTTACAAGTAGACTTCGTTGTAGAAATAATGAAATGATCGTTTAAAGTCAAAAATATTGTAATTGCGTTGGCACAGTACAGTATTGTGGCAATTAATTGAGAAATGTCATTTTTTTCGTTTTATCACACGTAAGCTTAGGAAGAAGCACTCCAAATTAGCTCAGAGTTCAAATTGCAGTTATTATCAAAGTAGCAGGTGTTCGTATGCACCTGGTAAGTAGCAGGTGTTCAAATTCCTCCGCCAGGTGGCAGGTGTTCCGCAGTGTTCCGCAGGTGTTCCGCAGATCAACTTCGACTCGTGACGACAAAACTTTACATCGAATGAGAGTTAAAAATCCTCGATTAACCAGTTTTGACCTGTCTAAGTCCATGGTGGCAGCTGGTGTTGATATTGCACCTTCAACAGTGCGATACAGGCTGTTAGAACGCGGACGGAGAGCACGTCGACCGTACAAGAAGCAGCTTCTGACGCTTCGCATGAAGAGAAAAAGGTTGGAATGGGCACGGAAATACAAAACATGGACTGGGATAAAGTTCTCTTTTCTGACGAAACACATTTTGTGGTTCAGGGATTTAGATCTATGTTCGTGAGAAGGAGCCAAGGAGAGCCTCTCAATGAGCACCACATCAATCAAGCACCTAAGCATCCGCCCAAAAAGATGTTTTGGGGTTGTTTCAGCGTTTTGGGGACAGAATCTTTGTTCCCGTAGAGGGAATGATGAACAGTGCCAGTTACGAAGTCATATTGACCCGAAAAGTGCTTCCAACCATGGCTTAACTGTGGCCGAACGGAGATTGCGTTTTCCAACAAGACAGCGCGCCATGTCACACTTCGAAGCGAATCAAAAATTTCTGCTCAAAAAAAAATATTACCGTACTGGATTGGCCCGGGAATTCACCAGACTTGAATCCCATAGAAAATTTGTGGGCTATTGTCAAAAAACGGCTTCACAAATTTGACTGTACGACGATGGACAAGCTAATTTCGGCCGTTATTGACATATGGTTCAGAGACGTTGAAATTAAAACTACATGTGCTAGTCTAGTACATTCCATGCCGAAACGTGTCTGTGATGTTATAAAGTCTCGGGGAGGTCATATCACTTATTAGTTTTAAATGTATCCATAGAAAACTTGAATAAAACTGAATTTTATAAAAAAAACTGCATTTCTCAATTAATTGCCACAATACTGTATATGGATGCACAGAAAATACGCAAAAATAAACCGGATTTAGGACGGATGCGACACTACATATAAATTTAAAATATCCTTTAAAATTAGGATCTTGATACATCTGAAAAACAAATAGATGTCATATTAATTCCCTTATATACAATAATGTATGAGGAAAGTATTGTGACGGGGGCAGAAATTTGAATTCGGGTTTTCGACGGGAGAGCACATTACAAGCATCCCTGATCACGAATCGAACATTTTCAAAGCGATGTGAATGTATGTGTGTGTGTGTCAGTGAGTCTGTGGAGATGATAACTGACGAACTAAGAGACCGATTCCAACGAAATTTGGTACAACAATTACAAACCGTAAACACTGGAAGCCTATTGTTTTTATAAGCAATCGAATGTTCAGAACCCCCCTAAATTTTCAAGTGAAATTTCGAAAAAATTGTCAAAAACTCAAACCCTGTAATAAATTAGCGCAAATAGACATTTCTTATGTAAATTTTTATTAGAAAACGATTGACATAAATTTTAGAATGCTAACATGTACCGTTCTCGAGATATTGCACATTTTTCAAAAAAATTATCAAAAAATCATATAAAAAAAAATATATTTCCTATGAAAAACATGTTCACTTTTCATATGTAATACCATGAGATAAATTTGGTGACGTCATTCTCGTGGATATAGCTCGTTCCATTTATGAAAAAAGATACTTTGACTATTACTTTTGTATTTGAACGCCAATAGTCATTTATCTGCTGTACGAATAACTTATTTTTTCATCCATAACGCTTGACGAGATTTTGGCGACGAATTTGGTGGAATATCGCTTTTAAATGTTGCTAAATTAAAGAAAAACCCGCCAAATGGATAAAAATGACGCTAAATCAATGAAAATGACGACTAATTGACGAACATTCAATATCTTGTAAAGAATATAAGTATCTACTATAAGAATAAAATTTTTTTAACTGTAAAAGTAGTAAATTATTTGCATTATATAAGGAAAGCCATGTGCTGCGCACATCAGATTTTTTTTATTTTGCAATGATCGCTTCATATATCATGAATGTAATTATTATTTTTATATATTTTTTTAAAAAACTATCGAACATATTTTGCTGAATTTTTTTTTATAAATTTTATAGGATCATTTGATTAATTCCTAAAATTTTCGAGGCAGTTTGTGAATTTTAACTTCGCTTAAAATCTCTTTGAAAAATTAGGTTCTATAGGGTTCAATGTACTTCAATTTTTCAACTATGGTTCAATCCAAACTAATTGGGTAATATTATTCATTTAATTCAATTCATTTAATTGGGTAATATTGTCATTGCGTTGTTTCAGTATGTAGATGCACAGAATTTAAGCAAATATAAAGAGGTTTTAGGAGGAATAGAACACTCAATATGATTTAAAAATAACTTTAAAAATCACGATTTTGAGACAAGATGGATGCCATATATCATTTTGAAGTGGGTTGCGTGATCTTTTCATAGCATGGTCACGTGATCGCTTCATATAAGATGTGTTATTATTATTTTAATTTTTATTTAAAAAACTACTGAATATATTTCGCTGAATTTTTTTTATATATTTTATGGAATAATATAAATATTATATAAAATTTTTGAAGCAATTTGTTAATTTTAAATCTGCTTAAAAATTTTTTGAAAGATTAGGTCCCATAGGGTTCAATGTATTTCAGTTTTTCAACCCGGGTTCAATCCAAACTAATTGGGTGATATTATTCACTTATATTCCCGTATACCCCACAAACCGTCATTTTAAAATTTCAATTTGATAAAGTCGTTTTTACGGCAGTTATCGTGCGAACGGGCAGACAGACAGAATGAACAAAGTCATAAGCACTTTTCAACTATGTTGTAAATTGTTAAAAACCAAATTTACACATTTATTACATAAATATAAAGATGTATCGGGAATATATTATAAAATGTTTCCAGATCTATTATTCCAAATAGATCCCTCTTTTACCCTTCCTACGCCGGCATAAATCTAATATATTCTAACATATACGCAACTCTAAAGTGCGCAATATTTAAGATCTACAAGTGTGACACGCGAATCGCACGTTAGTCACTTTTTGGTTCTGTAAAATAATGCTGAAACTCTTTTGGGAGAAACAAACGCTGGTATAGAGGTTTATATTTAGGTATTTTCAGCAATGTAAAGAGAAGGATGTGAGAAAATTTACACATTGTCGTTCAATGGATCACGTGGTCGTGATTACAATTTTGATTATATTATAAAAGGGAATCAAATAGATCGCATATAAATGATTAGCCTTTACGCTGCATTAATCCATCATTTTACCAAAGGCGAGTCATTTTACCATATTTAAAAAATAAATGCATTTCTCATGAAATACATATTTTTAATTTTAATAAGAAATATCAATAATGCATAAAGCAATGATTATGAAACACTTTCCAACTGAAATGCAATAATGCAATTTTATTTAAACATCTCTAAAATGCGATACATTCAGTTATGATATTTTTAAAATTATCACAATACTACAATAATTTATTATATTTGAAAACTTCATCGAAAAAAAAGGAAATTTATTCAATTAACTTCATCGAAATACAAATCGCATACTCTCTATATAAAATCAGTGAATATTTCATTCATAAACTTTTCCCCATTCCTTTTATTCTGCGACGATTATTTTAAAATTATCACACTATTGCAATAAGTTATTCTACTTAAAATCTTAGAAAAAAAATTACATCCATTATTTTAACTCCATGCTTAAAACTTTATCGAAAAACGCAATACTATAGAATTGTCTGCGTCTGAACGTAAAATCAATGAATGTTTATAATTCATATCAGCTATATTGTAGACTCTAGAACTAAATAATTTTGAGTTAAAGAAATCAAGCAATTCTTATGGAACTCATTTTACAGCTTGATGTGTTTATATTCTCCATACGTGAAAATTGGGCATCGTTATAGAAATAATCAAAGTCTGATGATCATTTAAACTTCAAAATATTGTAATTGAATTGGCTCAGTATATAGATGCACAGAAAAATCAAGAAAGATCAATCATGCATAAAGTATTGATTATGAAACACTTTCCAACGGAAATGCAATTTTATTTAAACATCTCTGATATGCTATACATTCAGCGGTAATATTTTTAAAATTATCACAATGCTACATTAATTTAATATATTTGAAAACCTAAAACTTCATCGAAAAAAATGAACTTTATTCAAATGAAGTCATTGAAATATAAGTCACCTTGTTTAAATATCTCTAAAATGCGATACATTCGGCGGTAATATTTAAAAAATTATCACAATAATACAATGATGTATTACATTTGAAAACTTAAAATTTCATCGAAAAAAATGAACGTTATTTAAATGACGCCATTGGAATATAAATCACCTGGCTCTCTATGTAAAACCTGTAAAGGTTTCATTCATACACTTTTATTCCATTTTTTCATTCATCACAATACAACAATAATTTTATTTAATAAGAAAATTAAAACCATAGAGGTAAACGTAATTTAACTCTATGCTTAAAACTTCATCGAAAAATTCTGCTATAAAACCGCCTGTTCTATATGTAAAATCAATGTATGTTTCGTTCATATCAGTTATATTTCACACTCAAAGAGCTAAATAATTTTGTGTTAAAGAAATTCAGCAATTCTTATACAACTCATCCTACATCTTTATGTGTTTACATTCTCCATAACTGAAAATTACGCTTCGTTGTAGAAATAATCAAAGTTTGATGATCTTTTAAACTCAAATATATTGTAATTCCGTTGTTTCAGAATGTAGATTCACAGAAATTAAGCAAAAATAAAGCCGTTTAAGGACGCATACAACATAAAATATAAATTAGAGATAACCTTAAAATTCACAATTTTCACACAAGTTGGTTGCCATATTTTATTTTGAAGTGGGTCATGTGATCTCTTCATATAATATGGGTGTAATTAATATTTTAATTTTTATTTAAAAAACTACCGAATATATTTTGCTGAAATGTATTTTATATTTTTATGGAATAATTTGAATATTTCCTAAAACTTTTAAAATAATTTGAAAATTTTAAATTCACTTAAAAAATGTTTGAAAAATTAGGTCCGTAGTGTTCAATGTATTTCATTTTTTCAATCCGAGTTCAATCGAAAACTAATTGGGTGATATTATTCATTTACATTCCCATATGTCACACTGACCGTCTTAATAACATACTAAAATCTCATTTTGATAAAGTCATTTTTACGGCAGTTATCGTGTGAACGGTCAGACAGTCAGACAGACAGAATGAACAAAGTCATAAACACTTTTCAACTATGTTGCATAGTGTCAAAAATAAAGCGGATTTAGGGCGAATGCAACACTAAATAGAAATTAAAAATAACTTTAAAAATCACGATTTTGACACAATATGGATGCCAAATTCTATTTTAAAGTGGGTCACGTGATCGCTTCATATAATATGGGTGCAATTATTATTTTAATTTTTATTTAAAAATTACCGAACATATTTTGCTGACATTTATTTGTATATTTTATGGGATAATTTGAATATTTCCTAAAATTTTCGACGCAATTTGTACATTTTAAATTCGCTTTAAAAATGTTTAACAAATTAGGTCCCATAGTGTTCAATGTATTTCATTTTTTCAATCCGAGATCAATCCAAAACTAATTGGATGATATTATTCATTTGCATTTCCATATGTCACACATTCCGTCTCAACAACATACTAAAATTTAATTTTGATAAAGTCATTTTTACGGCAGTTATCGTGCGAACGGTCAGACAGACAGACAGAATGAACAAAGTTATAAACACTTTCCAACTATGTTGTAAAGTGTTAAAAATCAACATTTATTAAAGTATAAATTTTGAGCAGTAATAAAATTATATAAACAGCTTCCTAAAACATTTACTACATACGTGCTGAAGGAGAGTATGAAACCGTGTGAACCTACTTTAGATTGAAATGTACTTAAAACAGATCACGTACTCGATCTGAGTTCATATAAAACCGGCACATAGCTTGGTATTGTTGCACCGGACTGTTTTACCAGCACTTCTGGACACCATGTTGTTCGTCATAGCTGTGCACTGCACTTTTGTTTCACAATCACAACTCATAAGAGCTGTACCTCATCTTGGTAAAGTCATTTTTACGGCAGTTATCGTGCGAACGGTCAGACAGACAGACAGAATGAACAAAGTTATAAACACTTTCCAACTATGTTGTAAAGTACTCAATACTCTTTGTCTTCTCGACTTACACTGCCGCCAATATCTAGGAGAAGTCTGTTGTACTTCTCTACGAAAACTGCACTGACTTCCCTGCGTTGATTTAATGTATTGCTAGGCAAAAACATCTTGCAGCTCTGGGTCAACAAGCCCTATACCAAATGTGAAAACGTTGTCTACTGTATTCACATTTCCTACGCTTAAATTGCATGCAGAAAACTTGATATTTCAGCCATAAATGTATTTTAAAATGATCTTCCTCTCTATATTATAAAAAGGAAATGACGGCACCGGCAGTGGTGTCACACATGTCATGTTCTAAACTATAGCAAAACTATAGTTCGCAAAAGCTATAGCATACAGAAATATGAAATTCGGTGCATTTATAGAGAAATATTAGAAAATACGTTTAAGTGAAACGTTTTTCGATTTCAACTTTAGTTCAAAAAATATTTAACGGCAAATTAAAATAGGGTATATTTGAGCTTCAACTATAATAAGACCACGATGTTTTACAGGCATATTACTACATGCATAGCTGTATTTTTGCAAGATGATGTTTTTTTCTAATTTTGATATTGTTTATGAATTATTTTTATGTCATTCTGAAGTGAGAAATTCCAGTACGATTTGAAACCTCCCTACTCGTAAGGCAAGTTAAAGTGGCCGGCGACCGCAGTGAGCAGGGGCGTATCCACCTAGTTTTCCAAGAAAACATTAATCGTGCACAGACATTTCAAATCATGAAACTCACACAGTTGAGCATTTCTGCAATTTTCAGTATTCAACTTTAATTATGTAAATTTGTATACTGAAAATTGCTTTGGCTCTGGCCAGACTCCGCAGCGGCCATATTCGTGCTCTTCTCCATGTGTTGTGTTCTAAGGTTTATCCCCTTTGCCTGAAGTGCAATTTGGCTCATGCCTCTCCTTCTCATGCCTTGACATATATTAGATGCCAGAGGAGCCAGCTGTATTCCAGTCCTGGAGTAGTAGTTCTTCATCTTTTGAAGACTCACGGGTTCATGGACTTGATCTGATGTTGCTGTCGGTCAAGTGGAATAAGAAACAACAACAAAATATTATGTAAATTTTTAGTTGAATTTGTGAATTTTCTCGAAGTCGCTTGTTCTTTTACCAATTCATGATGGGTCATGAGTTGCCGATGATGCTATTAAGAGTGAAGGTTGCACTTCCTATTTGTCCTGACGTCTGTCTCTAGCCAGTAGACAATATTAATTTTGCATAGCATGCTGCTTAGAAATTTTTATGGTTTTATTACACGTCTATTGTTGGCAGAGTTTATAATTTGCATGTAATGCATGCAATGAAAATACTAAATATGTGTAATTATAAATGATTTATATAATGTTCTAGTTATCGCATTTCCGGTTGAGTAATAAAGACGTTGATAAAGCTGCTGTTATTTCTAAATGTAAGTAACTCAATTTCGTACTCTATATCCATCTAATTTCGTAGAAAATATATCAATACTGTTGAATATCCTCTCAATGGAACTCAAACATGGCTGTGATCGTGGAAGGGGTGAAGATTCAAGACGAAAAGTGCAATAGGAGTTTGATCACTGCAGGCGGGCGCATCGGACACACGAAGAGGAACTACACGAGGCATCGCAGAGCCAACGAACCTACCGTGCTGAAAACACCGGTTCTCGTTAGATCACCGAAATCAAGCAGCATCGGGCGTGGTTAGTACTTGAGTGGGTGACCACCGGGGAACACCCCGTGCTGTTGGCACATTTCGGGCACGGTAGTCCGGTGGTTTGCGAGCTGGATTTGCACACTGCCACAACTGCCGCCGTGTTCATGCGGAGTACGATAACGTTAAACATGTGGGTCCGTAAGTCCTTCCGAGAGGTTGTTGGTAGGGGAAGGAGGGTTCGGTCCCTGTGGATGCCTCCCTCACAGGGTTGCGGTCTAAATTGGGTGGCACTTCCCGGCAGTCCAAACGGTTACCTTACACCTTTCTGGTAGGTCGGGCGGTCTGGAACTCACCAACATCAACAACAACAACGGGGCAGATCGTCTACGACAGGTACACACGGGAAATTCCGGATCAGTCAGCAGGGCGGTGCGTCGAATATAACTGCTGGGGTAGAATGTTTTAGATAGTCGGCGGAGTTGGCGTCATGTGCTGAGGTGGCGAGATGTGAATTACATGTTGTAATGATTGGCAAATAATATTACTCAGATGAATTAAAATAATTTTTCTTCATTTAATTTCGGCGTCGAATGGACATACTTCAAATATACATTAGGAATTGAAGATAACATTTTCATTAACATCACTGCTTGAAAGACGGGTAAGAATTCTTGACATACAAAAACGCGTCATTAGATGCGACACAGATGTTGAAACATACATCTCTAAGAGAAATCGAAAATACGATATTTTTCCACGAATCATTTTATTTGCACCGAAATCACGGCGAGATAAATTTATAACTTTATACTTCTAATAGTTTCCGACTAATGATTTTAGAATAAATTATTTCGTTTTATGCCCGAGGGCAAACGCGTCATAGTTACACAAGATTCCATCGCCAACTGAGGTTAATTACATTTTTCATAAGAGGCGTCGTTAGTGTAAGTACACGCACGCGTGACGTAACAGAAAATAGCACCAGTTCATTTCAATATGAAATGTATATCCGGGTTAACGCTCGAAGCGCCAGAAGTATATCATAACGCCGAGGGTTAATGGTACAGACAGAAATACTCCAGGGGTCGAAGGGAAACATTTGGCAAATTATCAATTTGGAATAAAAACAAGAACAGAATTCTGAATCGAAAACGAAATTATATTTTGCCGAATGTGATAGGACAAAATGGAATTCTAAAATCGGGTTTCCCAAAATAAAATTCAGAAGAATTTAATTAGTATATGGGTGTAAGGTGTTCATAACAATACAGAGAAGATATTGCTTTAAAATGTTTGCAGGGTTTAAAAACTAGAAATAGTCGGATTTTCATTTCTAAAAGTATATTCTAGGAACAAAATTCTTTCTGACATTTTATTTTCACATTTTATTACGTGAAATGAATCACAGTGCAATTTATTTCCCAGAAGCACACCTTAAACACAGCTCAACCATATTTCTTGGACATATATAGTTTCCTTGCTTTCGATATTCCTCCTTATTCTATCCTCATGCATATATTTTTGATACCTTCAAAGGTAATTAAAAATTAATATAATCCATTCAAGAGAACAATTCTATCGTATCAAACGGAATATAGTGTCACTATTACGCATACGGTCTTCACAGTATATTACATATCCCTCAGGGACAACAACATTTTTGGAGAACCATCTTTTTAAGGTTCCTGTTTACGCTTTTTAGTACTTTAAATAAACGTGTTAGGTATTCAGAAATTCCAATCCATCCATTATATCCGGAGAATACGCTCTTGATTCCTGACGAGACGTCGCAACAATATACAGAGTGTCCCAAAAATATTGAAACGCGCTTTTATTCTTTACCTGTTGGAAATAAGGGGACAATATAAATTACCAAAATGTTGAAAGTAAAGTAGGAAATAAGACTACGTTAATGAAATAATCCTCCTATTAATTTTCAAATAGTTACTCTTTTTAAATTTTTATACGACCCCCTTAGACATATTTGGTCAATCAGATTTGTTTATTTTTAATGCAACAAGATAATTAAAAAAATCGCATATATGTACCTTTAAAATTGAGCGAGTTATATATAATTGAAAATTGAACATTGTAAATGGGGACCATATATCAAATTAGAAATGTAAATTTGTGACATATCACAAAAAAATCAATGCATGCATATTTTAATTATGTGCCCCAACCGCGTTGTGAGTACCACTACTGTATATGGTCTTTGTCTGTGTAATGATTTATTTATATGCATTTGTGCTAAAACATTATGATATATTTTTAACACATTTTTGATCTAAACAATTTCCTTCGTCAATTGTTTATGATCCCTATTTTCACTGATGAAACAACTTTTCATATGGCACGGAAAAGTGGAATAAGTCAGATTTTTTCCTTTATCATAATTCAACTGATTTTAAAGATACACATATGTTTTTTTTAATGATCTTGATGCATTAAATATAATAATTTTCTAATTACCCAAATTTGTTTAAGGGGCCCGTATAAAACTGTAAAAAGTGTACCTTTTTGAATATTAATGGGGATACTGTTTCATTAACGCAGTCTTATTTCCTACCTTACTTTCAAAATTTTTTCAATTTACATTCTCCATTTATCTCCAACAGGTAAGGAATTAAAGCCAGCCTGTTTCAATCTTTTTGGGACACCGTGTATAGTCTAACATACAAACTCATCAATTTTAATATCTCAAAAGTTTTTATCAGTTTAATGCTTTAATACAAAAGTATAGAACCACTATCCCCATGTCTGTCCGCTTACTACTGCAGTTGAATTTTTCCTCCATAATCCCCATTCAGCCTTGACAAATCCTCCAATGTGCAGCGAAGCCTAAAGCGTAGCAACTAAACCACACGCGAAGTTTACGCTAATGTGCTTCACCATACCTTAATAACACTGTAAATCTACTAGGAAAAACAAATGTTAATAAAGGAAAGAAATATTTCTTACAACTCTCATAATTTAAAGGAGAAGCGATGCAGAAATGAAAGGCTGAGATATAACCCTGTTGTTTATCTTAATATATACAAATGTCTTTTATCATCTACGTTTCGAAAACTCGATATTTGGATAGCAAATTATGTTCACAAATGATGACATTCTGGTAAGAAAAGCTGAAGCACGCAGGAAATTATCGTGTTTAGTTATACAAAAGTGCTTTATCAAAGATGTTAAGTTACTTACTAACTTGCGAGAATACGGGGAATCAATCATGTACGAGAATGCAAGTTATTCAAATATAATCGGATAAAAATCATGAGATTAATCACATCTAAATTCAAATAATGTATTGATGTTGTAAAGGACGGAATTTATACAATTACTGTTTAAGGTTTGTTTGCCGTTATGGAATCTTAGCACACTTATAGTATGGCAAGAACCTAACAGAATCGGAAATTTGATTTTTCCACTGGGGCGAAAAATGTTATTTTGTGTAATCTTACCGGAACCTCCAGAAGACTTTTAGAAGGACCTAGAAGGCTGAATTTCTGCACACTTATACTCGTTCACATCATATACGCATTGTACACTTTGTACGCGTACACAGAACAGAACCTAACGGAATCTGATTTGGAATTCTTGTTAGGGGGCCACGAAGTGAAGGGCGGATATAAACAACATTTAAGCTCCTCCCATCCAGAAACACCTTGCTGTCCTAGAAAACTGAAAATTTATTCATTTATGGCATTGACTAGGGGATAGAAATATATTTTATCGACATTAAGTGCTATAGATTGCTAAACAAATCAAAACATATTTCTTTAAACATGTAGTTTTATTTTTAAGCGCATTTGTCTCTGTTTTTCGGCTTAAATGCAGGTATCATTTATAACTATGCGTCAGTTTTTTGATATGAAGCTGTGCATAATGCTATAAATAAAATTATATTTCATCCGCCCGCCTGCAGGATTTGCAGTACTAATATCCTGAAATAGACGGGACTGCTTACCCTACCGCGATCGATATTATAATTATTCACAATACAACCTTCCAAATAGTTAACATATAAATAACATAATTAGAATATCACTAACAAAACGAAAATTATACAACTCATTAGACCCTCTTTCACTAAACGTATCTTTCTCACGAACAGTGAAACTCTATAATATTTAATATTTAACATTTAAAAAGCGACAAGGATAAGTTTCATTTTCAGAGATACTGAGTTTTCAGAGAATTCGCAACATATTTGTCAAATTTGCCACATTATCGGTAAGTTTATCATCAAGTGGTTACAGCCAGACAGATGGAGATAGGGATTTCCTTATATAGAATACATCTGCATGTGTGTTTGTGTGTATATTACTATATATCATCAAATATATGTTTCTTTTGTATGAGTGTTTTTTCCTTAAAATAAGTCACTTGGTTACCTAAACACCATTGTGATCGGATCGTTAATCATTTTGCCATCACATGAAGTTGCCTTGGCACCCCACGGGGGGGGGGGCACATTACACCCCAAATAGACATCAAAACTTACATACCTGCATAATTCGAACTTGTAGCCCGGCATTTGAGAGGGCACGAAGAAGCGCTCACCTGCTACAAGTATATTCCCTTCTAATACATTATGGTCAAAGAAACTGCAAATAAATAGTGTTCTTAATGGTTGAAACGCGGAAAATTTCATCAACAGTATTACTATTTTTTATTATTTATGCACAGAGCAAGAATGTATTCACATTTTAATAACAACAATTTGTTAATTCTATTTGTTTCCACCATGATCATTAAATTAACCAAGATATTTTTCGTGACATTTAAAAACGTAAGGTTTCGATCTACAATTGTTAATTCTATTTGTTTCCACCATGATCATTAAATTAACCAAGATATTTTTCGTGACATTTAAAAACGTAAGGTTTCGATTTACAATCATTTCAACATTTTAACCAAGGATCACATACATATTTGAATCACCTGATCTTCCTTAACGAATAAACAAGAAAGATCAATCATGCTTAAAGCATTGATTATGAAACACTTTCCAACTTCAATGCAAATTTATTTAAACAAGTCAAAAATGCAATACATTCCTCGGTAATATTTTAAAACTTATCACAATACTACATTAATTTATTACATTTGAAAACTTAAAGCTTCATCGAGAAAAATGAACTTCATTCAAATGACGTCATTGAAATATAAATTGCCTGGTTTAAACATCTCTAAAATGCAATACATTCCTCGGTAATATTTTTAAAACTATCATAATACTACGATAATTTATTATATTTGAAAACTTCATCGAAAACAACTGAAATTCATTCAAATGACGTTATAGAAAAAATAACACGCCTGGTTCTCTCTATAAAAACAGCATTTCATTCATAACATTTTCTCATTCATTTCATTCATCACAATATTATAATAATTTATTTAATTTAAAAATTAAGTCCATGGAGCTACAAGTAATTAAACTCTATTCTTAAAACTTCTTCGAAAAAAATCGTCCTTCTCTTTGTAAAATCAATGAATATTTCATTCATATCAGCTATGCAGACTCCATGGCCTAAATAATTTTATGTTAAAGAAATTCAGCAATTATAATACAAATCATTCTACATATTTTGCTGTTTACATTTTACATAAGTGAAAATAGACATCGTTGTAGAAATAATCAAATTTGGATGCTCATTTAAACTCAAATATATTGTAATTGCGTTGTTTCAGTATGTAGATGCACAGAATTTAAGCAAAAATAAAGTGGTTTTAGGACGGATACAACACTCAATATGAATTAAAAAGAACTTAAGAAATCACGATTTTTAGACAAGATGTATGCCATATATCGTTTTGAAGTGGGTCACGTGATCGCTTCATATAAGAGGTGTAATTATTATTTTAATTTTTATTTAAAAAACTACGGAATATATTTCGCTGAATTTTTTTTTCATATATGTTATGGAACAATGTGAATATTACCTAAAATTTTCGAAGCAAGTTGTGAATATTATATCCGCTTTAAAAATGTGTGAAAAATTGGGTCCCATAGGGCACAATGTATTTCATTTTTTCAACCCAGGTTCAATCCAAATCTAATTGGGTGATATTATTCATTTATACTCCCATAGATCCTACAGACCGTCTGAACAACATACTAAAATTTAATTTTGATTAAGCCAATTTTACGGCAGTTATCGTGCTAACGGACAGACAGTATGAACAATGTCATAAATACATTTCAACTTTGACAAACAACAAACTCTTCTTCAGAATAACATCTTGCTGTTACAAGTTTCAATAAATCGTTTTATTCGAAAATATTGTATCGATATCTCAAAGTTTTTCAACAGCAACCAAGGTGAGTCCTCTACTATGTATAGAACCACAATGCCTAATGGCTAAGATTCTCATGGAGAACACGCGAAGTTCGCGTTAATGGCCATAATCGTTTCATAATAACACTACAACTGTCATGGAAAACACAGAAAAACAAATGATGTTGCAGGCAAAAAATATTCCTCACATAATTTAAAAGAGAAACTAGAAAAAGGAAGAAGATACCCACTGGTACATGTTCTCGATCATGATATAAACCTAATGTCGTTTTTCATCTTTGTTAAATTTCCTGCTGAAAACATAATATTTGAGCCGAACAGTTGCCTTTCGTGAATGATGACTTTGCTGTAAGAAAAGATGATGTGCGCACGGAAGCCGCAGATTTTATTTTACGAAAGTGTTTTCTCAAAGATTATGATATACTTAGCGAAGAAATGACATATTGTAAATCAATGATGCTTTAACATGCAAGTTGCCTGGATATTTACGGATTAAAATATACGGTAGTTTTTTATCTTTACCTATAATATATGTAAAGTTCAGTATTTTTGTGTATAGGAGTCTGTATGTACATGCGTGCTATGTATCTCCGTTAGTTGAGCAACAATATTTGTATCGGACGCCTGAGTGATTATTTTGACGAGTCGAAAGGGAAGAGGATACAGTTTTCAATCCAATAAAATTTTAGATCTTCGGATATTATGATTAAAAATACATGATTTTTTTTTGCAAATATTTTTATTGGATTTCTGGTTGAACATTTGTGTCAGCAGTTTCAGCTGGTCTATTTCTAGTTAGCAGTTTCAATTAAAAATTATCTGATGTGGGCAGCACATGAATTTCCTTATATATGGAATGGATTTCCTTGTTTAACTGTGAAAACGTGATGAAAATATCCACGGCACAGTGTTTGTAACGTTGAAATGTTCATTTGGCTCATTGACATAATGGCTTACATTTGACGATTTTCCTAATTTCAACATGTAAAACTATTTCGTACTCTATTAACTTATATTTTACGCAACTCTAAATTAACAATTATCAATATTGATATCATTCTAAGCAAAATAATCCATATATTTAAATATTTTAATAATAAGTTCATCAATTATGCGCCATTTTCTTTAGCTTGGCGTCATTTTTGCAATTTTGACGATATTTTCGTCAATGTGAGGCTTAATATCGAAAAGTTAGCGATATTTAGAAGATCATTTCTTATATAATAAAAATTACAAAACGTTACGCCCCTCTTGGCCCCTTTTTATCAATCCCATTTTTATCAATTTGATAAATTTTTATTAATTTGGCAACAGTTTTGCCAATTTGGCAACATTTAAAAATAGTTGCCAAATTGGCGATATTCCGCCAAAATTCGTCGCCAGAATTTCGGCAAGCGTTATGGTCGGACACATAGGTTATTCTTAATGAAAATAAACGACTAATGGCGTCCAAATGCAGAACTATTACCCAAAGTATCTTCTCTTTTAATAGATACTTATATTCTTTCAATATATTGGATTTTTACCAATTAGTCTTCATTTTCATTAATTTAGCCTCCTTTTTATCAATTATTGACATTTTTATCAAATTTTCGATATTTTCGTCAATTTGGCAACATTTAAAAAACTCGCCAAATTGACGATGTTTCGCCAAATTTGTTGCCAAAAGTTTCGTCAAACATTATGGATGCAGATATAGGTTATTCTTACAATAGATAAACTTCTAATAGCGACAAATTAGAATGCTATTACCCAAAGTGTATTCTGTCGTGAATGGAACGAGCTAGATTTACTAGAATGATGATAATATATGTATCGCATAATAATACGTATGAAAAGTGAAAAAAATTCACAATAGTTAATACTTTTTATGAATTTTATATAATTTTTGATAAATTTATTTGAAAAATGTGCAATATCTCGAGAACGGTTCATGCTACTATTCTAAAATGTATGTCAATTATTTTCTAATAAAAATTACATGCAAAATTATTATATACGTAACTATATTGAATATTTTAATTTTTGAGGGCTTTTTCAAAATTTCATTTCAAAATTTAAGTGGGTTCTGAACATTCGATTCCGTATAAAAACAATTGGTTTCCAGTAATCACTGATTGTAAATTTTGAACCAAATTTTGTTCGAATCGCTTCATTCGTTCATGATATATCGTCTCCAAAGACTCACTATCTCTCTCTCTCTCTCTCTCTCTCACACACACACACATACACACACACACACGCACACGTACACACACACACATATATACACACACACACACTCATACATCACCGCCGAAATGTCTGATTCGTGATCAGGGATGCCTTAAACGTACTCTCCCGTCGAAAACTCGAATTTTAATTTTCGACCCCGTCAGAATACTTTCCTTATACATTATTGTAGATAAGGAAAGTTATAAACGCTTAAGTGTTCACATAAAACGAAAACGAATGTTAATATATCATAGACAGTACTGTTAATAGCTGTAATTTTAAAAAAATTATTTGAGAGAAACAATCACTAACCTAAGCTGCGTCGTAATATGTTAGCTTTGAGCGTATCACATATAGATCTACATCGGTGTATCGTTTCATAATCTTACGATTCATCGATATATATATATTTCGTATCCATATATATATTTGTATATAACACTTAACATATATAGATCTAGTAGGTTTTGATTCGTTCTATATCACCAATGCCCCTTAACGTGGCATCATATTTTCTTTTCAGTGTATTATTGTTTACTTTTGAAAAATAAAAAATGATGTTTTTGTAATAATAATAAGAGCAATTTCACAAATGTTAGATATATATATATATATATATATATATATATATATATATATATTTCTAAAAGTTATTTTTAAAGAACTTGTAATACGTTTTAAAAGCTCTAATAAAAGCAAATAATCGTAACCTCGAAAATTACGTTCAACCTGAACGTATTTAATTGTATGAGTAAGTTTGCTCTTACTGTTTGTCCTGAAGAAAAGTGCTGTATTTTACGTTCGAAACCGTTACACACATTTTTTTACTGTATACTGTAGTTATACAAAGTTTATTATTTTCACACCATTATTTTTACACCACTTTTCGTGCGTATTTTAATAGCTCGATTGTGTACAGAAATAACTTCACACTAAAATCAATTTACTGATTTGATGTTTATTTTATGAATAATATTTATAATAACACTTATAATAGTATTAATATTAGTGGTAAAATTGATAAAATATAACAACTTTTGTTTATGAAGAATTTTGTTGTCAACTCAGGCCCATATATGCCGCGAATAAACAAGATTACATGATGTTTATATTGGTTTTAACATGATATTTTATTAGTTTTATTAATATAAACATATTATAATCATTATGTCCCGAATTGAATTATAAATAAATTTTATGTATTATATTCATAGAGTTGAATATAAAACTAGAAAACGGTTTCTAAATTCGTGAATGGAACTTTAATATCGCAAAATGCAGAAATTGTTATTAATTAGATAAAATTTTTGATGGTGTCGATGCTGATAAAATATCGATACAATGCGATATGCTATTGATACAAAATCGATACATCCCTAAGCAATACGTATTGATTCACTGTAAAAATAGATCGAATACAAACTTGACCATCAGAAAAATACAAATGTGTTTTTATGCTCCGTGCATTAGAGTGTATATGTGAACAAATACAGAGTGTATATGAAGAATTCGTTACAAATATGTTCAAACATTTTTGTAACGAAAATGAAAAAAATATACATATAAACAAAAATAAAAATTTTATTTTATACTATGTTCAATCTGATAGCCTTTTTTTGAACTATGATATTACATCTTGATTTCCAAGATAAAAGAGCTTTTCTTAAAATATCAAGGTTGATTTTTTGTTCCACTCTCCCACCACAATCTTCTAGAGTCCATCGAATGTTTTGGGATGTCGCTTATAAAGAACTTGTTTAAAAGTCCAAACGCACAATAATCTATATGAGACAGGTCGGGGGACTTGGGTGGGATGCATTTAAATGGAATGGCCTCAATTCCGGTTTCATTTCTCATTTTTTCAAAAAAATATAGCAGTAGATTTAGAGGTATGGCTGCTAGCCTTATCCTGATGGAACTTAACACAGTGGAAATTGTTTAGTTAAAGTGATGGAATGTCTTTTTTGAAAACAGGTGTTAAAACATATATCTGAAAGTAATATGAGTTAATTTAAACATTTTTTCTACTTTCCTTATTTTAAGTTTTCCGTTATAAGAGAATCCAGCAATAATCATAAAAAATTTAGCAAAACTTTCTTTGCTTTTTCTCTGGACCAACCTTTGTTGGGTATGCATATTTTACCTTTATCCCAGTCAAATATAAACTTTGACGTTTCTTTCCTTTTTAACACTTTACAACAAAGTTGAAAAGTGTTTATGACTTTGTTCATTCTGTCTGTCTCTCTGTCTGTCTGTCTGTTCGTTAGCACGATATCTGCCGTAAAAATGACTTAATCAAAATGAAATTTTAGTATGTTGTTCAGACGGTCTGTAGGACCTATGGGAATATAAATGAATAATATCACCCAATTAGTTTTGGATTGAACCCGGGTTGAAAAAATGAAATACATTGAGCCCTATGGGACCTAATTTTTCAAGCATTTTTTAATAGGATTTAAAATTCACAAATTGCTTCGAAAATTTTAGGCAATATTCAAATTGTTCCATAAAATATATAAAAAAAATTCAACGAAATATATTCAGTAGTTTTTTAAATAAAAATTAAAATAATAATAACACCTTTTATATGAAGCGATCACGTGACCATGATTTGAAACGATCACGTGACATACTTCAAAATGATATATGGCATCCATCTTGTCTCAAAATCATGATTTTTAAAGTTCTTTTTAATTCATATCGAGTGTTGTATCCGTCCTAAAACTACTTTATTTTTGCCTAAATTCTGTGCATCTACATACTGAAACAACGCAATGACAATATATTTGTGTTTAAATGCTCATCTAAAATTTAATTATTTCTACAACTAAGCCTATTTTTCACCTTTGTAAAATGTAAACAGCAAAATATGTAGAATGAGTTGTATTAGAATTGCTGTAATTCTTTAACACAAAATCATTTAGTCCATGGAGTCTGCTTAGCTGATATGAATGAAATATTCATTGATTTTAGAAAGAGAAGGACAATATTTTTCGATGAAGTTTTACGCATATAGTTTAATTACTTGTAGCTCCATGGTCTTAGTTTTTAAATAAAATAAATTATTATAGTATTGTGATGAATGACATGAATGGCGGAATTATTTATGAATGAAATGTTGCTTTTATAGAGAGAGCCAGGCGTGTTATTTTTTCTATGACGTCATTTGAATGGATTTCAGTTGTTTTCCATGAAGTTTTCAAATATAATAAATTATCGTAGTATTATGACAATTCTAAAATTATTACCGAGGAATGTATCACATTTTAGAGATGTTTAAACCAGGCAATTTATACTTTAATGCCGTCATTTGAATGAAGTTAATTTTTTTTATGAAGGTTTAAGGATTCAAATATAATAAATTAATGTAGTATTGTGATAAGTTTTATAACATTACCGAGGAATGTATTGCATTTTAGACATGTTTAAATAAAATTGCATTGAAGTTGGAAAGTGTTTCATAATCAATGCTTTAAGCATGATTGATCTTTCTTGTTTATTAATCATGTCACATAATTTACTTGTATAAATATTAAAACCATGCTTTACACATCTTTTTTAATAATCGAATAAGAGTATTATGATTTAATAAGAGTATTTCTCTTCGGAAAACGCAAAAATATGCGTCTTCGATCCATTACTTATTTTCTACCGACATTTTAAAGCAAAGGATATATTTAATAGTGCAGACGATAATTAAACCCTATTCCGATTTGATGCCAGTCAGGTTTTTAACACTTTACAACAAAGTTGAAAAGTGTTTATGACTTTGTTCATTCTGTCTGTCTGTCTGTCTGTCTGTCTGTCTGTCCGTTAGCACGATAACTGCCGTAAAAATGACTTAATCAAAAAGAAATTTTAGTATGTTGTTCAGACGGTCTGTAGGACCTATGGGAATATAAATGAATAATATTACCCAATTAGTTTTGGATTGAACCCGGGTTGAAAAAATGAAATACATTGAGCCCTATGGGACCTAATTTTTCAAACATTTTTTAAGCGGATTTAAAATTCACAAATTGCTTCGAAAATTTCAGGTAATAGTCAAATTGTTCCATAAAATATATAAAAAAAAAATCAGCGAAATATATTCAATAGTTTTTTAAATAAAAATTAAAATAATAATTCCACATCTTATATGAAACGATCACGTGACCATGATATGAAACGATCACATGACCCACTTCAAAATGATATATGGCATCCATCTTCTTTGAAACTCGTGATTTTTTAAAGCTCTTTTTAATTCATATTGAGTGTTGTATCCGTCCTAAAACTACTTAATTTTTGCTTACATTCTGTGCATCTACATACTAAAACAACACAATGACAATATATTTGAGTTTAAATTCTCATTCAAATTTGATTGTTTCTATAACTAAGCCTATTTTTCACCTATGTAAAATGTAAACAGCAAAATATGTAGAATGAGTTGTATTAGAATTACTGTATTTCTTTAACACAAAATAATTCAGTCCATGGAGTCTGCATTTCTGATATGAATGAAATATTAATTGATTTTATAAACAGAAGGACGATTTTTTTCAATGAAGTTTTAAGCATAAAGTCTATGAATTGTAGCTCCATGGTCTTAATTTTTAAATAAAACAAATTATTATAGTATTGTGATGAATGAAATGGAGAAAGTTATGAATGAAATCCTGCTTTTATAGCGAGATCCAGGCGTGTTATTTTTTCTATGACGTCATTTGAATTTATTTCTGTTGTTTTCGATGAAGTTATCAAATATAATAAATTATCGTAGTGTTATGGTAGTTTTAAAAATATTACCGTGGAATGGATTGCATTTTAGAGATATTTAAACCAGGTAATTTATATTTCAATGCCGTCATTTGAATGAACGGTAGTGGTAGAATGGTAGTTTTAAAAATATTACCGTGGAATGGATTGCATTTTAGAGATATTTAAACCAGGCAATTTATATTTCAATGCCGTCATTTGAATGAAGTTCATTTTTTTCAATTGAGGTTTAAGTTTTCAAATATAATAAATCAATGTAGTATTGTGATAAGTTTTAAAATATTACCGAGGAATGTCGTCGACTTTTTTAAATAAAATTGCATTGAAGTTGGAAAGTGTTTCATAATCAATGCTTTAAGCATGATTGATCTTTCTTGTTTATTTAAATTTAATTCATGGGGAAAGTCAAAATCGTTACAAAAATGTGTGAACAAACACCCTCTGAAACATTGTAATGGAGTCAAAAATCCAAGTTTTTAAACAAGAGATACATTATGAGCAATCTCTAATATTAATTAACCATTTTAATAATGCATGTGTGGCTAAAGTAAGAAACCAAATTCGACAAATGAAATGAACAAATTCGGATAATGAACTGAAAATTGGAACTATTAATGCAAGCTTTCATTAGTTGTGTCCAATTTCATGAACAGTTTTAACTACAAATAGAAAACACCATTATAAAATAAATATTCAAAAACCCATGTTATATGCAAATTTAAATCAAAGTATGCAGCCATTTTATTTTGTAAAATCGAGTAATATTATTTTAAAGACAATAACACATTTCACATTACATTCCCTTATACCATAATGAATAAAATCTATTAAAAATATATAAAAGCAATATGTAATAATTGTAATAGACTGTAATAATTGTAATTGATAGTAAAAGCAATATGTAATAGACAGCGTGATATCAGTCAAAAAAACTAGTAATGCTCTTTAAATTTCGCATGATTATTTAAAGCGATAACTACAAAAGCCTCTTAATTTTTAATTTGACTTTGCCATTTGAGAGCTCTAATATATGTTTTCCTAAAATATTAAGAATTCGGAATATGTTATGAGAGCCATGTATTGAACACATCAATTTCACTCTTTCAAAATATGTTAGGGGAATTTTTCCAAATGATACTCCATCTCTTCACCCACACTTACGCTAGTAATAAATACAATATTCTTTAATGTGTACTATATCGCAAACGGTAATGACTGAGAACCACACTCACAAGCAAAGCCCACTCTAATGTTTGTTAATGTTCCACAATGAGGCGACTACCCCGGTAAAAACAAAACAGTTAATATACCACAGATTATTTTATTGGTCTTGTAGCCATTTAAAGAAGAATCGAAAGAAAAAAGCAATGTTCAAAACTGTATTCTCCATCATAATATTTACAAATGTCGTTTTATTTACATTATTACAATCTTATCCTCTGGAATCGTGCGTGTACCTTTAGGATACAGGAATGAGGCCGAACTTCTGGATAACTAACACTTTTATTTAAAATAAATAATTAGCGTAAGTAAGAACAATATACAGCACATAACTCAATAACTAGCTTACCAAATCAATAAAATACAATAAAAGATACAATAAAATAGCATTAAAATGCTTAGCCAATTCACAAAATAGAGGATGATAGTCTCAAAACACTGATGTATCTCACAATGCAAATTGCCGATCCCGTGGTCGAGCGGTCAGGGGCATGCGTTTCCGTCTGATTGCTGGATTGCCGGGTTGCGTGTTCGAATCCTGCCAGCGGGCATGGATGGTGTCATGTCGAGGACAAGTCAGACTTCCGCCCTTCGGGGAGCCTCTATAAAAGTGCAAATATCCTCCCCCTCGCCATGGGATACCCTGGGGGGTCTTGCAGACGTGGTGCGTAGGCGCTCCTTCACCTCTGTGGAATTAGTAACGAACGAACAATGCAAATTAGTTTGTGTCACGTGAACTACTATTAAACTGTGCGAAAGCTCCTTTCCTATACTCTCCGTTGAACTTTCTTGAAAGTGATCGTATCTCCGAGGAAATTCGACTTTACGAGAAAGTACAGTCGAAAAGTCAGCAAGCGTCGCCCAGTTGGCTGTAAATCGCCAAACCTGGCTACCCCGTCCTGAAATTCTAAACATGGGAACTGCACTTCTTCGGAATAGAAGTGGCTGCATGTAAATGTTGTGTTTCAGTATAGACAGGAAAGGTACGGTGAAACAGCATTTTACACACTCGCAACAATATACGTAAAACATTTTTCGCTGTAAACTCGGTATTTCGTTGTTAATTATATTTTGTAGATGATGATTTTGTGGTCGTTCTGAGATGAACCGTACACCAAAGTTTCTGTTTTAGGAAAATGTTCTGTAATATATTGCGTTCTTTAGCGATGGGGAGCGATTGCAAAATCCTGCAAAATTGAATTAATTTTAATTTCTGAAATTGAAATTGAAATTGAAATTGTTCCGTTTCTTTTCTGACAAACAGTACTATGTCAATGATATTGAATACATATTGAATAATTAAATAATGAACGATATAATGATTATTCTATATTGCTCAGTAACCTAAATCAACGGCAATTATAATGTTCTTTAACGTTTTCTAAACATAATTCATTTTTTAATCCATATTGACTAAAATGACTTGATCCAACACGCGAAATCCACGTTATAGAAGTTTATATGGATTCCTTAATAACGATGCAACTCTCCAAGGAAAAACATATTCTTAAACACGGTAAAAAATTCTTATTTTTTCTCAAATTTTAAAAGACAAGCGGGAGAAAAAGGATGTAATACGCAATTTCGTTCTCATGTATATAGAATTTACAAAATATCTTATTTTCATCTGCTTCTATTTTTTCTGCCGAAAACTTAATATTCACGTTGCAAATTACACTTCTAAAATAATTACTCAGTAATAAGAACACATGACACATACATGGACAGCATGCATTTAGTTAAAAAAAATAAACTTTTTTTTAGAAATTTTGCTTTAATTAGGGGCATTAAAGAATATAGCAAAACAAAACAGCATTGTAGCATATAAATAACATGTTTAGAAATTAAATTCGCCAAATTACTTTCCTTATGCGATGTTGATATATTTTTAAATTCTATTCCTAAATATTTAAATACACATATTATAGAATATATTAAAATATTTATCCTGATGGTTTTAAATTCAGCATTTAGTAGTAAAATCATTTTGAAGAGCTCATTATGGTAAAAATAATGTATATATATATAGCCATTTCAACGTATGGAAAATTTGGTATGAGTAGCATATAACTTTCATAACACACTGTGTAGTGTATCCTAAACATATTTTTTAATATATTTTAAAACATTGGTTTTCTATTTCATATGTAACAGCATTACATATTCTGAACCATAAAATAAATTTTACAACCTTCATTGCGTCTAATAAAATATTTTATTCATACTCACGTGGAAATTACAAATCCAAATACCATTGGTGTTGAATTAATATCACATAAAATTTTAAACTTTTTCTCTCAAATGAAATAGAATAAATGTACTTGAATTACATTAAAAACTAGACGTGTAATGCAACATATGGAAAACAACTTATTAAACAATGGTTAATATTTTAATTTGTTGTAAATGTTTCCACGAATTTATCTGAAAACGTGAAACAATATAAAACAGAAATGTTGTCAGTGGTTTTAGATTATAAATAGATTCATTATGATGACATAACTGTATAGGGAGCGTTTATTTAATGGAATTGAATTTTTGATTTCTTTATTTTAAAATAAACAGTAAAAAATTTGGGAGTTTCTGGCCTGTTGCGCTTGAAACCAATAAGGTTACAGTGTTTGTTCACAAATGGAACTAACAGT
Source organism: Amaurobius ferox (assembly GCA_951213105.1). Taxonomy (NCBI): domain Eukaryota; kingdom Metazoa; phylum Arthropoda; class Arachnida; order Araneae; family Amaurobiidae; genus Amaurobius; species Amaurobius ferox. Next base: position 35,602,480 of record OX578144.1, on the reverse strand, counting down.
GTCGAATTTATTCGTTTCACTTGTTAAATTCTTGTGAAACAAACGAATTTTGACAAGCCCACAGACGCTCATGTGCAGAAACAACAAACAAGAAAGATCAATCATGCATAAATTATTGATTATGAAACACTTTCCGACTTCAATGCAATTTTATTTAAACATCTCTAAAATACGATACATTCCTCAGTAATATTTTTAAAATCATCGCAATACTACAAGTTTTAGTACGAATACAACACTCAATATGAATTAAAAAGTACTTTAAAAATCATGCTTTTGACACAAGATGGATGCTATATTTCATTGTGAAGTGATCTCTTCATATAATGGTCACGTGACCTCTTCATATAATAGATGTAATTAATATTTTAATTTTTATTTTAAAAACTACTGAATATATTTTGCTGAATTTTTTTTTATATATTTTATGGGATAATTTGAATATTTCCTAAAACTTTCGAAGCATGGTGTGAATTTGAAATTCGCTTAAAAATGTTTGAAAAATTACGTCCTATAGGGTTCAATGTATTTCATTGTTTCAATCCGAGTTCAATCCAAAACTAATTGGGTGATATTATTCATTCATATTCCCATTGGTCCCCAGACCGTCCGAACAACATACTGAAATTTCATTTTGATAAAGTCATTTTTACGACCGCAGTTATCGTGCTAACGAACAGACAGACAGACAGATAGAATGAACAAAGTCATAAACAGTTTTCAACTATGTTGTAAAGTGTTCAAAACGTATATGGTTTATGTTCAAGGATGCTGAAATTGTGCAAATTCAACGAAACCTCAAATTCAAATTTATGACTCCCAATACTATATTTTCTCTATACATCATACTATATAGGCAAAGTCAAAATGTAAATTCTAAGAATAAAATAATATCCCTAATAAATTTAACTGGAGTTTGGCCCGACTCGACTTTCTGAGATCAGAAGCTCTTTTTCAGTAGCTTGTGATTTTTTTTTTATTTTTAACACTTTCCAACATAATTGTAAAGTGTTTATGGCATTGTTTATTCTGTCTGTCATTCTGTCCGTTCGCTCGATGACTACCGTAAAAATAACTTTATCAAAATGAAATTTTAGTATATTGTTGAGACGGTCTGTAGGACATACGGGAATGCAAAAGAATAATATCCCCCAATTAGTTTTTGATTTAACCCATATTAAAGAAATGAAATACATTGAGCCGTATGGGATGTAATTTTTCAGATATTTTTCAAGCACAGTTAAAATTCACAAATTGCTTAGGAAATATTCAAATTATCACGTAAAATGTGTAAATGTGTAAAAAATGTCATCTCGTTTAAACAAAAGTACCCCTTTAAATAAAATATTAAATACTCCTTTAAATAAAAAATTGAAATAATAATTGCAGTCGTATTATAAAGAGATCACGTGACTCGTTGCAAAATAAAATAAGGGATCCATTATTATTAACATTTTACAACAAAGTTGAAAAGTGTTTATGACTTTGTTCATTCATTCTGTCTGTCTGTCTGCCCGTTAGCACGATAACTGCCGTAAAAATGACTTAATAAAAATGAAAGTTTAGTATGTTGTTCAGACAGACTGTTGGACTTAAGGGAATATAAATGAATAATATCACTCAATTAGTTATGGATTGAACCTGGGTTGAAAAAATGAAATACATTGAGCCCTATGGGACCTAATTTTTCAAGCGTTTTCTAAGCGGATTTAAAATTCACAAATTGCTTCGAAAATGTCAGGTAATATTCAAAAATTGCTCCATAAAATATGTAAAAAGAAATTCAGCGAAATATATTCAGAAGTTTTTTAAATAAAAATTAAATTAATAATAACACCTCTTATATGAAGCCATCACGTGACCATGATATGAAAAGATCACGTGAGGCACTTTAAAATGATATAAGGCATCCATCTTATATCAAAATCGTGATTTTAAAAATTCTTTTTAATTCATATTGCGTGTTGTATCCGTCCTAAAACCACTTTATATTTGCTTAAATTCTGTGCATCTACATACTGAAACAACGCAATTACAATATATTTGAGTTTAAATGATCATCCAAATTTGATTATTTCTACAACGATGTCTATTTTTCACTTATGTAAAATGTAAGCAGCAAAATATATAGAATGATTTGTATTATAATTGCTGAATTTCTTTAACATAAAATTATTTAGGCCATGGAGTCTGCATAGCTGATATGAATGAAATATTCATTGATTTTACAAAGAGCAGGACGATTTTTTTCGATGAAGTTTTACGCATAGTGTTTAATTACTTGTAGCTCCATGGTCTTAATTTTTAAATAAAATAATTTATTATAGTATTGTGATGAATGACATAAATGGGAAATTATTTATGAATGAAATGCTGCTTTTATAGAGAGATCCAGGCGTGTTATTTTTTCTATGACGTCATTTGAATGAATGTCAGTTATTTTCGATGAAGTTTTCAAATATAATAAATTATTGTAGTATTATGATGATTTTAAAAATATTACCGACAAATGTATCGCATTCTAGAGATGTTTAAACCAGACAATTTATATTTCAATGCCATCATTTCAATGAATTTCAATTTTTTCGATGAAGGTTTAAGTTTTCAAATATTATAAATTAAAGTAGTATTGTGATAAGTTTTAAAGTATTATCGAGGAATGTATTACAGAGATGTTTAAATAAAATTGCATTGAAATAAAAGAAAAGTTTTTCATAATCAATGCTTTAAGCATGATTGATCTTTCTTGTTGTATATTATCTATGTATCTAAATTTTGGGCCTATTCAAATATAATATTTTTTATTTTAAATGATCCCTAAACTTCGGTTATTTCTACAACGAAGCTTAATTTTAACGTATGCAGAATGTAAATAAATCAAGCAATTCAAGATGAGTAACATAAAAATTGCTGAATTTTTTAACGCAAAATTATTTAGCTCATCTGGTGTCTGGAATATAAATGGTATGAATGAAATATTCATTGGTTTTACATAGAGCAGCAGGCGATCTTATAGAATTGCCTTTTTTTTTATGAAGTTTTAAGTTTCCAAGTGAAATAAATTATTGTAGAACTGAAATAATTTTTAAAAAAATCACCGCTGAATGTATTGCATTTTTTGATCAGTTTAAACGCAATGGCATTTAACTTGGAAAATGTTTCCTAATCCATGTTTTATGCATATTTCACATTTCGTGTATATGTTATTTATTTATTTTTACTTTTCTTATATACATAATGTATAAGGAAAGAATAGTGACGGGGTCGAAAATTCGAATTCGAGTTTTCGACGGGAGAGCACGTTTCAAGCATCCCTGATCACGAATCAAGCATTTTTGAAGTGATGGTCTGTGTGTGTGCGTGAAAGTATGTTTGTGTGTGTGTGTGTGTGTGTCAGTGAGACTTTGGAGACGATAACTGCCGAATGAATGGACCGATTCGAACGAAATTTGGTACAAAAATCACAATCCCTGAATACTGGAAGCCTATTGTTTTTATACGCAATCGAATGTTCAGAACCCCCTAAATTTTCGTGTGAAATTTTGAAAAAAATCATTAAAAATCAAAACCTTTAATAAAGTTACGCAAATGGATTTTTCTTATGTAATTTTTCATTAGAAAACAACTGACATATTTTAGAACGCTAACATGAACCATTCTCGAGATATTGCACATTTTTCAAAAAAAATTTCAAAAAGTTATATAAAATAAAAAAAAAGATTTCCTATTTAGAAACATGTTCACTTTTCATATGTAATACCATGCGATATATTAGGTGACATCATTCTCGCTGATCTAGCTCGTTTCATTCTTGATGAAAGATACTTTGCGTAATACTTTTGTATTTGAACGCCAATAGTCATTTACCAGTTGTAAGAATAACTGATTTCTCCGTCCATAACGCTTGGCCAGATTTTGGCGACGAATTTGGCGGAATGTTGCCGACTTGGCGACATTTTGAATTGTTGCCAAATTATCGAAAATATCGCCAAGTTGGAAAAAATGACGCTAAATCAATGAAAATGACGACTAATTGAAGAAAATTCAATGTCTTGGACAGAATATATCTACTATAAGAATAACTTTTTTTAAACTGTAAAAGTAGTAAATTCATTACATAATATAAGGAAAGTCATGTGTTGCCCATATCAGATTTTCTTTTACTTTCCTTGTACATAATGTATAAGGAAAGTATTGTGACGGGGTCGAAAATTCGAATTCGAGTTTACGATAGGAGAGCACGTTTCAAACATCCCTGATCACGAATCAAACATTTTTGAGGTGATACCTGTGTGTGTGTGTGTGTGAAAGTATGTGTGTGTGTGTTTGTGTGTGTGTGTGTCAGTGAGTCTGTGGAGACGATAACTAACGAATGAATGGACCGATTCGAACGAAGTTTGGTACAAAAATCACAATCCGTGAATACTGTAAGCCTAGTGTTTTTATTCTCAATCGAATCTTTAGAACCCCCCAAAATTTTCGAGCGAAATTTTGAAAAAAAATCATCAAATAATCAAAACCTTTAATAAATTTAGAAAATAGACATTTCTTATGTAATTTGTCCTTTTAAAACGATTGGCATAAACTTTAGAACTGTAGGATAAACTGTTCTCGAGATATTGTATATTGTTCAAATAAATTTATAAAAAAATCCAATAAATGAAAAAAAAAATACTAACTCTGGAGAATCATGTTCACTTTTCATATGTGGAAACTTCATATGTGTTCACTTTTCATATGTGTCAAACACTGGAAGCCTATTGCTTTTGTACGCAATCGAATGTTCAGAACCCCCCTAAATTTTCGAGTGAAATTTGGAAAAAATCGTCAAAAAATCAGAACATCTAATAAAGTTATACAAATAGACATTTCTTATGTAATTTTTCATTAGAAAACAATTGACATAAATTTTAGAACGCTAATATGAACCGTTCTCCAGATATTGTACATTTAAAAAAAATTATCAAAAAATCATATAAAATAAAAGAAAAATATTTCCTATTGAGAAACATGTTCACTGTTTATTTGTAATACCATGCGATAAATTGGGTGACATCATTGTCGTGGATCTAGCTCGTTCCATTCATGAAAAAAGATACTTTGAGTAATATTTTTGTATTTGAACAACGATAGTCATTTATCTGCTGTAAGAATAACTTATTTCTCCGTCCATAACGTTTGGCGAGATTCTGCCGACGAATTTGGTGAAATGTCGCTAACTTGGCGACTTTTATAAATGTTGCTAAATTAAGGAAAAGCTCGCCAAATGGATAAAAATGACACTAAGTCAATGAAAATGACGACTCATTGACGAAAATTCAGTATCTTGGAAATAATATAAATATTTACTATAAAAACAATCTATTTTTTTTACTGTAAAAGTAGTAAATTCATTGCATTATATAAGGAAAGTCATGTGCTGCCCACATCAGATTTTTTACAATACACAATGTTCCTAAACTTTGATTATAAATATACTAAATGCATTATAGAACAACATTTTTATGTAACAGTATATATAATGGTAGAAAATGTAGCCGGCGTTCAATACATTGGAACTCGCAGCGAATTTCTGAATTTAATTAGTTCCGTCGTCGTCGGACTGGTGGCCTCAGTAGATGAAACAGCTGCGGAATAGACTAATGGGGAAATTCTACGCTCATTAAAAAAATTTAAGACATGGGTCGATAAAAAAAATATAATTAATCAACGGATGGGTTTATGAAATTACTTTTTGTTGGAGTAGTCTGTGATACATTTAAGATATTTTGTTAAAATATAAACTTTGGATGGCGTTAATTTTTTATGTCGTAATATTATAACCTAAGAGATTTAAAATGCGCAAAAAAGTATATATTGTTTTAAAAATTCACGAAAATCCGTCTATTATCGTATGGATTCAATTCAAAGATTATGTAAAATATATTTTTTTGGTCTGTCCGGTGGTGTTAAGATGTAAACTCTGTACTAATATTTGAAGTCGTTTAGAAACGCATTTTTGTGAAAATTGCTCAAAATCGTTGTAAATCAGGATAAAACTTGCAAATAAGTAAAAAATTCCTTCAAAATGAAAACAAACTAATAATAACGCCGAGGTGCACCTATTTCTGACCTAAAGTATCCGTGTACCAAATTTCACTGCCGTATGATGCTTTGATTTCTCGCTACATACCGTCCATACAGACATACACATATCTTTAATAAGTAAGATATAATATCCCGTTACAAAACAAATACTATTACGAATACCTAATATGATGGAATAACCCATTGCCAATCAGATATCATGTTCTGTCTAAATTTTTGCTAACATGTCCATATTCTGTCTAAATTTTTACATGTTCTGTCTAAATTTTTGCCATGAGTAAAAACTTGACTTCATTCCACAACAGTATATTTCGTAAAATTAATAAATATAATTTTTTACTTCAATGTAATTTTAAATGCGAATTTATTCTATGTTCTTGCGGCTACTATAACGTAATAATTCACGAGAATATATAATCACATTACATGTCCAAAAACTAATTATAAATGGCTATTGTAAGGCAAGGCACACTCGTAGATTCTGCATATGCGTATTTCTTCATAACAACAGCGGAATCAAAAATTTCTCAATTGCAAATTTTCGAATACACAACCAGCCATTTTACAGTTGAAAGAAATAATTAATTTCAAAGTATTTCATATTTAACATTCACATACGTTGAATTGAAATGCATTGTGTGAAGCAATATGGCAATGTAAATTAGCCAATACATAATATCGTGATACAGAGGTAAATTGGAGTCTGGTAACCTATCCTGGCATCCAATCAAATGCGCTCAGTTGATCCGTTAAAGGCATAATACCCTTTCATGTAATGCATAGGAAATTGGAAACTCTATCATCGCCACTAGCAGAACATATTACCATTGTGATGATCGTAGTTTTACACTGGGTATTTTAACGCCGTGTTCAATTGTGAATCAACAACTATGGGTACTTGTAAAGAGCTGGCATATGCAGTTGCGAAGTGTTTAATAAGGTTTCGCCGCCGGTTAATGGTATTTCAAGAGGATTTATAGCGTTTATGTGGATATTTGTGAATATCCTAGTTTAACATTATGCGATCGCGTATAAATCGATAAGTAAATATGAATAGCAACTAAATATTACTAGAAACATATCGTTGATAAAGTCAATACCACATACAACACGTTGGTTGAGTAAATAACCATAAAAACAGAAATGTAATTGATAAAGAGCAATTATTATTGAATTTACTTAGTCACTCACAAACATTAGAAGTGGGTTATTATGTTTGTTAGTATGTTGCTTGTTAAATTGAAAATAAATTTTTAGAGAGGATAAAATTGTTTGGTCCTCATTTAGCGGAAGAGATAATATGCATCCCAGAATCTGAAATATATATATATATATATATATATATATATATGTATACACACACACACACACATATATATATATATATATATTTTTTTTTCGAAATGAACTTATCGTAAGCCTAAAGCTCTTCCATGTGCAAGCTTTTTTGCTTGATTTTTTTGTTTTCTTATTTTCATTCCTCATTTTTGAAATTTGATGATTGTCTTTGTCTTTATGACCTGCATTACGCTTTATTATTTCCTATTTATGTCTTAATTTCTTTTATTTCTTTGTATTTTTTAGAAAATTTTGGAATAGTGTATTATGAGTTACTACATACATTCTAACATTGGATTTACTAATTTATATTTATATATATATATATATATTACTTATTTATATTTTTGTATATATATATATATATATATATATATATATATATATATATATGTGGGTGTGTGGGTGGGTGTAATTTTTTTTTCAATGTATTGCTTAATTTAGTATAATGGAAGATAGGTTTGACAAAAGACATACATAAAAATACAATAAATATAAAATTGATAGAAATAAAATATTTTTTTCTGCATATCCTTAGTGCTTTCGGGCGAGCTTGATCTAACATCAGCTTTTAAATAAAATATAACTCAAATTGCGGCAACATTATCTAAAATGTAAAATATTTGTTAAATCTTGTGTTTTTACATTTTTTTTTCCTTTTTAGATCAGCATATTTGCACAATACTAAAAGTTTGATTTTAAATATCTTACCACCAATACACGCAGCTACTGCCAAAAGATAAATTCACATAATAATTTACATGTTATAAATGGTATTAAAGAAAAACGAAATCATATTTTAAGCTGACACAGAAATGTTTACCAATGGGTCAACTCCTACATTAAACAGGGCTTTGCGTACAAAGAAACGTTATTTCAGGGGTTAAAAAGTCAAGCATCTGTAACCCTAAGCGCTTAGAATTTGTCAACAGCAGACAGAAGTATATTCTGAGCTAGTTTAAAGCAATTATTTCATCATTTTTACCAGAAATATCATAAAATAATTGCTTTAATAAGCTTTCGTTTCGCTTGTTATAATATCGCAAAATAATGGTACATGAGTGCTGATAAATAACAAGCTGAGCAAATTCTTTTTTATACAAAATTTGCTTTTTAATTTCCATAATGCTATTCATGTAGATTAAAATAATACTTATTAATCAGAAATTGGTAAATGCTTGCACATTACTCTGGGACACAGCAACGATGTTTGTAACCTTACATGCTTGGGCAGTAACTGACACCTGCGAAGCTCCGTGTCAATAGTAAAAATCTGATGTGGGCAGTACATGAATTTCCTTATATAATGCAATGAATTTACTACTTTTACAGTGAAAAAAATAGATTATTTTTATAGTAGTTATTTATATTCTTTCCAAGATATAGAATTTTCTAAAATGAGTCGTCATTTTCAACACCGTCATTAATGAGTCGTCATTGATTTAGCGTTATTTTTATCCATTTGGCAAGAGTTTCGTTAATTTGCCAACATTTAAAAATGTCATTCCGCTAAATTCGCCGCCAAAATCTCGCCAAGCATTACGGACGGAGAAATAAGTTATTCTTACAGTGGATAAATGACGATTGACGTTCAAATACAAAAGTACGGCTTAAAGTATCTTTTCTCGTGAATGGAACGAGTTAGATACACGAGAATGATGTCACCAAATTTATCGCATGATATTACATATGAAAAGTGAACAGATTTCTTAACAGTTAATATTTTTTTAATTTATGGGATTTTTTGATAAATTTAAGTAAAAAATATTGAATATCTAAAATATTGAATATCTAAAAATATTCAATATCTGAAATATTCTAAAGTTTATGTTAATCGTTTTCTAAGGAAAAATCACATAAAAATGTCTATTTGCGTAACTTTATTAAAGATTTTGATTTTTTGATGATTTCTTCAATATGTCACTCGAAATTTTAGGGGGATTCTGAACATTCAATTGTATCTTAAAAAATCTGATGTGGGCAACACTTGACTTTCCTTATATAATGTAATGAATTTACTACTTTTAGAGTAAAAAATAGGTTTTTCTTATAGTAGATACTAATATTCTTTCCAAGATATTGAATTTTCGACAATTAGTCGTCATTTTCATTGATTTAGCGTCATTTTTATCCATTTGGCGAGATTTTCGTTAATTTGGCAACATTTCAAAAAGTCGCCAAGTTGGCGACATTCCACCAAATCCGTCGCCAAAATCTCGCCAAGCGTTATGGACGAAGAAATAAGTTGTTATTACAGCAGATAAATGACTATTAGCGTTCAAATACAAAGGTATTACTCAAAGTATCTTTTTTCATGAATGGAACGAGCTAGATCCACGAGAATGATTTCACCCAATTTATCGCATGGTATAACATAAGAAAAGTGAACATGTTTCTCAATAGGAAATATTTTTTTTCATTTTATATGACTTTTTGATATTTTTCTTGAAAAATGTGCAATATCTCGAAAACGGTTCATGTTAGCGTTCTAAAATTTATGCCAATCGTTTTCTAATGAAAAATTACATAGGAAATGTCTATTTGCGAAACTTTATTAGCGGTTTTGATTTTTTGACGATTTTTTCAAAATTTTATTCGAAAATTTGGCGGGGTTCTGAACACTCGATTACGTATAAAAACAATAGGCTTCCAGTGTTTACGGATTGTAATTTTTGTACCAAATTTGGTTCAAAACGGTCCATTCGTTCGTCAGTTATCATCTCCACAGACTCACTGACACACACACACACGCACACACACACACACACACACACAGACATCACTTCAAAAATGTTTGATTCGTGATCAGGGATGCTTGAAACTTGCTCTCCCGTCGAAAACTCGAATTCGAATTTTCGACCCCGTCACAATACTTTCCTTATACATTATGTATATAAGGAAAGTAAAAAATCTGAAGCGGACAACACATGACTTTCCTTATATAATGCAATGAATTTACTACTTTTACAGTTAAAAAAAATGTTATTCTTATAGTAGATACTTATCTTATAGTAGATACTTATATTCTTTCCAAGATATTGAATTTCCGTCAATCAGTAGTCATTTTCATTGATTTAGCTTAATTTTTATCAATTTGGCGAGATTTTTGTTAATTTGGCAACATTTAAAAAACTCGCTAAGTTGGCGACATTCCGCCTAAATCTCGCCAAGCGTTATAGACGGAGAAATAAGTTATTCTTACAGAAGATAAATGACTGTTGGCGTTCAAATACAAAAGTATTACTCAAAGTATATTTTTTCTTGAATAGAACGAGCTAGTTCCACGAGAATGATGTCACCCAATTTATCGCATGGTATTAGATATGAAAAGCGAACATGTTTCTCGAAAAGAAATATTTTTTTATATTTTATATGACTTTTTGATAATTTTTTTGAAAAATGTGCAATATCTCGAGAACGGTTCGTGTTAGCGTTCTAAAATTTATATCAATCGTTTTCTAATGAAAAATTACATAAGAAATGTCTATTTGCGTAGCTTTATTAGCGGTTTTGATTTTTTGACGATTTTATCAAAATTTCACTCGAAAATTTAAGGGGGTTCTGAACATTCTATTGTGTATAAAAACAATAAGCTTCCAGTGTTTACGGATTGTGATTTTTGTACCAAATTTTGTTCGAATCGGTCCATTCGTTCGTCAGTTATCGTCTCCACAGACTCACTGACGCACACACACACACACACATCGCTTCAAAAATGTTTGATCCTTGATCAAGGATGCTTGAAACGTGCTCTCCCGTCAAACACTCGAATTTGAATTTCCGACTCCGTCACAATACTTTCCTTATACATTATGTATATAAGGAAAGTAAAAATAAATAAATAAATAAATAAATTCTGTACGAGAAAGTCGACTTGGACCGTTAACTTTTTATTGTTCTGGCATGACTGTTCTCGTAATATTTTACATTTTCCGAATTTTTTTAAAAGTCTTATAAAATTTAAAATTGCATTATATATGGTCACGGGCTAATAAAATAAAGCTGCGGCTTATATAATATATTATACTTTAAATATATTCATATAATTCTCGTGCACTTGGTACCGTTTAAGATAATAAGATTCGCTTTGTAGATATAACAAGAGCTTTATGTTTGGACTGAGTGGATTTGGAGCTGGAATATTAAATGGGTATTTTGTACCGAAAAAGCAGCCAAAAGAGCCAGATTTTTCTTTTGTGGTATGGGTTTTGAACGGGGATGGTGAAAATAAATATTTTCAGAACTTATCAGACGAATTAATCACGGTCACAGAAGTTTCCACTCAACAGTCCATGGTGCGTATAAAAAATATGATGTGGGCAACACATGACTTTCCTTATATAATGAAATGAATTTACTACTTTTACAGTAAAATAAATAGGTTTTTCTTCTAGTAGATACTAATATCCTTTCCAAGAAATTGACTTTCGACAATTAGTCGTCATTTTCATTGATTATCGTCATTTTTATCCATTTGGCGAGATTTTCGTTAATTTGGCAACATTTCAAAAAGTCGCCAAGTTGGCGACATTCCGCCAATTTTGTCGCTAAAATCTCGCCAAGCGTTATGGACAAAGAAATAAGTTATATATATATATATATATATATAACATATTAGATATTGAATTTTCGACATATATTATATAACTATTATTATATATTTATATATTATATAACTTATTAGATATTGAATTTTCCACAATTAGTCGTCATTTTCATTGATTTAGCGTCATTTTTATCCATTTGGCGAGATTTTCGTTAACTTGGCAACATTTCAAAAAGTCGCCAAGTTGGCGACATTCCGCCAATTTCGTCGCCAAAATCTCGCCAAGCGTTATGAACGAAGAAATAAGTTATTCTTACAGCAGATAAATTGGCGTTCAAATGCAAAAGTATTACTCAAAGTATCTTTTTTCATGAATGGAACAAGCTAGATCCACGAGAATGATGTCACCCAATTTATCGCATGATATTATATATGAAAAGTGAACATGTTTCTCAATAGGAAATATTCTATTTATTATTTTTTCTATTTTATTTGACTTTTTGATAATGTTTTCGAAAAATGTGCAATATCTCGAGAACGGTTCATGTTACCGTTCTAAAATTTATGTCAATCGTTTTCTAATGAAAAATTACATAAGGAATGTCTATTTACGTAAATTTATTATTGGTTTTAATTTTTTTTGACGATTTTTTCAAAATTTCATTCGAAAATTTAGGGGGGTTCGGAACATTCGATTGCGTATAAAAACAACAGGCTTCCAGTGTTTACAGATTGTGATTTTTGTACCAAATTTGGTTCGAATCGGTCCATTCGTTCGTCAGTTATCGTCTCCACAGACCCACTGACACACACACACACACACACACACATACACACACACATACTTTCACACACACACACACACACACACCCTTCCCGGCCGTCCAACTGGTTACTCTAAGTCCTCTGGACGAGTCGGACGGTCTGGGTCTTCAACACACACACACACACACACACACAGACATCACTTCAAAAATGTTTGATTCGTGATCAGGGATGCTTGAAACGTGCTCTCCCGTCGAAAACTCGAATTCGAATTTTCGACCCCGTCACAATACTTTCCTTATACATTATGTATATAAGGAAAGTAATAGGTTTTTCTTATAGTAGATACTAATATTCTTTCCAAGACATTGAATTTTCGACAATTAGTCGTCATTTTCATTGATTTAGCGTCATTTTTATCCTTTTGGCGAGATTTTAGTCAATTTGACAACATTTCAAAAAGTCGCCAAGTTGGCGACATTCCGCCAAATTCGTCGCCAAAATCTCACCAATCATTATGCACTAAGAAATAAGTTATTCTTACAGCAGATAAATGACTATTGGCGTTCAAATACAAAAGTATTACTCAGCGTATATTTTTCATGAATGGAACGAGCTAGATCCTCGAGAATGATGTCACCCAATTTATCGCATGGTATTACATATAAAAAGTGAACATGTTTATCAATAGGAAATATTTTTTTTTTATTTCATATGACTTTTTGATATTTTTTTTAAATGTACAATATCTCGAGAACGGTTCATGTTAGCGTTCTAAAATTTATGTCAATCGTTTTCTAATAAAAAATTACGTAAGAAATGTCTATTTGCGTAACTGTATTAGTGGTTTTGAGTTTTTGACGATTTTTTCAAAATTTCATTCGATAAAGGGGGTTCTGAACTTTTCGATTTAAGGAGGTTTTGAACATTCGATTGCGTATAAAAACAATAGACTTTCAGTGTTTATGGATTGTGATTTTTGTACCAAATTTGGTTCAAATCGGTCTATTCGTTCGTTAGTTATCGTCTCCACAGACCCACTGACACTCACACACACACACACACACACACACACACATACGTTCACACACACACACACACACACACACATACGTTCACACACACAGACATCACTTCAAAAATGTTTGATTCGTGATCAGGGATGCTTGAAACGTGCTCTCCCGTCGAAAACTCGAATTCGAATTTTCGACCCCGTCACAATACTTTCCTTATACATTATGTATATAAGGAAAGTAACAATGGGCTTCCAGTATTCACGGATTGTTATTTTTGTACCAAATGTCATTCGAATCGCTTCATTTGTTCGTGAGATATTGTCTCCACAGGCTCACTGACACACACACAGAGAGAGAGAGAGAGAGAGAGAGACAGACAGACATCACTTCAAAAATGTTCGATTCGTGGTCAGGAATGCTTGAAATGTGATCTCCCGTCGAAAACTCGAATTCGAATTTTCGAGCCCGTCACAATACTTTCCTTATACATTATGTATATAAGGAAAGTAATAACAACAATATCCGATGAAATATTGACCTGAATCGTCATTATAAGCATTGCGATATAAATAATCAAATATAGACTCAAACAAAATGGATTTGTATTCCCTACAATGACTTTATAGAATAGTTGTCGAGAAGTGAGCTATTGTTTATTTCTGATATAAACGAATTGTGATGGTCTAATTTTTTTTTTACTATCATGATTGTATTCGATCATCCCAAATCGCAAGAATGTTTCTTACTGCGTATATAGAATATACAGTAGTTGTTACAAGTAGGAACTACATACAAAAAATGCGTGCGTTTTCTTGACATCTAATAAATTGAAGACTTTACCACTGTATTTGGTATGATATTTATTTTCCTTTAGATTTTAGGCAGCGGATGTTACATTATTGAAAGCTATTTTTACTTTCCTTATATACATAATGTATAAGGAAAGTATAGTGACGGGGTCGAAAATTCGAAATCGAGTTTTCGACGGGAGAGCACGTTTCAAGCATACCTGATCACGAATCAAACATTTTTAAAGTGATGTCTGTGTGTGTGTGTGTGTGTGTGTGTGTGTGTGTGTGTGTGTGTGTGTGTGTGTGTGTGTGTGTGTGTGTGTGTGTGTGTCTGTGTCAGTGAGCCTGTGGAGACGATAACTGACGAACGAATGGACCGATTCGAACCAAATTTGGTACAAAAATCACAATCCGTAAACACTGGAAGCCTATTGTTTTTATACGTAATCGAATGTTCACAACCCCCCTAAATTTTCGAATGAAATTTTGAAAAAAACGTCAAAAAATCAAAACCGCTAATAAAGTTACGCAAATAGACATTTCATATGTAATTTTTCATTAGAAAACGATTGGCATAAATTTTAGAACGCTAACATGAACCGTTCTCGAGATATTGTACATTTTTAAAAAAATTTTTGAACAAGTCACATAAAAAAAAAATTCCTATTGAGAAACATATTCACTTTTCATATGTAATACCATGCGAAAAATTGAGTGACATCATTCTCGTGGATCTAGCTCGTTCCATTCATGAAAAAATATACTTTGAATAATACTTTTGTATTTGAACGCAAATAGTCATTTATCTGCTGTAAGAATAACTTTTTCTTAGTACATAACGCTTGGCGAGATTTTGGCGACGAATTTGGCGGAATGTCGCCAACTTGGCGACTTTTTTGAAATGTTGCCAAATTATGAAAATCTCGCCAAATGGATAAAAATGATGCTAAATCAATGAAAATGACGACTATTTGTCGAAAATTCAATATCTTGAAAAGAATATTAGTATCTACTATAAGAAAATCCTATTACTTTCCTTATATACATAATATATAAGGAAAGTATTGTGACGGGGTCGAAAATTCGAATTCGAGTTTTCGACGGGAGAGCACGTTTCAAGCATCCCTGATCACGAATCGAACATTTTTGAAGTGATGTCTGTGTGTGTGTGTGTGTGTGTGTGTGTGTGTGTGTGTGTCAGTGAGTCTGTGGAGACGATAACGGACGAACGAATGGACCGATTCGAACCAAATTTGGTACATAAATCACAATCCGTAAACACTGGAAGCCTATTGTTTTTATACGCAATCGAATGTTCAGAACCCCCCTAAATTTTCGAAAGAAATTTTAAAAAAATCGTTAAAAAATCAAAACCACTAATAAAGTTACGCAAATAGACATTTCTTATGTAATTTTTCATTAGAAAACGATTGACAAAAATTTTAGAACGCGACCATGAACCGTTCTCGAGATATTGTAAATTTTTCAAAAAAAATTATCAAAAAGTCATATAAAATAAAAATATAAATATTTCCTATTGAGAAACATGTTTACTTTTCATATGTAATACCATGCGATAAATTTGGTGACATCATTCTCGCGGACCAAGCTCGAAAATCTCACCAAATGGATAAAAATGACACTGAATCAATGAAAATGACGACTCATTGACGAAAATTCAATATCTTGGAAAGAATATAAGTATCAACTATAAGAATAACATTTTTTTAAACTGTAAACGTAGTAAATTCATTGCACTATATAAGGAAAGTCATGTGTTGCCCACATCAGATTTTTTTATCTTTGAATGAATGTTTTAATGATATTAATATAGGACAACTTACTCTAATTATTCATCGCACAGTGCTTGCTCTCTCGTGATTATTCTATGTAAATTATAACAATGGTGTTCATATACGGCAAAACTTGAACAAAATATTGTAGGTTAAAATAATGTCAAATGTTGTCGGTCAACAGATTAAATATTGTGTCTAAGCATTTTAAAAACATTCCGGGATCCAATTTTATAGAAAAAAATTACTTTGTGAATATACATGGCATGCTCTTTAAAATGATATGTAGCTTTTATTTTGTTTTTCGTCGATAATTAGAAATGCATAAGGAAAAAATCTGATGTGGGCAACACATGACTTTCCTTATATAATGCAATAAATTTGCTACTTTTACAGTAAAAATAGGTGTTTCGTACAGTAGATAATTACATACTTTCCAAGATATTGAGTTTTCGACAATTAGTCGTCATTTTCATCGATTTAGCGTCATTTTTCCCCAGATGGCGAGATTTTCGCTAATTTGGCAACTTTTCAAAAAGTCGCTAAGTTGGCGACATTCCGCCAAATTCGTCGCCAAAATCTCGCCAAGCGTTATGGATGGAGAAATAAGTTATTCTTATAGCAGACTATTGGCGTTCAAATACAAAATTATTACTCAAAGTATCTTTTCTCATGAATGAAACGAGCTAGATCCACGAGAATGATATCACCAAATTGATCGTATGATATTACATATGAAAAGTGACCATGTTTCTCAACAGTTAATATATTTTTCTTTTTGTGGGATCTTTTGATAAATTTATTTGAAAAATGTGCAATATCTCGAGACCGGTTCATGTTAGCGTTCTAAAATTTATGTCAATCGTTTTCTACTGAAAAATTTCATAAAGAATGTCTATTTGCGTAACTTTAATAGAGGTTTTGATTTTTTGACGATTTTTTCAAAATTGCACTCGAAAATTTAAGGGGGTTCTGAACATTCGATTGCGTATAAAAACAATAGACATCCAGTGTCTACGGACTGTAATTTTTGTACTAAATTTCGTTGCAATCGGTGTACTAAATTTCGCTTGCTAAATTTCGTCCAATCGTTCGTCAGTTATCGTCGCCACAGACTCACCGACACACACACACACACACACAAACACAGACATCACTTCAAAAATGTTCAATTCGTGATCCGGGGTGCTTGAAACGTGCTCTCCCGTCGAAAACTCGAATTCGGATTTTCGACCCCGTCACATTCCTTTCCTTATACATTATGTATATAAGGAAAGTAACAATCTGAGAAATAATATATGAATTATGTAGACGTTTCCTGCAATAACAAATAGTTAAATGAAATAAACTTATTTTATTTATTCTCCACTACTCTAATCAATATTAACAATTATCTTTCAAAGGCAGTGCATAAAACTCCCCTTTCTAGCTATCTCGTATAATATGCAAAAATTGTACCATGCTTAATTTCCTTTACGTTGTGAAATTCCGAAACAATATATGTGAAATTGATTAAGATTTTCACGATTTTGGAAATTTTCACTTACATTAGAAACCGACAGTGTAAAAAACACAAGCTTTTTCAAAGTAATTTTGTCCATATTTTTATTGCATTAACCCATTCTATAAATTTTAAGTACTTTAATTTCAGACGAAGTCTTATTTTTTCATTCCGTCCATTATCTCAAATTTTTCTAACGACTTTCAACGAGAATATGTTTTTTATAAGCATGTTTTTTCAGTAATGAGGTTTGGAGAAACAATGTTGTAATAAATGTTTCGTTTTTGTTTTGTATTAACTTTAAGTGCTTTTCAATTTTAATTTTTATTTACTTTTATTACTTACGTACTTAGAATAATGTACTGAGAAACTATTGTGATTCGAAAAAATTGTTACTCAAATTCGAAAAGTCTAATTCGATTTTTCGACAGGAGAGCACGTTTCAAGCATCTCTGAACTGGAATCGGACTTTTTTAAAGTGACGTATATATAGGTATGTGTGTATAACAGAGATTCTGTGAATGCATTTCGAACGTAATTTGGTACGATTATTATACTTGGTAAACAGTAGAACTCTATTGAATACATAATCGAAAATTCGGAAGACCCCAAAATTTTAATGAAATTTTGAAGAAATCCAGAATATGCAATAATGCAACAAAATACAAATCTGCAAAAATGTTATATAAATAATCATGCTTAGGTAGTTTTGATTAGAAAACGAATGCCGCAAACTTTAGAATGCTAGCATTAACCCATTCTCCAGATATTGCATATTTTTCAAATATATTTATCAAATAAATAACTTAAATAAAAAATAAATTAACTTTAGAGAAAAATATTCACTTTCAATATGTAATGTTATGCAACAAATTTGTTAACCCCATTCTCGTGTATTTAGTCTGTTCCGTTCACGACAGAAAGTAATTTGCGTAATTGTTTTATATTTTGGTTTCCAACAATTCGTTAAGAGTTATTTATTTATACAAAAAAAATCTCTATATTCATCTGGCTGAAACTCTTGGTTATGGGCGGGTTATCGCCAATCTGGTGGCTTTTTTAATGTTGCCAAATTGAAGAAAATATCTTCAAAATTGTAAAAAAAAACGACTTTAGGTACGGAAAAAACGACAAATTGATGAAGTACTTATTAAAATATTTCAATATATATACCATATTGCTTATTGTGGATGCTAACAACATTAATAATTAAGTTAGAGTTGGGCGAAATATAAGTTAATGTGTATTTCGAACTAGTTTTACATGTTGCCATTTGGAAAAAGTGTCAAATATACAAATCAACTACAAATAAAGTCATTTTTACGGCAGTTATCGTGCTACCGGACAGACAGACAGACAGAATGAATGAACAAAGTCATAAACACTTTTCAACTATGTTGTAAAGTGTTAAAAATGTACGGTTGATCTTGTACTTCATTATTTTGCTGTGAAAGAAGTAAATTCATTGCATCATGTAGGGAAAATTAGGTGCTTCCCACATCATATTTTCATCTTCATGATATGATTTTGTAGATGGATATTCTATAATTAATTTTGATTTTTAAGGCATATATCATGGTTCTTTTATTCTTTTCATCATATAACATGTATGGTTCATATTTATGTTTTCTTCTGCACGTTCCCTTTTTGAAGTTAAATATATTCCCTTTATTTCATTCTGTAGAATGTTGCTTTTTGTATACGTTTATCACATTTTAGACGTATATAAATATCTCAGAAGAAAATATATGTCTCAAAAATGTAAAAACTATGGATGCTTAATATTTATAAATCTCTTTAGACCACTGCGCTTTGTATGTTAAAATATCTTAACGCTTTTCGCGATTAATCATAGGAAATCCATAAACACATGTAATGTCTTATACGAAGAGTAGTCATTGAAGATATATTTCGTCAAATTGTGAAAGCAAATGTAAACGACAGCATAATTTTCATATTATGGGATAAATATAATTTAACCGCATTATTGGCCTTATATTATTTCAAAACTACTCCAGACTTGTTGCTGAAAAATCTGAAAAATTATACCTAAGGCAAAACTACACATTATATCCTTCAAAAGGATTTATTTACACTTATATATACATATATATATAAAATATGCATGTTTCATAATAAAATGTGTCACTGCTCATGTCTTATACCCATGTCTTGTATGTTAGCCGTCAGTTGCTTATGTGAGATTATCTGATTGTCTGTGTTCCTTGTACTATCTGATACAATCTTGTCTATAACATCCTGAAATTTGAGTAACGTAACTTACATATTACTGTGATCTATTCCAAATAATAAATTGGTAGATTCACTCATAAGGCTGTCCATGTTATTTTGGAAATAGGCTCCTTCTTTTTATTGTTTGCTTGTCATAGTAATTTTATAATAGATCCTATAGGCCATAATGTCCAATCTTCGCCTAACAAATAACAAACGTACTAAATCTTATAACAATTGCCCTGGTTTACTATTGCTTGAATATTAAGAATTTCTCGACTGAAGTAATGTTGAAATGACGATTTCTATATTGTAGTAGAAGCGCTTTCCAGAATTGTCCTTTTTGGTTATTTATTTCATGATTTTATTATCAAATAATGTCTTTATTCGCTGCATTTAGCGCAAGAACTACGTGTAGAATCATTTGACAATATGCTTATATATGTGTCGTGGTACTGTATATGTATATATATATATAAATATGTATAAAAGAATGAAAGTTAAGAAATTCCTGAAATCACACGAGTAAGGCGCTATGCTGCACTACAATGTGGATTTTAATATCATACCAGAAAAGTATAAAAATGAAAGAAAGCAATATATCAAAGAATGGCTGTGGGGGATGTGACCCCCACTCCCCGGTTAAGCCAGCTTTGCGTCTAGACAACACTCCCGGAAGCCGATATATTGCACAAATATGAATACCGAAGTATCAAAAATTCTTTAAAAGGATTTTAAAAAAGGATTTTAAAAAGGAGGTTACAAAACATGAAAGTGTAGAGTACCCAAAAGACTCGTATTTTAAAACTGTACTATTAGTTTAACTCTCACAAAACTAATGGCAATAAGAAACAAACATATAGATTTTAATTACCAAAGTAGATACTGTACCATAACCCAGATGTACTATTCACCATGACGAATCCAGCATCAATACATCTGCTTGTTATTATCTATTGTATATAAGAGTGTACTCATTCATAACCTGTGTAAAGTTGGCTCAGACTCCCTAACGTAATCAACACACGGGAGGTTCGGCATCCAAATATATATGATAGCTATCAGTTACGGTTATACCATAAAATTTGCATATAATGTTACACAGGAAACGCTTCGGAAAACCCTGTGCAATAGCACCATGGAGGAAGCTAATATCGCTATTGTAACGATCATTAACATTACAGTTGATTCTTTTGCTTCGCAAAAGATGGTTCAAAATTATGTTTCTGTATACATTCTTATGTAAGCATGAACACCAAGGAACAATGAAATTTATTTTAAATTTAAAATCTCTACGTTTATCGTAGAGACGAAATCCAGTTGATCCAGCAGGTAGTTTGTACAAAGACAAATCAAGAAAATTAAGACTTTCATCAGGGTTGTATGGTGTTTCGGTTAAAGTTAAACATTTTGGATAAAATCCAAAATCCAATAAAAAATATTTTTCTTTACAGGCAAAAAGGATATAGTCAACGTAACGTATGAACAGCAATTCGTTTAAAATGTGAGTGCCCTCTTCATATTTGTTGAGGTAAATGTCGGCGAGAATGGAGGAACACCCACCTCCCATGGGTATACCTAAGGCAAATTATACCTAAGGCAAAACTACACATTATATCCTTCAAAAGGATTTATTTACACTTATATATATATATATATATATATATAAAATATGCATGTTTCGTAATTAAAATGTGTCACTGCTCATGTCTTATACCCATGTCTTGTATGTTAGCCGTCAGTTGCTTATGTGGGATTATCTGATTGTCTGTGTTCCTTGTACTATCTGGTACA
Organism: Amaurobius ferox; assembly: GCA_951213105.1. Taxonomy (NCBI): domain Eukaryota; kingdom Metazoa; phylum Arthropoda; class Arachnida; order Araneae; family Amaurobiidae; genus Amaurobius; species Amaurobius ferox. The sequence continues at coordinate 35,580,617 of OX578144.1, read as the reverse complement.
CTCTTGTCTATAACATCCTGAAATTTGAGTAACGTAACTTGCATATTACTGTGATCTATTCCAAATAATAAATTGGAAGATTCACTCATAGGGCTGTCCATGTTATTTTGGAAATAGAATCCTTCTTTTTATTGTTTGCTTGTCATAGTAATTTTATAATAGATCCTATAGGCCATAATATCCAATCTTCGCCTAACAAATAACAAACGTACTAAATCTTATAACAATTGCCCTGGTTTACTATTGCTTGAATATTAAGAATTTCTCGACTGAAGTAATGTTGAAATGACGATTTCTATATTGTAGTAGAAGCGCTTTCCAGAATTGTCCTTTTTGGTCATTTATTTCATGATTTTATTATCAAATAATGCCTTTATTCGCTGCATTTAGCGCAAGAACTACGTATAGAATCATTTGACAATATGCTTATATATGTGTCGTGGTACTATATATATATATATATATATATATATATATGTATATATATATATATATATATATATATATATATATATATATATATATATATATATATATATATATACTGGCGGAAAAAGAAATCCCAACACCAAGAAGGAGTTGAGCTAAATGTGGCTAGCTAGGAGTGGCGCTAGTTGCGCCACTATGATCATGCAAATCATTTTTGCTTTAAATACACGATATAAACTTCGTGAGCGTTATTTATCGTCCGGATTGGACGTTGTGAGCTAGGTTTGAGTGAAAAATGCTTTTAAGGAGACGAAGAAGGCAGTATCAGCAGCATAGTGAGTTTGAACGAGGTCGTAGAATAGAGCTACGAGAAGGTGGATTTTCTTTCCGCGATATTGCAGAAAGACTTGGCAAGGATGTTATCCACTGTCCATGATTGTTGGCAGCAGTGGTCACGGTAAAACACTGTCTCAAGAAGACCGGGGTACGACCGCACACGGGCCACTATTGAGAGGGAAGACCGCCGTATGGCTGTGGCGGATCGTACTGCATCTGCAGCAGCATTTAGAGCTTCTGTTGGTCCCAGGGTGATACAGCGAACTGTAAGAAATCGATTACTTGAGGGACAGCTCCGAGCCGACGGTCTGGAGCGTTCATACCACTAACTCCGAATCACTGCCATCTGCGATGTCAGTGGTGTCAAGCTAGAGCTCATTGAAAGGCAGAGTGGAGATCTGTTGTATTCTCAAATGAGAGCCGTTTCTGTCTTGGTACCAGTGATGGTCGCATGTTGGTAAGAAGGAGGCCAGTGAGCGCTTGGAACTAAGCTGTCTGCGGCGCAGACACACTAAACCTACACAAGGAGTTAATGTCTAGGGAGCCATTTCTTATGACAGCAGGAGCACTCTCGTCGTTATCTCAAGCACCTTGATAGGAAATTTGTACATTAAACTGTTGATTGAACTGGTTGTGCTGCCATTCATCAGCAGTATCCAAGAGGGTGTTTTCCAATTGGATAACGCTCATCCTCATACCTTTGCTGCCACCCAACGTGCTCCACTGAGTGTCGACATGTTGCCTTGGCCTGCAAGATCACCAGATCTTTCTCCCATCGAGCACGTAAGGGACATTATTGGAAGACACATCCAGCTTCATCCACAATCAGCATTAACCGTTGCTGATTTGACTGACCAATGCAACAGGCATGGAACTCCCTCCCACAAAATGACATACAACACCTGTACGACATAATGCATGCCCGTTTGCATGCTTGAATTCAAAATTGTGGCGACTACAGCGGTTATTAATGTTCCACCATTTCACATTTTAAATTTCTCTTCTCGCGCATACCTTAATCTGTGACCTTGAAACTTTAATCAAATTAATATGTTACCTACACAATTGCTTTGCCTAAATTTCAATCCTCCAAACCAATTTCTTCTTGGTGTTGGGATTTTATTTGGTAAATGTATGTATGTATATATATATATATATATATATATATATATATATATATATATATATATATACAAATATAAAAAGTATAAATAGCATGTAAAGCATTGGAAAAAAGAGGGAAGGCTTAGCGAGAAGCTTACTTAATGGCGGTAAAGGGTTGTGACTTTACACCCCAGTTGTCAACATGCATGTCATAATTGCCGCGGCATTGTACTCCTGGACGCCAGCCCTGGCTGAAGCCAACCCCCGGAGGGACAATAACAATCATCACAAGACCGTTGAAAAAGAAAAGTCCAATGATAAGGTGCAGTCCATTACAGGATGGCATACTAGTCCTTCAGACTACTATGGCCTTTATATATCTGCGTGTTATCGTTCTGCGGTCCTGTTATCCATAGTATGCGAACCTTCATCGACCAAACTGAGATCAAATTGATTTTAACTTTGAACAATATTCATTATTATTACCATAGAAATTATTAATATAGTGTTGCATAAAAGGAATGGGGTATTGCTGTAGATATGCTTGTTGTAGAAATGTCCTATCAAAATCAATACGGATGTCGTCATTGTTGATGATTCTCTGTATTCTAGCCAATCGTCCCAAGAATACATTCCTAAAGATATTCAAGTGAAGATTGGAATTCCAATTTATCAGACCGGTGATACGTATATTGAAACTTTTTCTTTTATCATAGATAGTAAAATTTACAGGTATTTTACTGAAATCGATGCTTAAATCTTAAAAATTCTACTACATCGTTAAGTGTAGTTGGATTATATTTTAAGATTAAGTTTGGTGGGTAGAAATCAAAATGCATGTTATAATCCTCATCTTTATATCCAATTATCAAATCATCCACATAACGTAGGTATATGATTTCATTATTAAGATGTGATTGGCTTTCATAATGGTTGAGGTACAAATCTGCAAGTATAGATCAGCACCCCCTTCATTATATATATGTATATATATATATATATATATATATATATATATATATATATATATATATATATATATATATATATATATATATATATATATATATATATATATATATATATATAAATATATATACATATATATATATATATATACCATATATATATATATATATATATATATCCTATTGGAAAACACCCTCTTGGATACTGCTGATGAATGGCAGCACAACCAGTTCAATCACCAGTCTGATGTACAAATTTGTTGTCAATATCCTTGGGATAACGACGAGAATGCTGTGCGTGTGTGTGTGTATGAGTGAGTGTGTGAGAGACTCTACATAATTAAATTATATAAAACAATTTTTGTTTTCATAAAAGGATGCTAAAACCTCCGGCATTAATCTTTTATTTATAAAGTTAAAGGTATGGAACTTTACTTTACTCTTCTTATCAGCATTTTATATCAGAGTAAAGTTGATTATGTTTAAATTAGGGAAATATCTCACTTCCTTCCTTCCTTTTGATTGATTCGATTTTAATGAGTTTGTTACTGATAACGCAAAAGAGACAATGAGTATATTAAGGCAAAATTAAATTTAATAACTTTGTAAAAAAATTCTCAGCCATCGACATAAATCTTCATAACCATTGATTTTTCCTCCAAACGTTAATGGGTCATGTGTTCATTATATATTTGCTCGGATTAGGCTGAGCTATATGTTTTCAAGATTAAGTATTTGTGTGGTACATTAAAAAACACAAGGATATTTGCTTCTTATATTTTGCTCTTGTATAATTCTTTCTAGACTTTGTTTGCACACATAACCACGCGTATAACTTCATATGTGTTTGAATATTTATTGTATTTACACAATTAAACAAACTTAAATTATTTTTTCTGCATCCTAATTAAAATTTTATTAAAATCTCTCTTACTTTTTGTAGAACATTCTAATTATGAAAAATACAATGTTCATATTCCTGAATTTAAGACACATTTTTCAATTAGATACAATTAGCAAAACTTTTTCTGAAGTATGTACTGTGAAGTACGGTGTGTTTCACTATTTGTAATTGTTCTTTATTCCTGATGTAGTTGCTTATTTTGCCCGTTACTTTCTCAGCAATGAAACTGTTTTCCATTTTCGAATATAATTAACTCACTTAATTTCTAAAACCGAGTAATCGGTGTTTTTCAGGCATGCATCCGGAAGACGAAGCCTTCCTCGGAGATAATTTTATTAACTTAGTTTCTATTTATATAACAGTATTTATATATATTTATATAGGTGAAATATAAAACTTGTCTGTGCCTAAAGTTCTATTCAACTTCTGGCCAAAAAGTCCTGAAAGTCTGGTAGCCTTTAATATGCAACTCGTCTGTTCATTTTACGGCGGTACCTTTAATATACTAGTCTATTCATTGTCCAATTATACCTATAATGTGCAACTAGTCTGTTAATTTTCCTATTCTGCTATTAATATGCTACTAGTCTGTTCATTTTCCCAGTGTACCTTTAATATGCAACTCGTTCTGTTCATTTCCGAAGTGTGCCTTTAATATGTAACTAGTTCTGTTCATTTTCTGGTTATGCCAAATTTTCAAATGTTTCTGTTCATTTTACAGTCGTACCTTTAATATGTAACTAGTTCTGTTCATTTTCCTGTTATACAAAATTATGCATCTAGTTATGTTTATTTTCCAGTTGTGCTACTAGTCTGTTCATTTTCCGAGTGTACCTTTAATATGCAACTAGTTCTGTTCATTTTCCGAGTGTACTTTTAATATTCATCTAGTTCTGTTCATTTCCGAAGTGTGCCTTTATTAAGTAATCAGTTCTGTTCATTTTCCGGTTATACAAAATTATGCATCTAGTTATGTTTATTTTGCATTTGTACCTTTAATATGCTACTAGTCTGTTCATTTTCCGAGTGTATTTTTAATATGCAACTAGTTCTGTTTATTTTCCAATTGTACCTTTAATATGTAACTAATTTTGTTCATTTTCCGATTATACTAAAATATGCAACTAGTTCTATTCATTTTCCAATTGTACCTTTAATATGTACCTAGTTTTGTTCATTTTTCGGTTATACCAAAATATGCAACTGCTCCTGTTCATTTTCCAGTTGTACCTTTAATATGTAACAAATTCTCTTCATTTTCTGGTTATACTAAAATATGCAACTAGTTCTGTTCATGTTCCGGTTGTGCCTTTAATATGCAACTAGTTCTGTTCATTTACAGATGTATGTTTAATATGCAACTAATCGGTTTATGTTCCTGTTAATGTTGACTCATTTACTTTCCGAATCCGGCTGTTTCCATTGTAAGAAAAGACTCTGTTATTTTCTGTTTTAAAATGGCTAATTCATCTTCCGAAATTGGTTATTTACTTTATTTCAACTTTAATTGTACGTTCTGCATGATAGTTTTCAAATCTGTTACTTTCTTGTATTTGTAACTGTTTTGCTTTCATTTTCATGATGGAATCAGCTAATTTACATGTTAAAACACTGATGCTTCCTTTCCAAAATCCATTATTTTCTCTCACTTAATTACAGTTTATTAACTTTTATTGTGTTGCATATTTTGTACTACATTTCACTGTATTTTGAAAGAATATTTTGCATTCCACTGATATATTTCCATTTATTCTTTACTGCTTTCGGATTGACAAAGCTTTTCCTCTTGAGTTCACACGAGAAAGTTCCTAATTTCATGCATTTTTCTGCTTCTGCTGAATTAATTTTCTGTTAAATCCAGCGTAAAAAAACTCATATTTTAGACCTCGAAATCAATGCATAAATTTAAATATTTATTTATTATATTTTATTAATTTAGTGTTTTAATTGTAGATTAACCGTTAAAAGTTCATATACTAATTTAAATTTTATATTTTCCAGAGACATTATAGTTTTTCAGGATTCTCCAAAAATTACATTTGGAAAAATTATGTGTCACATTTTTACGACTCATATTTTAAAATTGTCGAATTTTTTTTCACACCTTTTATGATAAAACAGCATTACTTACATTTTCGATAAAATGTTGTTAGGGCTCTTCACGTAGTTTAAACTTCACTTTTTATAAAACTAGGCATAAATGTATAGAAATCGTTTGTTACGTTTGACAATTGTTGTCCTCCAATTAGCTAACATCTTGCGTAAATTGCACTACACAAAATTGGTACGTACAATAGCAAATGCATGATAAGAACGAAATCAAAAATACTGATTAAAATTTCAGCGTTGAATATAAAACATCCGTATACTTATTCATACATTCGATTAAAAATGTATGTACAATTTATTAATTGTAACAATGACCTGTTTTGACAATTATTATTTCGTTTTAAATACTAAATAACTAAAACCTAACACAAATCATTGGCAAAATTATTATTTATAATAAACGACGGTCAATTTGACAAGACTCAGTAAAACTAAAACTTTAACTTAATAATTGACTTAAACACGAAGATGGTTTTCTAAAAGGTGAGGTTCTTCTTTAAAAGTAGTTTTTTTAAAAAGTGGAAACATTGTACAGTGTAAACACTGAGGATACATAAACCGTTAAATTATTTATGGACAATTTTGTAATTTATTTCCTCAGTTTATGTACTCATGCAATTGTTGTTTGAACTATCATCCACCATTTATCTTATTATTTTCCTTATATACATAATGTATAAGGAAAGTATTGAGACGGGGTCGAAAATTCGAATTCGAGTTTTCGACGGGAGAGCACATTTCAAGCATTCCTGATCACGAATCGAACATTTTTGAGGTGATGTCTGTGTATGTGTGTGTGTGTGTGTGTGTGTGTGTCAGTGAGTCTGTGGAGCCGATATCTCATGAACAAATGGAGCGATTGTAATTAAATGTGGTACAAAAATCACAATCCGTGAATACTGCAAGCCTATTGTTTTTAAACGTAATCGAATGTTCAGAACCTCCCTAAATTTTCAAGTGAAATTTTGAGAAAATTATCAAAAAATCAAAAACCTTTAATAAAGTTACGCAACTAGACATTTATTATGTAATTTTTCCTTAAACAACAATTGGCATAAACTTTAGAATGCTAGCTCGAACGGTTCTCGAGATATTGTTCATTTTTCAAATACATTTATCAAAAAATCCAATAAATAAAAACAAAAAATGAATTGTTGAGAAACACGTTCACTTTTCATATATAATATCATGCGAAAAATTTGGTGGCATCATTCTCGTGGATCTAGTTCGTTCCAGTTATGAGAAAAGATACTTTGAGTAATAATTTTGTATTTGAACGCCAACAGTCATTTACCAGCTATAAGAATAACTTATTCTCCGCCCATAACGCTTGGCGAGATTTTGGCGACGAATTTGGTGGAATGTCGCCAACTTGGCGACTTTTTTAAATGTTGTCAATTTAACGAAAATCTCACCAAATGGATAAACATGACGCTAAATCAATAAAAATGACTAATTGTCAAAATTCAATATCTTGGAAAGAATATAAGTATCTTCTATGAGAATAACCGATTTTTTTTTACTGTAAAAGTAGTAAATTCATCGCATTATATAAGGAAAGTCATGTGCTGCCCACATCAGATTTTTTTAATACAAAGTGAATTTTGCACTGGCACATGCAAACGCCCGTTTTGAGGATTTTTTTGATGTGTTAAAACATATAGGTCCCGGATGATATTAATATCTTTATGTTAAGAGCTTTAGATTATTACTTTCAGTTTATTTCTTTTTTCTATTTTTACATTACAATCACCACGTTACTTTACGTTACAACTTCCTTTTTTTAGAAGTACAATAATCAAAATTTCGTTTTTAAATATGTAAACAAGAGTATAAACTTCTAATAAAACTAAAACTAGCACAGCTATACACTTTATTTGACGTGAAATACCGTCTAATACCTTCGTCTAAAACCGTCACTGAGATTTTATCCAGTTAATATTTGCCAATATTATCACGAACTTTTCCAATTACTTCAACAGACTTCGGATTTTGATCCATTTATAAAGAGAACATGTTTTGGATTATTTATTATTAAGTTATTATGTTTTCTTCCGGTAGTATGTATTTGTTACCAACATATGGATGCAGTATCGTAGCCTTTGCATTTACTTAAAGATATTTTTAAGAAGACATCGTGGCTAAGGTATATTCATTGATGTTAATACACATAGGTCACGGATGACATTAGATTCTACATAAATTTTTATCTCGTATTTATGCAAACCCCTTTACTGAATAGCGGCTTTTACCGAAAGCTGTGACTGAGCTCTTTGATTAAAATTATATCCCTATCAATAAAACATTCTTGAGAATTTTTTGACGCAATATTCAAAATAGACAGTAAAACGAACAGTTCTAAAATATTAGTGCAGCCTAATGTAAATCCGATAGTGCGCTAGAAGAGTTTAGGATTTTATTTAATCCTTAGTCAATCAAATATTCGTTAATAAAACTTGTCATTGCCACTATAGACAAGTATTAATTTAATCCAGCTGAATCCCAACTTCTCTGTGAATGGTTACCGGCAAAAAGCTCCAAATATTTTTGAGGGCTGAATTATTGAAAACAATAAAATGATATATATTCTATATATATATATATATATATATATATATATATATATATATATATATATATATATATATATATATATATATATATATATATATATATATATATATATATATATATATATATATATATATATATATATATATTTATATATATATTTATATATATATATATGTATGTGTGTGTGTGTGTATATATATATATATATATACATATATATATGTATATATATATATATATGCATATGCATATATATATATATATACATATATACACACAAACACACACACATCAACTACTCCGAAAAAACAACCTTCTGAAAATACACCCTTAGGCTCAATGCAGCTCGACCAAGTACATTTATATAAAACATAAAGAGATGAAAGAAAGAACGACAATGTGTCATAATTTCGCCGGGGGGGATTGTGACCCTCACTTCCCGGTTAAGCCAGCTTAATGTCATGACGACACTCCCGGAAGCGGATACACTGTCGAAAACCAAGTACACCATACTTAAATCACAATATGTGAAGTCAAAAATGTGAAAGATTTATACTGACTATACCACATAAACTGATTTTACAAGTTCATTGCTACTAACATCCACACAAATTACGATATAAAATATCAAAAAGACAACAATACAAACCAATCTCGTACATACCCCATTATCCCAGCTATTTCATAGTAAATTGACTCAACATTTCGGAATCAAAGCTTCCTTTAACTGCTTTACGATTACGTCCTGATTAGCTGTATGTCTTCTTCTGTTTAAACTGCAAGTGTACCATTATATAAAAATAAACTGTAACTTTCCGTTACGGTTATTTTGTACAATTTTCTGATGATGTTGTTTAGAAAACGCAAAGGGTAACCCTTTGCAATAACTTCATTCAAGTAACTCTGACCCTTTTATAACGATTCTTGTTAGTGCTATTTAATCGTTTACTTCTGATCAAAAATTTTAATATAATATTCCTGAATACATTACGATGTAAACTCGTATTCCATTTGACGGTGTAATTTATATTAAAATTGAAATATTTTCTTTTATCATAAAGTCTAAAACCAACATATCCATTCGTCTGTGTGTATATGGTCAAATTCAGGAAATTATTTGCGCACTTACAGGTCTGAGGTTTTGCGCACAGTAACATCTATACCTGAACTGATACACATCGAAACCTTTATCTTAATATTATCAAACTTTTTCAGTGTGTTCAAATCAGCTATTTACCGTCAATAATGAGCAAACTCTTCTTTCCCTGGCGCGCGGCCTTTCAATACGTGACAATGCAAAAGTATAATAAACATTGTTGTAAAATAGATGAAAATGGGTTCAATATTCTGCTCCACAACGGAAAATGAGGGATTTGGAGTGTTTGACTCCCATGAGCTCAACTTTATTTTTGTATATATATATATATATATATATATATATATATATATATATATATATATATATATATATATTTATATATATATATATATATATACACACTCTAAGACAAAAAAATAAAAAAAATCGATGTACCAAGAAAAAATTATTCAAATGAGACAAAATTTGGTACGTGTAATGTGGACGTACAGAAAAATAAATGATTAGAATTTGAGAACAATTGGATAATTTATTGCGCTGATCTACACAAAGAAATATCTACACAAAGTGAGCATGTCAGTATGGCGTTGGTCCACCTCTGGCATTGATACAAGTTGCTACCTGACGTAGCATTGATGCATAAAGTTGCCAAATGATGTTCTGAGGGATGTAGTTCCAAATGGCTTCCAATTGACGAGTTAGTTAGTCTACATTCTGGGATGGTCGTAGGCGACGCTCCATCTTAGAGCCAAACTATGCTCAATAATCTAGAGATTTAAAGATCTGTCTGGCCAAGGAAGTGTGTCGTAAGCACGCAGACAATCAATGGAGAGGCGCACCGTATGTGGCCTGGCATTATCTCGCTGAAAAAATAGCTCGGGGTGTCGCGAAATGAATGACAATACAGCGGGTCGTAAAATATCGGCAATTGTGCGTAGAATGTCTGAATGGCGCTCTGCTGTGATGGTGCCACGAAGGGCTATCAAAGGGGTCCAGCTATCAAACGAAATGGTACCCCAGATAATAACTTCCTGTTGTTCGGCCGTGTGTGGCTTGTGACAGTAAGAGCAGGAACCTGACGATGTCCGGGCTGTCTCCAGACACGTCTGCGCGGGTCGTCGGGTCTCAGTTCGAAACGGTACTCATCACTGAAGACAATTCGTTCCCAATCCGAACAGTTCCACGTTGATCTGGTCCGGCACCGTTGCAATCGCTGTTGACGGTGCATACTGATCAGTGGTAGTCAGCGTAATGGGTGCCGCCAGTCTAATTCCACTCGCGTAGTCTTCTATTGATGGTCCGGGTGGTCACTGCTGTGTTTGTCACGCGTTGGGTGGTTGATAACTACGAAACTCGTGCTGTCACTGCTGTGCTGACAATCGCTCTATCTTCCCTTTCTGTCGTCGCTCTAAACCGTCCGCTGCCCGCTTGCCGCTGAAATCTGCCATTCCAGATCCATTCCTACCAGCAGCGTCTAATTGCTGCATCGCTCCTACCCAAATACCGAGCAATTCGTCGCTGTGCCCATCCAGTATCATGCAGTCCAACCGAACGCCCTCTTTCAAAATCTTTCATATGCTCGTAGTGGCCACGAATTCGCCGGGGAGGCATTGTTACAATCAAAATACTACGTAAACACGCTTCCACAATCAAAATCCACTGCACGTTTTGTTCCTGAAAGCGAGGTTCGCTTCTTATATACACTACCATGATGCTCAGTTTCAATGCTCTTTAGTTCCGACTATGTATTCATTGGCTGCGAATTTTTTATCATTTGCATATTCTGTCGATAGATGTTTGCATACACAGTTTCATTACTATCGGATTATTTTGGGGGGTGCGTCGATTTCTTTGTTATAGAATGTATATTAATGGTGTTAATGCAATTTCTATTTTTATAGTAGTATATATTTCTTATATACGATACTTTATGGTGTGTATCATGAGGTTTCATGAATTTAGCAAATTACTAATAGAATATGCACATTTCTAAAATGTTGTAAAATCTCTAATTGCATTTTCTCTTTATGCAAATAGCATAAATTGTCCAATCAGATTAAGCCTAGCAATTTACAAGATTCATAAATGCGCATTAATTTATATAGTTCACGTTTTTTAATTATCTGACCTTTCAGACAGAGTTTTGGTTGGTTACAAAAAGTTCTCTAAAGAATTGATTTCAATTAAATACAGGAACTATAATATGTTTACCTTTTAGTCGCTAAGCAACAGTTCCGAAAGAAATTGAAAATATCGAGGTAAATACCCCCTCGTATTTAATAACATAAATTTTACGTTAGAGATTGTGTTTAAGATGGAGTTTTGTATTATAAATGAATTTCGGGTGGATTTATTACGAATTTTGTGTGGAATATTTTAAAATATGAATAAAATATAAACGCTTATTATTTTTATAATAATTATTATTTACCAAGCTATATGATGTTTCTGTAAAAAAATGTAATAGGGATAGAAATTATAGTTTTAATGCATTTGTTTTGCGAAATATTGAATGCAAAATAGACATTTCTGCCGTGACATCCGTATGTATGTACTTGGTTATAGAATTTTATGAATTGTCGTATATCAATACAACAATATTTAAATCTTTATACTCCGTGAAATTATGACTTTCACTCGGCTGCCTATTTTAAAATATACTTATTTTAATAATGTGTCAGTAAAAATCAAAATATAACAGTGGTAAAACCCGAGTGTAGAATTAATTCCCAATTTTGAAACGCCCCTACGGATGTATTATTTTCCAATGAACTTGTCCGTTACATTGTCGTATAACACTTGCTACATCTTAAAGAAATGCGATGTTTGCAGAATTGTGGAACATAGAATATTTTATTGCTACCATATATCATGTGTTGCAAGTTGTCGACCCCATAATAATTGAGAAACCGGACCATAGATCATATTATCCTCAATGGAAGCGCAATCCGACGATTGATGTTTTCGACATTTCCCATTAAAATATCCCAGCAGTGATATATGTGACACACTTTAAGGACACACTGTTGTTGAAAATATTACATTTGTTTAAATACCCCAAATGTGTGCAGGGTATAGCTTCAAACATAGGAAAATTAATTGCTGCCCATATAACTCAATGGATTTAATTGACTAGTTAGATAGATATTTGAGGTACAAGTTCCTGTTTGGCATGATTATTTTCCGATGGCGACCGGAAAACTTTACCATGTAGGTGAAATGTCGTGGATCAACAATGTTTCAAAAAGATTAAAAAAAATCGATTTTTCCAGACAACTTACGACTTCTGGTAGCTATTTTAATACATGAATGTTACGTTAAATATTTTGCTGGCCTAGATAAAAGAAATAGCTGAAAAATGAATCGTAATAAAATTGTTGATATATGTCTGGATCACTGTTAGCCAGGGCTCCGAATAGTTAAGCTGGGTGTCCCGATGTCGTGAGAGTCACCCGAAAATAAGAACCCTTTAGTTCTTGATACAATTCCTCTCTTGCTTTCCGGAAGTGCGTAGTTGTCGAGTGACTGCTCTGAAAGAAATAAAGCAGGGTATTCAACAAATCAGACACGGAGCTTGCGATCATGCGAAATCTTTAATCTCCACCATCATTATACAATGTACCATATCTCTAAAATGGCGACAAACATGTCAGAGATCCGTATCTTCATGTGCTCGCTTCGCGTACTCCTTCCCCTCAATGCGACTTCTCTGACAGGTTTCTCTTGTGTTACCCCCCCCCCTTCCCCCGGAGTGGAGTACCTTCATATATATGTTCTTATGGGCCACCGTGATCATCAACCCACCGTAGTCTATTTCTTCAAATTTTGTCTCAGAATCTAATAACGCAAAGACCACCCCGGCTCTCTTAGTTCCCTTCGAGTTCGATGACTGACCTAATGTCATTATTCTGCCTCTCCGAGCAGACTCTGGTGGTGACAAAAATCTCAATGCCTTTGTTTTCAAATGTCTTATCTGGTATTCTTTTACACGGACTATGACTGCACAAGAGTCAAAACTTACCTGAAACAGAAAGATCTTTTGAGTTTCTCACATGGATAATACGTTAAAATTTGAGCGTTCACCTCGATCTAAATTTTGGATTAGAATAAGGTAAGGCGGAACTAAGTAATAAAAGAAAATTATACATTCGTAGTTGTAAGTGAGTAGCGCGTCTGCTGGTGAAGAAGATATCGGTGGTTTGAATTCTAGATGGTTTCCGGGATATCTCAGTGTTTATGGCCGGGGATCATAATCAATATATCGTGTTAATACACAACTCCAAACAAAACTATCCTCGTGTCTATGCGAAACTGGATATGAAAATATGTAGGTAATATAGTCCATTCGAGAGGTAATGTGCTAAGGGAATTATGGGACTATCCCTATGATTAATCTCTACTTATAATAAATCAGAGTGTGCGTTTGACGGGGAACTGGGGTGATCCACGTGGAAACGTTTCCGGGACAATCCACTCCTCAAAGGGATAGACAAATCTACGGTTTGTTCAAAACGAATTAAACCCAGTGACTTGGTATTTGAAAATATATATGTACAATACATCATGTTGCTAAGAAACGGAATTAAACCTAATAAGTTATTACAACAGTAAATGTTTTTCGATGTAAATAATAAATAAATATATTCATAAATACATTTTTTTTAAATTGTCTTTTTCCTTTGGGTTTAACGAGTTTAGACTATTGATATTTTCAAATTCTTACACAATTTGTTTTATTTTTGGAAAACACTTTAAAATCCATTTATTGTAGTACGGGTACATCTTCTAATACATGGGTATAATATTCCAATCTGCGAAAATATAAATTATTACGTCCGTTCGTCCCTGTAACGCTTGGCGAGAGATTTGGCGGGCTTTGTTGTAATGTTGCGAAGGAAAATGTTGTCGAATCGCTAAAAATATTGCCAAATTGATAAAAATGATGGCAAATTAATGAAATTAGTTTTATTTTGAAACAGGATAGTATTGTAATGATGTTTCGGTAGTTTTCGACTGTCAGTTCATCCTACTTGACACAAATTTAGCGACCTTTTAAAATGTGGTCAAATTGCTCAGATATCATCACATGAACGAAAGCATCATCAAATCGATAAAACTGTTGTCAACTTGATAAAAATGATACCAAATCAATGCGTTTGAAAGCGTTTTGAAATTGATAGTATTGTAATTAATTGCGTTTTGAAAGATGATAGTATTGTAATAATGTTTCAGTTACGTTTGTCTCTTAGTCCAACTGTCCCACTTTCTGACAAATTTGGCGACTTTTTGAAATTAATGAAAATGAATGAAATTAATGAAAACGTCGCGGAATTGATAAAATGATACTAAATTAATGAAAATGACTCCTAATTTATGAAATTTAATATTTTGCAAAATTAAGTTCAATATCCTTGATAATCCCTGTCGTTTTGTGAGAAATAAATAATAGTTTTTGTAAATGTGCTTACAAACGAACCAGGATGTTGTTTTTCTTCAGATCTGCCTGTGAAGATAATTTTGTATAGAGAGAAACAGAGATAAAGTATTAGAGGTGTATGCACTTAATTCAAATTTTAATTTCTTTATATTATATATTCCGTGCGGAGAATGGGTATACTACTAGTAACAAATATAACCCAATCTGTTTTGGTCCAAATTTGAGCCACTTTTCTGGCCTTTCAAACAGATACCTCGCAGATGTGGACAGGCGAGCTGTGAAAAAAAAAATACTTTTAAAGGTAATAAGATTATAACTGTCCCATTTATTCTTATGTTCCATTATGTACTAATGGAACTTGAATATAAGCATATTCTTCATGCTTATACTCATGTTCCATGTGTACATTATTTTTCAGTTTTATTGTACTGGCTAATGAATGTTTCTGTGCGATAACTTAAGGGAAAACTCCTTTGAGTAATTACCTAAAAGTTAATATATAATGCATGTGATTGAAATAATAGGTTTTAGAGGTCTCATTCGGATTGTAATTTAAAAAAACTCTAAATTCTAAAAAAAAAAATAATTATATTGCATTACTTATTACATCGACCCCATGAAAAATATTTATCCAACACATACATGGAAATAGCCGGGAATAATTCCAAAAAAGAATAAATCTGCTAGAAATAAATTTACAAAATGAATGGAGAATCATCTCAAAAATTGTTTCAAATGGATTTTTTTTTTCTGCAGAAAGAAAAAATCGAATAAAAAGCGTTCTATTAAACTTGATGGGGTCTTTTATTCCACTAGTGTCTCAGATTCTAAAGAGTACGCTCGCGATTACTGTTGCACTTCTTGAAAAGACAGCTTTCTTTGGAATTGGCAAGGGGCCACAGTTGTTTCTTATCGTCACAAGTGTCCTATATATGGGATGCTCTGTTGCTGAATGCAATCTGTAGCATCTTCATAAAAGAGAAACGCTGGCGTAGTTTAGGAAAACTGCTAGGCAAATATTCTGAGTGTATTGAGTTTGCTGCTTTCTAAGAGAAAATGCTATTTTAAAATATATCAGCTCCATGATACGGTTTAAATATTTCTGGAGCATATAAATTTTATTTATGCGAATACATTTATAGTAAATGGATAAATGTAATATCCTGACAAATTTTACTCGTTTTAAATAATTTATACTAAAATGTGAAGTAATATTACTGAAGGGTAAGTGAGGGTAATATGCCACATTTAAAGTCAAAATAGGTTAAAATTACTTTAGCCACGAATGTTTCAACTATATGTGATACACCTGTTTAAAAAATATTCCTTCGTTTTGGACATTACAGCCTAGAGCAGGACAAGGTCGGCCCAATCAGTTTTTGTCAACAAAATTTATCAGACGTCATACTTCCCCAATCAGTAATTCGAAACAGCTTGAGGTCATTCCCAACATTCTAAAGCATTTGTACTAAGTATACTAAGTACGTTTTTACTAAGAATATGACTATCTTACGATACTATTAATATCTTAGCGTACTGTCATATTTCCTAATAGGTAAAAAATATGCTAGACTATGTCAATTTAACCACAAAACTAGGTAAACTGTAAGAATTAAAAGTATAGATGTCACCGCTAAAGTGCAGAAATCAGTTAGTCTACATATTATCTAGGTAATGCGCAGATTAACTAAAGTGATCCGTTAAAGTGCCAAAAAGTTTTCCGTTTCTTATATATATATATATATATATATATATATATATATATATATATATATATATATATATATATATATATATATATATATATATATATATATATAAATTACCTAGGTAATCTGCAAATTACTTAGACAATCTGCACATTAGCTACTAGGCACTCGTTAAAGTGAAAATCAGATCTTTGCTGGAACAACAGCAACGTTTCTAAAGAATCAAGTTAATACAATCAAACAATAAACAAATTAGTTGATAGAATCACTCATCAATCAATTAAAAGACTATAATACAAATAATAAAACGGTTTAAAATATTATTACAATTAAGGGAATGAATTTGCAAAACATATGATAAAATTATGCTTAATTATTAGTGTAATATAAAGATTGGTGACACTTTGAATTACATAGAAATTGGTTTTTGCGACAAGCACACCTATTTGTGGTACATTTAGATTTGCAGTCACATTTTCTGAATGAGATAAACACACTTTTGAACTTTAACGATACATAATCCGTTAATGTGCACATTACCTAGATAAAATGCGGAAAAATCCTGATTCCGCACGTTAACGGAGCAAATCAGTTACTCTGCAGATTAGCTAGGTAATGTGCACATTGACTGCTTCCAAGTCTTAGCAGTAACATATGTAGAACTACATCGTTCATTCAATATAAAAATATATTTTTAATAAAGAAGGTGTATGTGCGTTTGTATATTTATGTCTTATGCAGCTGAAAATATAAATGACGTCGAGCCATACAATTTATTACAGGATACATCGAATCCCGATAGTAAAAGCTTCATCGATTTTGTTTTGTTTTAAATTAGAATAAATTTAAAAGTGATCCACTTTTAAATTTATCCAAATTTAAAACAATTTAAATTTATTCAGCTTAAAATCAAAAATAGGCCGATTGGATAAGTGGCAAAAAATTCAGAGTACTTTATTGATGAACTAAATCAGTTTTTTATTGATAAATTAAGTCAACTTCAATTTTTTAAGATGTTTGATTTATTTACATATCTTAAAATAAAAAACTAGGAAATTAATTGCGAGCCTCGGATTTTTACAGTTATTGCAGAAGTTTCGCTAACCGGATTGGTGGTTCCATCTAATATTACATGATGCCAAAACTAGAACAATGTAATATCTTTCCTTATCCCAGTTGCTTTTCATACATTACATAATACATGGTTTAACAAAAAAAAAGAAAAGA